>OZ001259.1:2770000-3298692 GCA_963924015.1 Macrophya annulata
AATTCATATTGTGTCGTATTATTTATATAATACCTGTCATATATAGTATATACCCCATTTTATAATAATTTCAATACTTCAACGTCATTCGAAGGGATGATCAACATACCTACCCTCAAAATTCATTTCATATATAGGTATACGCAATTCGTCAATATTTTATATCTCCTTTCGTCGTTATTTTCGTTTCTCTTATTGTACGTACATCAGGCTATAGCTGTAGGTATATACTTGAAGGTTCTTAAAAAAAAAACAAGAAAAAAAAAAAGAAAATAAAAATCGGGATATACCCGAATTGGTCGATGTATGAATAAAAATAGATATAAAGATATATTGAAATGAATTCTTTTTTTTTTTTTTTTATGGCTTCGCTCCTGGACCTCGATACGTATTATCAGAATCAATCACGTGTTTCACATAATAATAACAAAACTGGGGTATATTTACAATTTTCTTTCATTATGCCAAGAAATGCCCTATATATATTGACAAACATTATTTTTATACAATGCATTTCATCCCAATTAGATCTGGGTATGGTTAAAAAAAAAAATTTTTTGTCATTGGCAAGGAACGTCCTATATTTTTTGTCATTTGCAAAGAATGCCCTATATATGTATATATTTATAGTGAGCTTTGTTTGATAAACTGACGCTTGGCTGTCACGCTCTCAGCATTTGACTCCCCATATACCGAGGCGCCAAATAAAAAGTTTTACTAAAAAAAAAGTCCATATCAAAATGACAGACGCATTCTCTGAAAAGAAATTTTCTCGTATTGTTATATAAAAAAAGACATAAAAAACAAAGGAAAATTACGTAAATCTGATGAAAATGAAAAAATTTAAGGATATACGAAAAATAAATAAATTTCATTAATTGAAGAAAATTTTTCCAAATTTTTCCAAATACTGAAATTGTGGACCAATTCCAAAATACCAATATGTATATATTTTTGGTTTTATTATTTTCATTTTTGTTATATTTGGGTAAAATTTATAACTGTCCAACTCGCTGCTCACTCAGTAAAGTTTTTTTTTATCTATGACACCGCAGGCTCCGTGGCTGGCTGAATCAATCTCTCAAAGTCTCGAACCCCCTGCATCATGTCCATTATGATATTAACCCTTATACCTACGTTCGGCTTTACTTGCTCTTTAAATCCTTAGCGACAGAGTTCAACGACATTCAGAGCTTTGCTGACATTACGATGATTGCAATGTGTTGGGTATGGTTGCAGCAAAAAGCTCAAAATTCATTCGACCGATTTCTTCAACTATCCAACTTTACTTCTACATAGATTTAAAATTCTCAACTTAATTCTAACAATTTTGTCACTATTGAACACTCCGATTTTTCTTATTTACAGAGTCCAAATATTGAAAAAAACAATCAAAAACAAGCCGGAAAAACAGTTTTTCGGAGTACTTTTCATCAAACAGGAAAAAAAAGGATGGGTTTGTCAGGGAAGGAAAAAGTATAAAAAAGTAATGAAAAACCGAAAAAAAAGATCAAAATTGAAAATTTCACATAAAAAAATGCTCTATATGTTGACAAACAACAATTTCATACAGTGCGTTTAATCCCAATTCGATCTGGGTACACTTACAATTTCTTCTTGTCATTGGCAAGGATTGCCCTGTATATTGACAAACAACAATTTTATACAGTGCATTCATTCTAATTCGATCTGGGTATATTTACAATTTTTTTGGTGTCATTGGCAAGTAATGCCCTATATATATGAAATTCTCAACCCGGAAGAATATATTCTTTCATTTAGAAAGGTAATACAAAGAAAAAAGTACAGGTATGTCAGTAAAACAGCGATAATCGATTCATTTCCGGTAGAACCGGAAGTTCAAAGTAAACGAGACATGGCAATTTTTCATGCCCATCATTTGGTTGTAAAGTCCTGTGAATTTCAGATTTTTTCATCGAGCCGTTTCCGAGATCACCGCGCGAGTTTGTCGAACAGGCCGACAGACAGACCGACATCTTTCTAAAAAGCTGTTTTTCGGATTCTAGAGGGTCGAAAACGTGAAGATTCGTTGAAATGAGCAAAAGTCACTTTTCGACCAAAACCAATACGCTTCTTATATCACCGTAGCTGATGAAAAGTCAAAAAAAATTTTAAAAACACGCTAACGATTTATCGTCGTAACTCAAAAATCTGTCTCAAATCTTTCGAAGAGTATAAAAACTATAAAATTCAACAAATTTCGAGCCTATACCTATAATAAATCTCATCGTCGATTTGTCTCTAATTGATCGTTAAGATTAATTAGTATTTGTTATTAGCCAAACTTTTATTTTCATTACCGTATAACAATTTGTAAGCCACAAGGCTGCTAATAATTTTTAAGTAAACATGAACTAACCGTTTTTGGAAACTCTAATTTCATTTCGAAACTCTGATACTTTTTCTTTCCATTACTGTTACCATTATTTCAAAATTTCAACCTCTAACTCGGTCTTTGACGACTGTAACGATTCCGTGTTATTTCAGTATCACATTTAGTGATTTTAGTGCTTTTATACTGCAGACTTAAATCGTCGGGGTTTAAAAACCTTATAGTCGTTGCCTTGCCCGGTAATCTTTAGACTTATAGCTTCTTTGATTAGGATTTTAATTGCCTTGGCATAACAGAGCCCTTTGTTTTATATATCTAAATCGACCTAAATCTACATCTACATAGGGTATATACACAGAGAAGGTTTAAATACGTAATTTCTTTTCACCGGTTATAACCAATTAACGATCGTTGCCATAGAAAATTTAAGGCATATAAAAAAATCTTTCCATGAAAACTTTTTATCGTCAAACGATGTAAATTTAGCGCTTTTTCATGGTAAGAAAAAAAAAAAATAAAAAAATCTTTCGATAAAGGACCCAAGACCAATCGGCCAAACTTATACCCCTTATATTCAATTTCTAACGATCCTATAACCGCGGGAGAAACTCCTGGTGCAATTCTCGAGTGTTAAGGACTCCTGGGGATCCTAAGGACCCGATTATTTCACCCCTAGACTAACCGGAGTATATATAGTCGCCCCATTCATTGGACAGAGTAAATTTCGATCATTAAAATCTGAAAGAATTTTTTCTCTTCTTTTTTTTTTTTTTTTGTTTTGTTTCGTCACTTTTGAGTGGAAAAATTTTTTACCGGAAGTCCTTTACACGCAGTTTTTATTTCCAATTCAAATATTTCAATTTGTTTCAACGAGAAATATCCTGTCGGTTTTTATTCTTCTTCTTACTCGAAAATATTAAATTTGAAACTTTACATGCTTAAAAAATTTCGAAAATTTTATCCAACCAGTCTGATTTTATACTCTTATTGTTAGTCATGGCTATTCTAGAAGTTCCATTGTTGGACTGTGACACAAGACTTGATGTCGGAGTATATTCATTACTTACTGGAGTAGCACTTGCGTTGATTACACCGGGCCATGAACTATAGGATAAAATTCTTCGGGTCAAAAAGAACCAAAAATAAAGAAATAAGAAAAAGGAAAAAAACTTTCAGACCTGAAGGTTCAGAGCTAAGTCGAAAATTCTCGAGACGTTTGCATGCAGGTATTCTGATCCTCAAAAATAAACTAAAATAAAAAAAAAGGGAAAAGATTTGTATATTTTTAATTGATGGGCGAAATCAAAGAATAGCGAATTTTTTTTTCTTTGTTTTTTTTTTTTTTTTCAATTGGATAAATGAATAGAAAAAATTTTTTAATTGTACGGCAACTAAACGTGTTGATTGTTGAACAGACGAGTATAGATAATTTGAGAAATTCGTTAATTTGAGTTAAACTTTAATTAGGTTGACAAATTAGACAAATTAGATCAGCTAATTTGATCATTATATCATTAACCCTTCCGGGACATTGTCGTCCTTTTAGCACACCCCCTTTTCATTTCCGGAAGTATTTTATCAGGTTCATTGAAATTTAGTGTCCCGAGATTTTGGGGTCGTTGAACACGAGTCCGAGCTCAGAATTTCGAAATTGAAATTCCGGATCCAAGATGACAAAAGGGTTTATTTTTTTTTAAATCAAAATTGGGTTAGAGTTTTAATGTTTGTATACAAAATCTAGAATTTTTATAATTTTCGATACAAAATTCGTAATCAGTGAAATCAAAAATTAAAAACAGATTAAAAAAAATTTTGGAATGAAACTTATCGGTGGATAAAATATTCAGTCAATTTTTGAATGAATCAAAAAAAAAAACAAAAAAAAAAATTCTGAGAATTAGAAAACCGAGTCTAAACTATACGTCATCACCGTCGTTATATTATTAAAGCTAAATAACGTAACTCCATAGCTCTGCAATCTTGATATATAGTAAAATCTTGGTGTATAAAATTGCGGCAAAATATTCACGGGGCATGGAGGATCCCCAGCATCCACGTCATCTCCGGCTAATGGCATCTCGGGAAATAACACGGAAAATGAAGGGAGGGGATCTAGACGGGGTTGAAAGAGGGTTGCAGGTGGTTTACACGGTGGAGTAGATGCCCATGTGCTCACACTACGTGTATATTGTACATACATGTACCTATGTATATATAATAGTACATATACGTACATATTATATGTAAAAACTTGTAGGTAGTGACGTAGGTAGGTATAACACATGTACATATATACATAGATATGTATGTATGTATGTACGTATATGTATAATACATACATAGGTCTATGTATGTATGTACATACATAGTACATATATGTATGTATATAACCCAGCAAACGAGACGGCGTAGGGAAAACGCGGCCTCTTAGCCCGCGGCCTCAGCTTCTCTCTTATAAGCACTGTAATTAGGGGTCGATGTCGATTTTGCCGCCGGCAGGCCCGACCTTCCTTCGACCTTTTTGACCCTCTTTAAAAATACTTCTCGTTAAAAATACCTTGGGGAAAGCCGGGCTGATGCCCAACGCGCGTTAGACCGGAGGTAAATCCGGTAAATTCAAACCCAACTTGGAGAAAAAAAAAAAATCTTTTAAAAATGTGGATAAGCTTACGTCCGATGTTCTGTAGTAGCCGTGAAAGTAATGAGAAAAAAAAAAAAATAAAGAAACATTTTTCACGCTCTAATATCGAGCTTAAAACTTTTTTTTTTAACTGTGTAAATTCATTCTTTCAATTCTTCAGACTGTCACTTATCGACGAAATTAACACGTAACTAGAAAAGTAGAAAAATAAAACCAAAAACTTGGATCATAAACTGCGAAAAACAGTACCACAGTTCGCCGCGACACCGCCAGGTGGATACGCGCGCTCTCCTCGTCTCGCAGTAAAAGTAACTTGCCTTAAAGTATAATAGCGCCGTTAAACGGAAGGATCTTCGTCGCTGACTGTTCATAACCTATTTTAATCGAGTTTATTGAGTTAGATCTGTGATAAATGTGATGAATTTAGTAAAGAAAAAAATTATACTTTAGTAAGAATTAGGCCGGATTATTTCGGCTAATACGCCATTGTTAATTTCCGAGTTTAACAATACTTGTAAAATTTTGTACTTGAATGTAAATATCTAATGAATTCGTTTATGAATGTTAATTTATTTAAATGTACAAAACTTTTCGTGTATTTCGGTAAGAATATCACTAATTTTATGTCCAATTAGTTTGATAATCTGCCTAAGTATCTAGACTAATTATTTATGGTAATTTATTAACATGTTTAATTACCAAATTGAGATCTAAAATTTAATAAAAAAAAAGTTAAACAACAGTCTACAATTGACACACGTATAGATTTATCCATGTTTCGAAATTTCGGGATATTGCGTAGGTATAGCTTGCAGATTCATGACTCGCGTGACTCGTGACGTGGCCGTGGATGCATCTGTTCCAAAGTTTTCCCCAAGAGTCTCGTTACTGCGATAGGCCGTGAAATTGCCTCGAGCTCTATACCGTGGTTCATAGTTTGCGTATATATGTGTATGTGTATATACATCACGTTGGATGCCCTTCGTTAGATCATGTATGTGTGAGGTATATGGTCAAGCAGCGAAAAGCCATAAGGGCAAGAGCAACAAACCCCCGTCATTTTCCGTTCTACTCGTAAATCAACTAAGCTTCGTAAACCAGGAATAGTCTAGAATGGTAAATTCGGACAAAGAACTACACACACACACACACACACACACAATGAACTAGCAAATACAGTATTTAAACATTGAAATTGTGTAATTGTAATAAAATATGATGGTTAATTCTGAAGTGAATTGGAACCGTTTTCTTTCTAATTTTGGCAACTTTTCATACAGTCCAATAAAATGAATTTTGATTAATTTTCTTTTGTGGGAAATTAAAATTTTATTTTCCATCCAATTCTTATTCTCTCTCGCTCGAATCTTTCGCGGGGGGGGGGGGGGGGGGGGGGGGGGGGTTATAAGAAGAATATGCAGGAGATTTTTACTTCGTTTTTTTTTAAACGCGGGGGTCGGGAATTATATTGCGAAAAGAATAAAAGATTGAAAGTCTACAGAGATGTAATTTATTCTTTAAACTTTTGGTTGGTTGTCAGTGATTTTTCAACTTTTATATGTAAGAGTATAGACAGTACTGTTCTGCGTAGGTATAAGTAGGTGTTCGTAACTTTTATTTTCGTTCAAGTTTTCATACGATTTTCTTTTCTGAATATCGACAATAAATAAACTAACAATAAAAACTTTCTACCAGCTATAAGCTTTAAGAGTTCTTAATTGAGATCCGGATGGATTGTCGATAATTACAGGTCGGGGTATATATCCTTTTGTTAAAAAATGGACAATGCTTCTGATGGAGGAGAGATCCGATCAGGTATTTGTCAATTTTAGCCTCAGGGGGGGCTCACGGCGACGTAGGGCAGCTACTACTGGGGTTGAGAGACTAACCCCAGGGACCATTTATTCTTTCAAAGACATTTTAAAGTCGATGTCGAGTCTCTCTCACATTGGCATATGCTAATCAATAGCAAGAGGAAAGCATTTGAGACAAAAAAAAAAAAATCGATAAGAATTTATTCCCGAATAAAACGATTTGTTGGGGTTGAGGTGGAGTTCTGGATTTTCAAAATTCCGAATTCATTTGAGACGAATTTGAATTTTCAGAAACGTTAAAATTCGGAATATTAAAGTTGGGAAAAAAGTCGAAATGTTAACAAGTTCGAAAGTCTAAAAATCCGAAAATTTACTCAAATAATTAATTTCCAAATTCTTTGCTGTGAAAATTCGCCCAGTTTTTTTCACCAAACGAGTTTTATTTCTTATTTATTTATTTTTTACTTCTCATCGGCTACGGTGATATAAGAAAAGTATTGGTTTTAGTCGAAAAGTGACTTTTGATAATTTCAACGAATCTTCACGTTTTCGACCCTCTAGAATCCGAAAAACAGCTTTTTAGAAAGATGTCGGTCTGTCTGTCGGTCTGTTCGACAAACTCGCGCGGTGATCTCGGAAACGGCTCGATGAAAAAATCTGAAATTCACAGGACTTTACAACCAAATGATGGGCATGAAAAATTGCCATGTCTCGTTTAATTTGAACTTCCGGTTCTACCGGAAATGAATCGATTTTCGCTGTTTTACTGACAAACCTATACTTTTTTCTCTGTATTACCTTTCTAAATGAAAGAATACATTCTTCCGAGTTGAGAATTTCATATGTATAGAGCATTCCTTGCCAATGACACCAAAAAAATTGTAAATATACCCAGAGCGAATCAGAATGAATGTACTGTATAAAATTGTTGTTTATCAATATATAGGACGATCCTTGCCAATGACAAGAAGAAATTGTAAGTGTACCCAGATCGAATTGGGATTAAACGCACTGTATGAAATTGTCGTTTGTCAATATATAGGGCATTTTTTTTTATGTGAAATTTTCATTTTCAATCTTATTTTATACTGTTGCTTCCCTTGACAAACCCATCCCGTTTTTTCTGTTTGATGAAACGTACTCCGAAAAACTGTTTTTCCGGCTTGTTTTTTTTTTTTTTTGTTTCAGACAGAATCTGTAATTCTGTGACCAAAGTGTGCGAAAAATTTGTTTAAAAAATTTGTATAAAAATCGTGTCATCTACGATTTTTAATCGGATTAAATATATGTCGTATATATTTTAATCTTCTAATGATCTGACTTAATGATTTATTGGGTTAAATAAAAAGTTCAAATATTTTTCTAGGAGCTTTTAATTTAATTGTTGTTGATTATTTACGCGTTTAATTTAACCCTCGTACTTCCGGGACACGCAAACTACGACCCCCCAATGAACCATAGGTACGAGCTATAAAGTGCGCTCGCGCGCAGGGACGACTATCCGGGTTCAAGTTGGGCTGACTGAAAACGCGCGGCGCGGCGTGGCGCGGCACGGCGTTACCATGGCCGACACGACAAACACCCAAACTGCAACGCCCGATCGATCGGCTGGCTTTACTATTGCGACCGTGTGTATTTCGTACGGGGTGGCGGATTTTTAAATCACTTATTTTTTTTAATTTTTTTAACCCATAGAAATTTAGTTTTTCTTAAATATGGTAGAAGACAAAAATCTCACAGTAAAAATTGATAATTTTATCATATATGTTTCATTTCAAACGATATATGCTGTAATTCGTTTCCGGTTTCGATTTTCGAACCAATCGGCGATTTTTGAGGCGAGATAAAATTTGAAATTTTATACAAAATTAGGATCTTTCATGTCTTTCTTCAAAATCTTGGAAATCCATGTGAATAAATTTCAAAAATAATTTAAATTAGTTTTTAAAGAATTTTGTTTGGTAGTCAAAAATTTTTGTTTTTATTTTTTATTTTTGTTTTTTGGAGAAGCGGATGTTCAAATTTGATGAGACGAGGCGATTTTTCACGCCTTTAATTATCCAAATTCGTTATTCGATTAAAGGCAATACGTTTCTTAAAAAAATGAAGAAACAAATACGTCGAAAATTCTTGAAAAAAAAGCTTTTCAAATTTAATTCTGATGATATTAATTGAGAATTAGATGTTTTTGATCACCGAGTAGCTATAAGCTGCGTTTATATAAAATATTAACTTTTTTTTTAAGTAAAGTTTGAGAAAGTTTTCCGAGGATTGGCTGAGCTTTTTATTTTTAGTATACCTACTGCAGAGACATGAGAACTCGGTAGTGGGTTTGTCCGCATCACATCAGTATCAGGACTATCAGAGCTAGGGTGGAAATAATAAAAAAAAAACAAAAAAGAAGGGAAAAGGAAAGAAAAAAAAAAGCAACACGAAAGTAGAGTTCAGTCTCGAAAACTCGAAACTCGAAAGCTCGAGGAAGATGCTTTGAGCTCTACTTCTCCGCGAGCTTTATTCTTGATCTTTGCTGGATCCTGGCAGTTCGTTCCGCCCCGAGTAAAACCACTGGGGAATTTTCTTGGCCCTGACTTCGAGCAATACGGATGGGACTCTAAGAAACGATCCTCGATGTCAGGGTACCTGTGATGGACGATGGTTTATATATTTTATATCATCTATCTAACGGAGTTCCGAAATACGGCTTAATATACAAAAAAATAAAATTTTAGCTTTCAAACGTCTATCTTTTCAGATCCAAGTATTTTGACAACTTTTTTTTTCTTTTTTTGCAATTTTTTTTTTTTGTTTTTGGTTTTCTAATTGCAGTGAAATTTGATGCAGATTTTTTTCACAAACAAATTTAATGACGATAAAATAAACGGTGAAAAAAATCGAGGAAACAATATGGAGGTCATTGATTCTTATATGGTAATTTTTTGAAAGACCAAAATCCATAAAATGTACATACATAGATCATGGGTATTATACATATACAGGGTGAGTTTTTTAAAGTGTGACAACGGAATATCTCGAGAACGGTTTGAGGTATCGGTAAAAATGATATACGAATAATTAATGGCACTAAGGGGTTCTTTATCTGGGCCATATGAAATTTCAATGGATCAAGACACCTCAAGGATATCAAGGCCAACTTTGTTTTTTCAAATAGAAACTTATATTTTTGATTACGAAATTTTTTTTTAGTTTAAGAATCAAACAACTTTTGTATGAAACATTTTTTTGTGAGACTACAATTTTTTGTGATATTTAGCCGAACAACTAGAGATTTTTAAACTTTTAACATCACTTCACCTCCAAACTATCAAGTTCGGAGAAAAGTTGTAGGAGACAAAAATCGCGTAATTTCATGAAAAGAATCTTGAAGAATATTCTTTCAGAACGTTTTTAACAATTTTTCATTTTTTTCACGCAATTAAAAAATCTGCAATAAAAAGTTACAGCGAAAAATTCCGCAATTATTTTCCAAAATTCTTTTCATAAAATAACGCAATTTTTGTCTCGTACAACTTTTCGCCGAACTTGATAGTTTGGAGGTAAAGTGATCTTAAAAGTTGAAAGATCTCTAGCTGTTCAGCTAAATATCAAAAAAAAATTGGTGTCTCACAAAAAAAATGTTTCATACAAAATTCGTTTAATTTTTCAACCGGAACAAAATTTGGTAATCAAAAATATAGGTTTCTGTTGAAAAAAAAAAAGTTGACCTTGATATCCTCGAGGTGTCTTGATCCATTGAAATTTCATATGGCCCAGATTAAGACTCCCTTAGTGCCATAAATTTTTCGTATATTATTTTTTTCAATACCTCAAACCGTTCTCGAAATATTCCCTTGTCACACTTTAAAAAACTCACCCTGTATATAGATAAATATAGATATAAATATATATATTGAAATGAATTTTTCTTTAGTGGATAAATACGCGTCATTGAATCGTAAGTGTATAGTTATAGCTTAACGGTTCATTGCGCGATGTCCTTACGGTATTTGAGTAAATTTTGAAAAATATTCGGTCCTCTTTATACTGAAAATAGCAAGTGTAGAGGATGAAAATATTGGATAAAGAGATTTCCGTAAAAGACTCCCTCGTCAATTAGAATATTTAATTTTCCTTTTAGGAGAGTGTCTTGCAATTAGTACGGCGTTACTATACTCGTGTCCTCCTCTCCCTAAACTTATTTTTCTCTCTCTCTTTATTTCAGTTTGCTAAAATATATATACGTTACGTTACTCAGCCTCGGGGTTACCTACACTCGCTACTTTATAGAGATTCGCGAACTCGTTCTACAGCTCGAATTACAGAAGTTTGAAGCCCGGAAAGTGGCCAGACTTCCAGACAGACTGTGTAAAATTCTAGCCCTTCGACGTTTGTTTTTGACCCTCTTTCCACTCTCAGTAAATATTTCGGTTTGCTTAATTCTTGAATATATTCATTACAAGCCGAATTAAATATACCTACGTATACCTCGTTATAAACGTTGCAAAATATTCCGCGGTTGATATTTTATACGAAAATATATTTTTCAAAAATATTCTACCCTAAAGCCACCTTCAAGATAACTAAATAAACCATTAATGCCTGAGAGTTTTCAAGGGGAAATAAAATGATCAGTAAATACTCTAGGTATATATATATTTACCTATATTTTACCTGAGCCAAGGGTGATGAACGAAAAACCCGAAACACGCCTCTGAGAGGAAACTGTCTCAACTCCATTTAGCCATCCGTGCTAATGGACTAACGAAACGGCGAGGCCTTAGCTCGGTGACAATAAGGGTAGCCTATACCTTAAAGATACAGAAACGTTTATCAATATTCGGTTGTATCTGTGTATGAGATATTGTTTCGTTGTAATATCACAAAGAAGGTAGTTTAGGTTATTATTTTTGGATATGAAAGACTGTAATCAGAGTTTTTATAGTACTTTTCATGGCCTTTTTATCGTCAAAAAATTGAAAGACGGATTTTTTTTTTTTCCGGTGGAAAGTAAATGTTGAGATTAGAAAAGGTTGGTCGATTTTTTATGCCTTTCGTAATTCGGATTTTTATCTTTGAAAAATTGTCGTAACGGTCATAATTCTGAATTTTAATATTACCGATTTAGGTACAATTTTTTTTAGGAAGTGTAGAAAAATACCAGAGGTGAAAAATTCCGAAAGTTAAAAATCCGAGTATCCTACTTTCCTGCATTTTCGATCTTTCCCAATTTTATTATTCCGAACTTTAACGTTTTTGAAAATCCAAAATCGTCTGAAATCAATTCACAATTTCAACCCTTCGGAACTTTCGGAAATTCGGGACTTTAACCTTGGCTAACATTTCTGAAGGTGAAGTTTATGCTCATTTCACCTAATCAAATTGTATATATCTAATTGTAAGACTATTCCAATTAGTTTATAGACATTTGTCACGAATAGCGAAGTCAATATCTCTCTAATATAATGCGGAAGTTGTTACCTTGCTCCATCACTAAGCCGAATCGGTGATAATTAATTAAATCCAGTGTTCAAGAGCTGTTATATATATATACGAACAGAACGCCGATGACAAATTGGCGCCCAACATGACTATGTCTGTTGACATCGTTTACCTGCTGGCTATATACCTATATATGTATATGTATAGGTATATGTATGTACGTCGGCATAAATCCACTCGTCGCTATTATTAAGTATCAAGTAATTAATATAATCACATATAACGGCGAACTAAAATCCCTTTGTCCTTTTCCTCTTCATTTGTTATACCTTGGGGGGGGAGGCTTTCGTTGTTGGTTGGTATAGGTAGGTATAGAGGTAGCTGTACGTGACTTGCTCGTTATTTGGGAAATGCGAAGTCCACAAAATCTATGTATTATACATATGTATGTATTTATGTATGTATATATATACGTATTATTTATATATGTGTAGGAAGTTGAAACGAACGTGAGTGAATAAGGTATTATGGTATACGAGGGAAGTTAATATGAAACAATGCTTATTATTCCTATATACCATGTACGTACATACATACATACATACATATTGTATCGTGTTTAATTTCATTCCATTATATTATATCAAAATTATTTGAAAACCAGACATATTATACGAACTCGAATTATTTATAGAATTAAAAATTCTTTATAATACAAATTTTATACTCAAGTTGTTATATTTATATACCTACATTTGAAAAATAATCAATAGATAGATGAAAAAATTTATATATAAAACTTCAGACGATCATTTCATTTTATTTATTTATTTAAACGCTTAAACGAGTGGCGATCGGTCTGCGCTTATCCAACCTTGCTGCATCAGCTGCAGTAGATCTTTATTTTCGTTCGACATATGTGAGGTGGAATAAAGACGAAAATAAATTAAGTATCAATAAAATAACAGTAAGATAAAACAAATTTTTAAATATTCTGGAATTCTTATATATGTATATCTGTTTTTAAAGTTATCTTTAGCCTTCTTATGTAATCATCTATAAACATTTTCTTTCGATTTAAATATAAATAAAACAATCTCTTTTTATATACCTATATGTATGTTTTCAAAATAAACGTATAAATACGAAAATTACTGAAATTTTCTTTTTTGTTTTTTTTTTTAATTTGTTTAATAGATTTTGGTATTAGTGAATCACCCTGTATGTGTACCTAATAAACAGTTCTTCATTCAAGAGACTTTGGCAATCGCCTTTTATACACTCGGCCGCCCTATTTGGACATGGGGCTATTTTTTTTTTTTTTTTCTTCCTTTTATTTTCTCGCACCATTTCTCCTCTCTCACGGAAGTATTTCATCCTGCCATTCCAAGAGATTAATTCGAACGTACCCGAGCAGCTCGGATAGACGGATCACGTTGAACAGAGTCCGTTTCGTTTCGGCGTCGACTTGTGGACGTCAGTTTACGTCAAATATTCAGGATACTCTTCATGCCTGGAATCCGATATCACTGAGGAATGATTAAATTCTCTGTCTTTTATTATATTTTCATTTCATTTCACTTTGGTTTTATTTTCGTTTAATAAATTTTGATTTTTTGTTTTTTGTTTTTATTAATTAACAAATCATCCCAAAAAATTGGAGGAAAGAAAAAAATAAATAAAAATATATAAAAAATTGATAATCAGAAAACAAAAAAAGAGGATAAGCCAGTTTTTCTTTTTTCTCTATAATTCAAAATTATTTTCAATTTCATTTATTATTCTTATTTAAAAATACAAGCGATAGACCTCTTTTTTTTTCTCTTTCTTTCCTAACTGAGGGCTAGGATGATCTTTTTTTTGCCAATGTGCAGAGATTACTTTTTCACAACTTACATCCCGGGAAGGAACCCCAGTTGATCCATCAGGAGGAGTAAAAGTACAGAAACCCCTCTAGGCCTCCATCAGCTGCACAGTGTGACCCCAACAATCAGACAAGGCCAGAGGCAACAATACGATCTCCCCAAGATCAAGGAGCTGCCAAAGAGGAAAAGTAATACCAAAGTACAGCGATTTATGGCGCCATACAGACGTCTGTCTCGGGGATATGGATCTATCCAAATTCCAATATTTAATCCTTGTCAAGGATGTATATTTAAAAATTTTTTTTTACTCTTATGTCAAAATTTGAACGTCGATTTTATTTCCGATTTACTGAATTGTATGTATGTAGATAATTTCTATGAATACGATCTCAAAAATTTTACTACTTGAGAAGTTAAGAACCAAAAAATCTAACCTGGCAAAAAAAAAAAATAATTAAGTTTATTTTTTTGTATTTGCAAAAAAAAAAAAAAAACGCCATCTGCTTAATCGATCAGACGCGTCATAGATTGGCGATATGATATGATCAAAGGCATATATGTATTATGTGTACAAGGATTACCGTAAAACGAGGTGATTACGAACTTGACGTGATCAGTTTTTCCCATTTTACGGACTTCGATTATATCGAAAATAATTTTATTAAATTGTACTGTGCGTTTCATACGATGCGTATAATCGAACGGGACTTTATACGGTCTCATAAAATTGTTCAACGATCTTTTGAATAAGGACTGGGACACTTACCCTCGACGATACTGTATATTATGCACCATTCCAATCTCTAGTAGATACATAATATGCGTATATACCCTTGCGGCTGCAGGGCTAGGCTATAATACACAGAAAAGCTCGTACCTTGAATATATTTGTATGTATGTACAATATGTATGTGCATATGTATATGTATGTACATACAAGTACGTACGAGGCCAAATTGGCGATAGACTGAACGTGGCATATTATGTATTGAAACTTAAGACCCTTTTGCGAAAATTACCATCTAAGGGTGGGAACCGCGTTCTAGTACCTCTTAAGCTAGACGAGAGAGGAGGGTTTTATAGAGCGGGAAACGAACTCCTTTGATCTACCAAAGTCGCTTGTTAATGCGATTTCTCTTCGTAAATTTGTTGCCTATATAGATATATAAAATCAAACGCTAGAGAAATATGAGTAGTTCCCAAAACCTTATGCGCATACACACTGTAAAGTATAAACGGTAACAGACTTAGGTAAGTATAAGAGGAAAACTGTCCGAGGGGCGTTTTCTATTTGAGTGATCGTTATCGATCTCATGGGCGAAACGTTTTAAATTGACCGAAAATTTATTTAACAAAATCAGGAAACCGGTTGACCTGTAGGCCAACCTGAAAACTTTCCGCTGTGTTAAATACGCTACAATTAATTGATACTATTGTGTTTATAATACATTAAAGAAGGTTATAAGTATAATTAGTTTTCCGTATAGAAATCTTTTTTTCTTCAATTTCGATTCTTCGAATAACTTTGAAACTACTCGACCGATCGATTCCAAAATCTAATCAGATCTAAGTCTTGATGAACTCTTTCGATCGCCGCAAGAATCATTCAAATCGGTTAATTCGTTCCAAAGGTATCGTACGACAAAAAGAGAAATTTTCGTCGTGCAATATCTTTTAAACCAATCGTTCGATTTTGATGAATCTTACGGCGATCGAAAGGGCTATCAAAGACCTAAGTCTGATCAAGTTTTGAGACTAATCGCACGAACAGTTTAGGAGTTATGCGCTAAAAACATGAAAAAAAAATTGTTTTTTAATTTTTATTTCTCAAATAACTTTGAAACTACTCGACCGATCGACTCCAAAATCTAATCAGATCTAAGTCTTGATAAACCCTTTCGATCGCCGTAAGAACCATTCCAATCGGTCAATTGGTTCTAAAGATATCGTACGACAAAAATTTGTTTACACACACACACACAGATACGGATGTCCGTCAAAAAATAGTCAGAATAGTTTCCTATAGGACCCCAAAACGTGGAGATCTGATGAAAACGCGATTTTAGAAAATCGGACCGAAACCAATAACTTCCCTTTTTGTTGAAAATTTTCAATTTTTATTGCGGAAAGTTAAAGATTCTCTTTGTCCTTAGCTCTTTTAATTTTAACCGTATAATTCGCATTCCGAGCCTTAACTTATTTGGAAATGTTTTCAGACAACTTTGACACTTCTTTTTAAGGACTTTTACTTCTCTTTTCGTAAGAAAGAATTTAGGGTCGTAGATAAGGGGTCAGACTGAAGTTCACAATTTCGAAAGTTCCGAGCGGTTCATATTTCGAATTCTAATACTACCGAGTCAGAGTTTTTCGAAATGGTTTTTACCCGAGAGTCTGCATAGTCGATTAAAAAAACTTCGAATTTTAATAATCCGATTTTTAAAGTTTCTGGAAAATGCGAAATCGTTTAAAATGAATTCGTAATTTCGACCGTTCACAACTTTTAAAATTCGGAACTTCAATACAGATTTGTAGATAGATAAATCGATTTAGATGTAAATGGTGTTTAAAGTGAGACAAATCACTGCAGAATAAAGTAAAAACGATATTAAAATTGGTCAGTGTAGAGTTTTGAAGACAGAAAGTTCATTGAACGATCGAACAACGAACGCTTTGTGCAGGATGTCTGTCAGCAGTAAAGCTGAAATTCACTTTTTGCGATCCCTAGAGGCATACGTTACTCCGAAAGTTTATCAGTGTAAAAAAAAGACCGCTATAAACCCTAAAAATCACGAAAAGCACACTGTGATATAAAAAACGAATATAAGATTCAAATTATTATCCTAAAAAATCACTTCATCCCTGCTGTTTTTATTCAATCAACTACTATATAGGTAGATACATACAATACCGTCCAAAAGTTCCGTAACACTTGTCGAATTTTCGATCGGGACAAACAGCTTTTCATATCTCAGTCAAAAAATGGCGTAAATGAACGTTCAAGGCGGAATTCAAAAGTAGAAATAACCAGCTTTATTATGTTTTTTTTTTTTAAATTTCTCTACGACTTTTTTTGAACTCACTAGGTGATGTTAAACATAACTGATCTTTTTTGTAATTTCTATACTTTCTTAAAATCACTTGTAATTTTTTTAGAAATTGATATAGAAACTTTTTTTTAAAGAGAATTCGAAAGATGAGAGATTAAGCTATAATTTGGTTTTTTGAAAAAAAAATTGCGATTTTTTCTGCGAAGTTATTTAACTTTTTGTTTCGTAAATAAATTTCCAAAAAAATTCTGAAAAAATTCTGACACGTTTTAAATAAAAGTATGCAACTTTTTTTCGTCTTAATATTTAATTTTAAACCCCGTAGTTCTAAAGTTACAATGGATTTTCAAAAAAACATAATTATTGAACAAAAAATTGAATAACTTTGCGGAAAAAAATCGCAAAATTTTTTTCAAAAAAATATATTTATAGCCTAATCTCGCCCCTTTTGAAGTCGTTTTGAAAAAAAGTTTCTATATCTATTTCCCAAAGAATTACAGACGACTTTATGGAGGTATGAAAATCGCAAAAAAAAAAAAAAAAAAAAAAAAAAAAAAAAAAAAAAAACAGCTGTGTTTAACATCACCTAGTGACCTTAGAAAATTCGACAAGTGTCCCCGAACTTTTGGACGTTAGTGTATGTATGTAGTATAGTCAACGCTATGATCGTATAAGCAGCTTTTCTCGCACAAGAAAGTTGCAAAAAAAAAAAAAAAAAAAAATTAAAAGAGAAAGCGGAAATAAGAAGAAGAGAGAAAGAAGATAGAAAAAAAATCAACTTTGTATTTCTTATTTCTTTTCTTTGTTTTTCTTTACTTTTCTTTTCACTTTCTTTCGTTTATTTGAAGAAAAAGAATTGAATCTCGTTCGAATAATCGCGACCTGTAACTTTTGTATAAGCTTGAAAAATAAAAATAAGAGAAATAAAAAAAAGAAGACAAAAAAAAAAATAAAAAATTAACGAATAAAAAAAATAAAGAGGATAATCACCATGGCCGAGATATATATACGAAAGGTTTGCTAATTATATAATGTACCGACATCTGTCAAGCGGACAGCTGGAGTTGGGTTCCAAGAGTTTCCCTGCAGTTGGAAATCGGTGGCTCTTTTTTTCTCTCGCCTCGCTTCCTTTTCGGGTGGGGTGAACACGTTTTTTTTTTTTTTTTTTTTTCGTTTTCCCTTCTATCTCTTTCTCTTTCTCTTTCTCTCTCTCTTCTTTTTTGTTTGACGCGTTTATTGCGAGACAAAAGAAACTGGCAGCCGCTTTCCACCTTTTTAAAAAAAATTTCCATTATGTAAACCACCCCCCCACCCCCTCACGAAAGAGAGTGAAAATCACTATTTACCTATATCTATGTATACATACTTACCTTATACCTCGATTTTAAAATCCCCCCCCCCCCCCCCCCCCTCTCTCTCTCTCTCTTCCCCCGCGACTAAGGAGTGTTTATAACCGAACGACTACCACCACTTTACCGGGTATATATCTACAAAATATTACTGGCCTTCCATTTTCGTATCCTCCTTTCGTCGGGGTAAATAATTAATTTTCATACCGTAATTTACCAACCGCGTCGAGGAGCGCTCCTCCTTTATCATTTTTGTATTTTTATTTTTATCATACTTTGGTTTTTTCTTTCCACTTGGAAATATGTGATAAGAAAAGTGTATAATTCTAAGAATTTTAAAGATTATGAGGGTGAAAGAAAAATTGCCATATGTATTTAGATTTGATCGGTTACTCTTAAAAAATGAATTTAAAAAAAATTCGAGTTTTTATTTTTGAATATCGGACTACATTCTTTACATTATACTTTCGATGACAGTAATTTCGGTAATTATATGAACTAGTTGCAGTATGATGGAAAGTACAGTAAAAAAATCGTTTTTTTTTTTTTTTTTTTTGAATTTTTTGAGATTTTTTGTCATGGTTATTTCCTGCTGCAGTTTGTCGAGTCAGTTACCTTAAACGGAATTGCTGGTATGTTAGAATGAGGAGATTGACGTACGTATATGTATATACGAATATGTATATAGGTAAAGGGGGTATTCCCCTATAGCCTCACAGCAGCTAAAACGTCGTGGCGCACCGACCTCTTAGAAACTAGTTTATCGTTTATCGTTTGCTATTTTCCATAAATCGCACCACGGCAAACGACGCCGTGGCTTCCGCCCACAGATGGACGCCCAGCAATCCTGTTTTTATCGCTTACATCATACAGACTTCGATGGAGCGATTCGATTTAACATTCGATCAATATTTCCTGCCTGCCTGACTGCCTGCCTACTTGCTTGCTTAGCTTGCTTGCCTGCCTGCCTGCCTGCCTGCCTGCCTGCCTCCAACTCCCCTAATAGCAGCACCATGCTGCTGCAGCTATGCGAACCCCAAAAACATCGTCGTTAACGATTCCTGTCAATCTTTTCATGAGCACGTGCTGCGTGAATGATAAGTATAACATGTGTTACGTATACGTGTGCTTCTTCTATGAAAAAGGAATATCAAGGTTCATTTGTTGAGAAAAAATTAGGATCGATCACACCTACAATATTGGATATAAATAATAAACGAATTTTTTTTTTTCTTTTTTTTTTTTTTCTTTTTACAAGCAGTTTGATTTGATTTATTTTTACAAAAATCGATGGTTTATATTTAGAACGATTTTACGAAGGTGTTAGCTCGCAATTTTAATGTGCTAACGATTTTGATTGGATATAATCGATTTCTTTGATCATTTTATGTGATTTTAATACCCCCGATTTCAAATGATTTTTATTCATTCTCTGCAGTGATTTTTAACATACCGAAGTGAAAATTGAAAATTATCATAAAAAAGAGAAGTTATTGGTTTCGGTCTGATTTTGGAAAATCGAGTTTTCATCAGATCTCGACGTTTTGGGATCCTACGAAGCTATTCTGACTATTTTTGGATTGACGTCCGTATGTGTGTGTGTGTGTAAACAAATTTTTGTCGTACGATACCTTTGGAACGAATTAACCGATTTGAATGGTTCTTACGGCGATCGAAAGGGTTTATCAAGATTTAGATCTGATTAGATTTTGGAGTCGATCGGTCGAGTAGTTTCAAAGTTATTTGAGAAATAAAAATTAAAAAACAATTTTTTTTTTCATGTTTTTAGCGCATAACTCCTAAACTGTTCGTGCAATTAGTCTCAAAACTTGATCAGACTTGGCTTTTGGATAGCCCTTTCGATCGCCGTAAGGTTCATCAAAATCGAACGATTGGTTTAAAAGATATTGCACGACGAAAATTTCTCTTTTTGTCGTACGATACCTTCGGAACGAATTAACCGATTTGAATGATTGTTGCGGCGATCGAGAGGGTTCATCAAGACTTAGATCTGATTAGATTTTGGAATCGATCGATCGAGTAGTTTCAAAGTTATTCGAAGAATCGAAATTGAAGAAAAAAAATTCGTATACGGAAAACTAATTATACTTATAACCTTCTTTAATTTATTATAAACACAATAGTATCAATTAATTGTAACGTATTTAACACAGCGGGAAGTTTTCGGGTTGGCCCACAGGTCAACCGGTTTCCTGATTTTTTTAAAAGACTTTCTCGAATTTCGACAATCAGATGAATTCATACGATTTTATTTATCTCATTGATTTCGCAAATTTCGATTTCGTACAAAAGGAGCACAAATTATTTAAATTGAAATCGATTCTTCTTTCACGATTTTATGAGATTCAAAACAATTTTCCAAATGATTATAGACTCTGAGCATATTATTTCGGAATACTAAAGATCAGATGAAATCAAACGATTTTATTTATTTCATTGATTTCATTCTCGATTTCGTACAAAAGGCGCACAAATTATTATTATTCTTTTTGTTTCGACTGGAACTAAAATCCAGATTAATTTTTTTCAGCAATTCGAATTCGGAGCTACAAACTTCAGGGTTTAAATGTACCTACAGGTGTAGTTAGGAGGCTTTCACACTGTAGACAAGATACGCGTGAAACGTATATATCGATTTCGCAGGAACGACCGTTGGAATGACCCTTGTCCCCTCGCGTCCGTCGACTTCTTCCGGTTCGTCCGATTGCTTGCTGACGATATATAGGAGAACGAAAAAAAAAAGGAGAAAAAAAGAAACGTTGAAATTCTCAACGCACGTACACTTCACGTATTCTTGAAAATAATCTGTCGAAAAAATAATCTCACAAGTTATCCAGATTGAAACGATTTTATTTTAGCCATTTCTATTAAAACTCCAATTCGATATTTTAGGTATAATATTCGAAATGTGATTCTGTAAGATGAAACCGAGCGAAAAGATCGGTTTTTAAATCGTTATCCAATCTTCATATAATTTTAGGGTCATATTTCGGATTCAAAAAAAAAAAATCAAAAAAACGCGGTCCAAAAATTTCTTTCCCGAATAAAATAAAGCGAATTTTGAATACGACGAAGTTTTTTTTTTTTTATCTTCCGATCTTGTATAATATGAACACGTATATGTGTAGTACTTAGACAGGAAAAAATTAAGCTTTAAAATTCTCCTAGAAAAAACGAAGAGTAAAAAAAAGTAAAAAAAAAAAAAAAAAACTAAAGAGAAACTGTACAGAGGACAAGAATAAAGCGTTTGGTAATTTGGTATGCACGTCACGACGTCGACACGTGGATCTCTACTAACCGTAGGTAACGAGCGGTACTTGAATCGAATAAGAAATTCCTTGCTCCCTGTAGGAGCAGCTCAACCCTTAACTCGTGCAACCCGTCGTACGTTGGTATAATCTCGAGTAATCCTTTACCCTTGATTTAATGGATCCTTTCTACTTCCGTCGTGCACGGCGTGCGTGAAAGCTCCCTCATGCCTTTATATTCACCTGATTCAATTACCAAATTGACCTGCATATATTAACTGTAATCAATTAATTAATTAATTAATTAATTAATTAATCATTTAATTGATGTAAGGGAAGGAATTTATTTCCCCCAAATAAAAAAAAATAAAAAAAAAAAACAAGCCGGAAAAGCAGTTTTTCGGGGTACTTTTCATCAAAAAAAAGAAAAGTATGGGTTTGTCAGGGAAAGAAAAAGTATAAAAAAGTAATGAAAAACCGAAAAACAAAAATTAAAATTGAAAATTTCACATTAAAAAAATGCCATATATATTGACAATCAACAATTTCATACAGTACGTTTGATCCCAATTCGATCTGGGTACATTTACAATTTCTTCTTGTCATTGGCAAGGATCGCCCTATACATTGACAAACAACAATTTTATACAGTGCATTCGTTCTAACTCGATCTGGATATATTTACGATTTTTTGGTGTCATTGCCAAGGAATGCCCTATATATATGAAATTCTCAACTCGGAAGAATATATTCTTTCATTTAGAAAGGTAATACAGAGAAAAAAGTATATGGTTTGTCGGTAAAACAGCGAAAATCGATTCATTTCCGGTAGAGCCGGAAGTTAAAATTAAACGAGACATGGCAATTTTTCATGCCCATCATTTGGTTATAAAGTCCTGTAAATTTCAGATTTTTTCATCGAGCCGTTTCCGAGATCACCGCGCGAGTTTGTCGAACAGACCGACAGACAGACCGACATCTTTCTAAAAACCTTTTTTTCGGATTCTCGAGGGTCGAAAACGTGAAGATTCGTTGAAATGAGCAAAAGTCACTTTTCGACTAAAACCAATACTTTTCTTATATCACCGTAGCTGATGAAAAGTAATCAAAAAAACAAAATCAATTCCTTTAATTCTAATTATTTTAATTAAACTTTACTAGAGTCATGATTTAAATATATACATAGGAGAATTAGTTTGCCTGGGTTACATTTTGGTTAAGTTAGGTCAGGCGGTAGGATATAAGCAGGATTATTGGAGAACCGCGTTAATTGGAGCTTGACATTTGCTGAGGCCGAAGGGTGAATCGTGAGTCTCGTATTTTCGGTTTGAAATCCAGAGGGTTCAAGTCGGATCGGTGGTTCGAGAGTGTGAAAGGTCAAACCCCAGCTTTAAACAACCCTGTATAGGTTTACGCCATTGCAACCGAACGATTTATTAAATGACTGATACAAAAATGTTGAGAAAGCAAAAAAATAGAAACAAAAAATAAATATTTTGGAAAATATATTATATCGTCGTTGTAGTTTCGAGATACTTTTTGAAATTTTTTTTCAAACAGTAATTTATTTTTCAAAACTTGAAATGATAATGTGTATATACTATGGCCCATTTATAGACGAGCTAATCATTCCTTTTTATTTACTATATATAGTAAAAATATAAAACTGATATGGATTGTGGACTGAAATTTATCTTGGAAATGTAAGAGGTGCGCGTTTTATCGTTTTATCAACTAAATGAATCACACATTTGATACATCGATTTATATCACGAGAAGAAATAAGGTTATACAATAATTGAATGGAGAGTTTAATACATACCTTCGAAATCTGGAACAAAAATAAAAAAAAATAAAAAAAGGGGAGGGGGGGGATTCACAATAATTTTGTGCAGTGTTAATTACTTTATGACGTAATAACGATGATACTTCTTTAACTTCCCGCAATGAAAATTGAAAATTTTCAAAATAAAAGGAAGTTAAGTTATTGGTTTCGGTCCGATTTTCGAAAATTGAGTTCTCATCAGATCTCGACGTTTTGGGGTCCTAGGAAGCTATTCTGACTATTTTTGGATGGACGGCCGTATGTGTGTGTGTGTGTGTAAGCAAATTTATGTCGTACGATATCTTTAGAACGAATCGACCGATTGAAATGGTTTTTAGAGCGATCGAAAGGGTTTATCAAGACTTAGATCTGATTAGATTTTGGAGTCGATCGGTCGAGTAGTTACAAAGTTATTTGAGAAATAATAATTAAAAAACAATTTTTTTTTATGTTCTTAGCGCATAACTCCTAAACTGTTCATGCGATTAATCTCAAAACTTAAACAGACTTAGGTCTTGGATAGCTCTTTCGATCGCCGCAAGATTCATCAAAATCGAACGATCGGTTTAAAAGGTATTGCACGACAAAAATTTCTCTTTTTGTCGTACGATACCTTTGGAACGAATTAACCGATTTGAATGATTGTTGCGGCGATCGAAAGAGTTCATCAAGACTTAGATCTGATTAGATCTTGGAATCGATCGGTCGAGTAGTTTCAAAGTTATTCGAAGAATCGAAATTGAAGAAAAAAAATTCGTATACGGAAAACTAATTATACTTATAACCTTCTTTAATTTATTATAAACACAATAGTATCAATTAATTGTAACGTATTTAACACAGTGGGAAGTTTTCAGGTTGGCCCACAAGTCAACCGGTTTCCTGATTTTTTTTCTTGTCAATTTTTCCTTTTTTCCAATTTTTTCTGAAACACGATTAATATCAAGTTTCCTATTTCTGTATGTATGTAACATGCATAGATACTTCAGATTCTAGAATCTCTGGATTCTAGAAGGGACTGGGAGTAACGCAGTGAGTCATTCTTCGGCCCTCGACAAGTCAAGAATAGATATATATACGCTGCAGCTATACGATGTCATGAATTATTTTAGACACCGTATACCAATTTTTAGGTCTTATATCGAACGAGGCTACGATATTTTGATCATAATTGTGATCCTCAGAAATATTAAATTCAAAAATAATTAAAAATACACTAAACCATGGTAGATTTTTTTCATAACTGATTAGAGCTATTTTGAGATATGTTTAGAAATTATTTACAATTTTTTGGACTTGCTTTTCATCGATTGATCGTATAGAAAAAAAAGCAAACCTCGGTCGCAGAGTCCAGGTCGTACCGGTCGTCAAAACTTCTGAAAATTTTAAGGAAATATTCTACATTGAAGTAATTTTGGGACAGACCAATAATATTTAATGAATTGAATTTTTGGATACGAAATTAACGATTTTTAATCAGTTTTTATTTTTATTTTGTATATACGTTGAGAAAAAAAGTGTGTTACGATATAAGATTCACCTTATCTCTATATGTAATCAATTTTCCTCGAAAGAACATAATTTTTTATTACTCCCTCAAAATTTCAAAAAGCTTAGATCAATGGGCTAAGTTTTCTTTTATAGTCTGAAACTGCGTAAATATACGAAGCTCGACAAAATCTGAAATGATTTCTAATTGTGTCTCAAAATCGTAGCGATAATTTTTGAAAAAACCTGAGCTGGTGGAATAATTTTTACAAAGCATGGGGCAGTGATTTAAAAGAAAGAAATTATTTCCGAAGTGTAATTTTTTCGTATTTTTTATAATTTGTTTCTATTTTCAAAAATTGAATTTGAGTAGATACGTTCGTTTCTTTCAGCCTAACGATCCTGGGCGAAGTGTTTTTCTAACTTTAGGGTATCAGCCACAAAAGAGGGGCACATCCCATCGTAGTAAGGTATATTATTAATAGAATGATCCTGACGTCAGAAGCGTAGGAAAAAAAAGTGTGCAAAATGCAAAAAAAAAAAAGAAAAAAGAAAAAAAAAATATGGAAAAGAAAAGAAAAGATAGGGATAGTGGATGGGGAGAAACGCCTCGCTGCCACTCAACTAAAATGAATAATATCAGCTCACTTGTGATCTTGAGGTTGAGATGCAGTAGAGGTATGCAAATGCAGATGCTGCGAAGGCTCGCCTGTGAGCTTGTAGTAGCAAAAGCTTTACTCCAGACTTGCAAGTGCAGAGTAAAAGTATAAATAAATCTACTGTGACAGTTGTATTTCAGGCTTGGCTCGGACAGAGGTAAAAATCATTGTTTTGTAAACAGATGTGTACGATGGATATCGTGGCCATATGCACTTTGGTCGTATATCATGAGCCCAGTATTCCAAAATGTTTCTAAACTAGCTGCAATTTTCTTTTTTTGTTTTTCTAATTTTTATCTTTCCTTTTGTATCAATAAATGTGAGAATCGAGCTTTCGTTTTTTTTTTTTTTTACTTTTCATCAGCTACGGTGATTTACGAAAAGTATTGGTTTTGGTTGGAAAGTGACTTTTGCCAACCTCAACGACTCTTCACGTTTTCGACCCTCTAGAATCCGAAAAACAGCTTTTTAGAAAGATGTCGGTCTGTCTGTCGGCCTGTTCGACAAACTCGCGCGGTGATCTCGGAAACGGCTCGATGAAAAAATCTGAAATTCACAGGACTTTACAACCAAATGATGGGCATGAAAAATTGCCATGTCTCGTTTAACTTGAACTTCCGGTTTTTACTGGAAATGAATCGATTTTCGCTGTTTTACTGACAAACCTATACTTTTTTCTCTGTATTACCTTTCTAAATGAAAGAATATATTCTTCCGAGTTGAGAATTTCATATATATAGGGCATTCCTTGCCAATGACACCAAAAAAATTGTAAATATACCCAGATCGAATTAGAATGAATGCACTGTATAAAATTGTTGTTTGTCAATATATAGGACGTTCCTTGCCAATGACAAGAAGAAATTGCAAGTATACCCATATCGAATTGGGATTAAACGCACTGTATGAAATTGTTGTTTGTCAATATATAGGAGATTTTCTTTATGTGAAATTTTCAATTTTAATCTTTATTTTCGGTTTTTCATTACTTTTTTATACTTTTTCTTCCCCTGACAAACCCATACTTTTTTTTTTTTTGATGAAAAGTACTCCGAAAAACTGTTTTCCCGGCTTGTTTTTCTTGTTTTTGAAACCAACTAGAAAAGAAGAAACTTTATTTTCAACCGCGTAGCTGAAATGTCACAGATGCGGTTTTGGTTTCGACAAACCCGAGTCACGTTTTGGCACATCCGTCTCGTTCCAGCCGGTAAATTTTCACTTCCGGAGGCAAAAGTCGTAGCAGAAAGGTATCCTGCTGGGAAAAAAGAATTTTGGTGATTTGATTTTAGACAATTTCAACATCTCTCTGATCCCATTCTTGAAGGAGGACTTAACTTCGTTTCGTTTATAAATTTTCTAACATTTTTATAGACCGTCAACGATCGCTGAAATCAAAAACTCGAGTAAGATATAATATTCTTCATCGGATCATAAAAATTTTTAACAAATTTAAAAAATACCAGAAAATAAGGTCTTATCAAATATTTGGCAAATTTTAAGTACAGATTAAATATTATCGAATATGAAACGACACGGATTCAAAAATGGACAGAAATTGAGTTTCTTTAATTGCAGATATTTGATAAGAAAATTTGCAACTTCGTGAGTCGGTGGTCTCGCCTCTACATGCTTTTGCCATCCTCCAGCCAAAAAAAAAAGAGTGTGTAGAGAAAAAGTTTTATACATTTGAGAGAAATTATCAAATTTCAAAAATTTCAACGGGATTTAAATCAACGACTATAAAAAAGTCTTCTAAAAATGTTATAGCGGACTTGAAAAAATAAGGAATTCATTTTTTCTTTTTTTATCAATGATTAAAGAAAGCAAAAAAATTCGAAATTTTCAAAACACGCGAAACTCCGAACAGATTTCGAGCCAGCGAAGTTATTTAAAAAAAAAAACTTAACAGATTGCGACAGCTCATTTTTTCACCTTCAAAATAACAGGTCGAACAATTTTTTTACAGCCATTTTTCATGAAGTTATAGTCGATTGAGTAAAAAAATAAAAAAAATAAAAAATGCTTTTTTTTTGATCGCTCGCATATCTCGAGAACTAAAAATGATAAGAAAAAATCCTTGGCTGGAGAAGATGTATTTTTACATACAGAATATGCATATTTAAGGTGAAAATTTTGATTTTAAACTGTGATAATTTTTCTCGAGTTTATTAAACTTTTTCTCTGCACACTTTTTTGCTCGAGGGATGTGAAAAACGTGGGGGGGGGGGGGGGGGGGGGGGGGTTAGGTACAACGAACTAGAGAACAAAAAGAAAAAAATAAAATTAAATTGATTCTGGTATTCTAAATCAAAGTTAAAGAATTTCAAAAAGATTCAAAAATATATTTAAAAATGAAGAAAACTTATATCGATTCGAAAAAATTCGTAACTGGTTTGATCTTTTGTTTTGGATTTTACTTAATGGTTTATATATTGTCTGAGTTTATCCGATACTTGTTAGCTATTGTGTGTCTATATCTTACGATTAGATAGATAATTATACCAATCAAATCATATATAGAGTTTATAATTATTGTGAATGAAAACTACGAAGTTTTTAGTTCTTTAATCTGTTTCTATAGATATAAATATAATTATTATTACAATGCACGTATAGTAGATAGAACTCGAGGTATACTTAAGCCCGTTTTGGATTATCTCTAATTCCGAGATTACGTTCCGAGGTTTGAGGCAATAACGAACTACGAGAAAATACATACATAGAGAAACGAAACTCTATTCCATTAAAACGATCGCGTGGGAAAAGATAAGAGATAAAAAAAAAAAAAAAAAAAAAATGAACAGAAAGAATAGAAAAAAAGAAAAAAACGAAATAATAAATTCCCTGCAGATACCACGAGCGGAAGAAATTACATTGCTCCATCTCTGAAATTGTAGTTTTTTTTTTTTTTTTTTGTTACATTTTTCACCTCTGAACTACATGAACGTTCATACAAAAAAAAAAAAAAAAAAACAAAGAGAAAAACTTCTTGAATGACATGAATTAGCTTGAAAATTTATTTTTTATTTAAAAAAAAAACAAAATCAAATTAATATAACAGACATAGTTTATATACGAGACAAAGGGATGGTACCTACGGATGAAGGATGAGTGTACGATATTGACCTGTATAGCAGAATTCCTCTGAGGTTTAAAACTAAACTTGGAGTAGAAAATAAAAACTTTCTTAATAAAAGATTGCATTTGTTTTAAAAATATATTTTTATTTTTTTTCTTCTTTTTTTTTTTTTTTTTTTTTTTTTTTTGTAGACGTCAAAAGCGAACCGTCGGAGTTTTTCCTCCCTTTTTCTCCTCAACGTTATATTATAAATTGTATCAAACTTTATAGAATTCCAAAGGGATCTGATACACTACTATAATCCTATATCCATCTTATCTTTCTTTTTCTCTTTCGCTTTTTCTTCATGCATGTATATCATATGCATAGATAACCATATATATATATATTTTTGTATCGGAATCTGCATACACTGAGATAAACTAGGTACTACAAACTCCGTCAATAAATTTTAAGATTATTTTTGTCGTCGGAAAAGAAAAGCTTTTGTTTAATCGAAGCATTTTTTTTTTTTTTTTTTGTCTAAAAATGTTTTAATTTTTGCTCAAATTCACGTTTTATGTGCGAAATTAAATTCTGTTTAAAATAGTTTTCAAAAGTTGGTTAAAAAACGAACATTTTTTTGTACTACAAGTTTTTCGATTCGTCAAACCGGAGTCGGTCAAAATCCTGACATTAGAAACTTTTGCAAAAAAAAAAAAAAAAACCGCTCGTTATAAAAAAAGAAAATAAATTGAACGATCTTTTCGAAAAGTATATCAGTTTTGAATAGTTAAAAAAAAAATCGAATAAGATGAGATGAAAAGCTCGGTATAATTTTTTGTTTGAATTTTTTGTTGGTAAAAGCCCCACGTATTACAGAAAGTTCTGATTGATTTTCAAAATGAATGCATATATATATATAGCAAAAAAATATTACTACTACATATTTCGAAAAAACATTTTGTCTTCAATATACCGGGACTATTCAATTTCCGTAAAAGCTTTTCAGTCTTTAGTTTATTCTTTGTAAAAATAATAAAAATATAAAGAAAAAAACGAAACGAAAATAAAAACCAATTACACGAAAGATGATCCTTGATCTTATACGTAGACAGACGTAAAACTGTTGACGTACTCCAAGTCTCATTGCATATTGCAACTGCAACCGCGGTGGAAAGATAAAGCTATGTTTAAAGTAGATATAATATATGTATAAATATATAGGGGGCATTCCATGTCTTTTCGACCTGGGTCTGGCCCTTGACCTCTCGGATTGAGTCTGCGATTTTTTATATGATTGTTCTCACTTCGAAAGGTACTCAGTTTTATTTTTTAGATTTTTTCAAATCGATTTGAATTTTCTACAATTTTTGAAAACTACCATATTGATCGATATAATTTAAAAATCTGAAAAAAATTCTGAGAAATCGTGTGAAAGATATCAAAATTTTTAAGCTTAGAGCCGGAGTGGGAAGATTTTTTCTTCTTACTGATCTCACGCTTTTTCCGAAAAAAAAAAACGTTAAAGGAATTTAGAAGCGGGTATTATTTTACTATGGATGGCTGCTGAAACATTTTCATATGTCACACTGGATTTTTGAAAATTTTTTCAGATTTTTCAGAACCATTTTACCATTTGCAATTTATTTTTTCTTTTTAAATCTGAAAAATTCCAAACAATCCGAAAAAAATTTCAAAAATCCAGTGTGACATATGAAAATGTTACAGCAACTATCCATAGTAAAATAAATCCTGTTTCTAATTTTTCTAACGTTTTTTCTTTATTTCGAAGACAGCTTGAAAACAATAAGAAGTAAAAATCTCCCCACTCCGGCTCTATGCTTAAAATTTTTATATCTGACACACGATTCTTCAGAATTTTTTCAGATTTTTAAATCGTATCGATCAATATGATAGTTTTCAAAAATTGTAGAAAATTTAAATCGATTTGAAAAAATCTAAAAAATAAAACCGAGTGCTTTTCAAAGTGAGAACAATCATATAAAAAATCGCGGGCCCAATCCGAGAGGTCAAGGGTCAGACCGAGGTCGAAATGACATAGAATGCCCCATAGGGTACACAAATATATATATAAGAGATTTTTCTTCATCGGATTTCTTCGGCAATATTTTTATATAGATTTTTTTATTTCTAATCGGAAGATTCCCTCCTCCTCCTATATCTTAATTTCTTTTATTATTTTTTATTTTCATCTCCAACGTATTCTTTCCTTCCGCTTCGTTCATCCTCTTCGCTAAGTATCTCCCTCGTGTAGCTCGCTGCCTATCTCCAACCAGTTCTCTAGAAAATTTATTTTGGCTCAAATCCAGCTTGTCTTTGTAATGTTCGCAAGTCGAGTCGAGTTTGACTCTATATCCAATCGCACCCCGCCATCCGCAAGGGGTCTTTATACCTCCGGATATGTCCTTTGGGAGCCGGAAGGGGGGGGGAGGCTGAGAAATTGTCTGCCTATATATTTATATGTATATGTATATATGTATATGCATATATGTATATATCTTGGCCATACTACAGCCTCTCAAATATATTTTGGATATGTAGATATACATATATATATGTATACATATATTCAAACCACTCTGGTTATTAAATTATAACTACCACTGCCCCGTGCAGGTTGGAACCACTCAGGACTTAGGGGAGAAACAAGTAGGTACGTGTCCTCTTATGAAGGATGGATTAGACTTCAACAGAACGATATTCACGTCAATCATCAAGTTAATGGAAAAATGGAGTATTTCAATTTTTGAAAAATAATCATTTTTCATGTAAAAAAAAAAAAAAATAAAAAAAAGTAAAGGAAAGAGTGAACCTAGATGTAAAATCAGTTTTTTTTTACCGCGCATCCATCCAGCTTATAAAGAATATGTATACAAATTATATTCTCAAATTCGAGAAGATGTGAATTTCAACAAGATGTAAATTTCAAATTTTTTTCATCTCGCTATCCCCGGGTAGATTCGTCGAGTTATTTCGGATAGTGCAGAAGAGCAAAAATCTTGAAGATTGGTTAAAATTTACAAAATTCATTTTTTGAAAGAAGTCATGCCATTTTTTAATCGAAAAATTAGGTGATGAAAAGTATAGAAAATTATCAATCTTTATATCCTCTTTGTGTTGTGTAACGTAAGTGTGTAATGATATTAGCCAAATAAGAGAAAGAAAAACGGCGTAATAAAGAACAAAAAAGAAGAAAAAGAAGAAGAAGAAGAAGAAAGTCAGTTGACCGAAAGCTGCGACTATACTTGACCGTATTTTAGCCGAGCCCGCGCAGCATCTTGAGAGTTTTAAAGTGGCCCTAGAAAAGACGGTATACCTACTATAAGAAAGAAAAAGCGCGAGAAGGGTCTCGAGATCGGAGAGTCTTAGGAAAGAGATAAGCCCTGGATAGAAACACCTTTGGGAATTTTAATCATCGTTTTATTTATTTTTTTTTTTATTTTTTATTTTGTAGCGTAAGATATAACAATGATCATGTATACATATATTTTATACAAAATACAAAAATTTATCCAGCCATTTGTTTCTTCTCATGTGACATATGGGAGAGCAGGGCAAAATGGGACGCACAGTTGGGTAAAACGGGACAAAAGATTGTGATTTATTGATATGGCAAAATGGGATACCCAAAAATTATTAAAAAATTGTGTTTCTACAACACAATTGCAACGGAAACATTAAAAATATTACGATTTCAACACGCCGGGTGGAAAGTTCGATTTTGCGCCCGCTTCGCGTGCACGAAATTCAACTTTTCGCACGTTGTATCGTAAAACAATCGTTGCTAGAAACGCTATGCGCATGCGCTCGGGCACTAGGGTGGGAGAACAAGGGAAAAGTTAAGTTATAGGAATTGTTTACAGTCCCAACGAGTTATAAGTAATGGAAGCGTCTACTGTACAATCATAACTGGGTATAGTTAAATCATAATTTTTCGTATATCTGTCCTGTTTTTGCCCCGTTTTTCCCTCCCTAAACGTCTCCTTAAATTTCGGCATAATTAGTCTACAATTTCATTTATTCTTTATAAACAAAGCGTATCCTACTTGAAACTCGTTCGTTCTCTCATTCGTACCGTGTACTAGCTAATTAGTTTTGAGATTCTACGGAGGAGTATAGTCACAGAGTCAGAGTTCCAAGTTGAAGTCGTATTTGTATTAGGTATGAGTAACGGGGTTCTGGGTTGTACACGCGGTTATATAAGCTTAACTTATTACGTAGATCGCTTAATTAAGAACCCAGAATGTATTACGCTGTACATAGGATCAAGGAGAAAGCTAAGCTTTGTACCCACCCAGATATATACAAAGCTTTGACTCACTTTGACCCAAGCTGTTGTTAGATTCTCCTTACATCCTCCCGTAGGTACATCCGACTTCATGACTTAGCTATGTATTAATGTATATATGCGTATATACTAGGGTGCTTCGTTTTAGACGAATTTTTTTTTTTTTTTTAGTCCATTCACGGAATAATGTTCTAAACATATAAAAACAAATTCTCACCAAATATGAGCTCTTAATTTTAATTCTAAGAACTCGTGCAATGAATTTGAAATTTTCCCATTTGATTAACACGTGAATTTTAATTTTTTGTTTTTCAATTATCTATAGATTCATGGCATTTCATGATATTTAATCGGCAATAGGTGGAAATGAAAGAGGAATTTTTCCTCTTCAATAGTGTACGTAGCCAATTTATGTTTTGTAACCATTAAAAAGTACTAAAATCTCGGATAGAACAGCGATTTATCAAATTTTGAAATGCTTAATTGGATTTATCTCGAAAACTACTAGCTCTACGATTATGGCTTACTGGACTTTTTTTGTAGTAAATTAAATTTCCTATACAAAAGTCCTGTACAATTTTGTTGTAAAGTTAGTGGTTTACGAGAAAAATTGAAAAAAAAAACATGAAATTTGAGAAAAAATTGGCTTTAAGATGTTTTACCGGACGAGGCCGGTTACAAAACATAAATTGGTTACATACACTTTTGAAGATGAAAGATTCCTCTGTCATTTCCACCTACTGGCAATTAAATATCATGAAATGCTGCGAAGCTATAGATAATTGAAAAAAAAGAATTAAAATTCACGTGTTAATCAAATGGGAAAATTTCAAATTCATTTCGCGAGTTCTTAGAATTAAAATTAAGAGCTCATATTTGGTGAGAATTTGTTTTTATATATTTAGAACGTTATTCCGTGAATGGACCAAAAAAAAAAAAAAATAACTCGTCTAAAACGAAGCACCCTAGTATGTACATATACATGTACATACACACATACATACCTACGTTTCACATACGTGAAAATTATCATCGTGGTAGTTATGCCGCGGGTGGGTATGTGCCACGTATATACATATTCTACAAGAATTTGTCCACCACCTTCTATCTCATGCAGACCAATTCGCTAACTCAGATATCTACATATACATATAATAGTTGGTTTTGGTAGGCTCAGTTAATAGTTTCTATGTTTTGTCTCCTAACTTAGTGAGCACTAATACTGTGAACTATTAATAAACAGATATATGAATGTATGTGTGCATCTGTAAAGAAGAAATGTGGGCAAAACGAGCACTTGGGCAAATCGGGCACCGTTTTAAGTTTCTTAGAGACTTGTTTCAGTCTTCTAACGTTACTTACACAAAGAAAATGTGGGAAATTAAAATAAGTGAAACTGTTCATGTGCTGAAACTGATGAGGATGATATTTGACACTGATTCTCAGATTCAGCCGAGGTACGTGCCCGTTTTGCACGGGTTTTTTTTACATATGTGTTGGAATTTTGTTATCAAATTTTCCTGAAATTTACATACGTAATTTATTCTTGTGTTAAACATGATAATGTGTTTGACCTTTTGATTTGAGACACTTAGATATATATGTACGAATTGTTTATTTGTTAACCCTTCGTGGTCACACCTCAGATTTTAATCAAGCTAGTCACAACCGGGTCAAATTGACACGATGGCCCATTTTTAAACGGTTTTCGTGTGAAAACTATCAGTCCGATCGAGACAAAATAAATACTGGGAAATACTTTGAACATTATAGAATAAGCAGAAAATAGTCGGTATATCAAAATTCAAATGGCAACATGCTTAAAGAAAATCGCGAAGCGGTCAATGCGCAAAAATGACACTTTTTTACTAACAAAAATCACAACTTTTTGAATTTACAATATTTTTAAGTGAAATTGTAGTGAGGATATTCGTGAGATATGGTACTTTTAGGGAAAACAAAAAAAAGTACTTATTTTGGGAAAAAAAAAACTATATTTACCTTCAAAGTTCAAGCTCGAGTCATTTTGACTCACAGTGACCATGAAGGGTTAAACAGGGACCGGGTTGAAGTTCCGAATTTTTAAAATTCAAGACGGGAAAAATTCCAAATTTTAATATTACCGATTCACTGTTTTTTGAAAGAGAATTTCCCCGGGAGTCTGCATAGTCCATTTGAAAAATTTCAAATCGAAAAACACTGAAGTTTCAAAATTCGAGCCACCTAAAGATTCGAACGGACAAAACTCCAAAACTTGAAAGTTTCGCATGGAATCCCGTGCCCCGCCATTGAATTTTTGGATTCTTGGACTTTCCGGGTTTTTAACGGCCTACATTACGATATTTCTCAATTTTTATATCCTGAACTTTCACGATTGAGAAAATTCTAAATCGTCCAAAATTCATAATTCCTAATATTCTGACCGTTCGGAACTTTAAAAATTCGGAATTTTAACCCAGCCCTGTATAGAATTGGTATTAAATTTGAAAAAAATCGGTCTTATAGTCGTTTGGAATATAAAAACCCGTTTCTAAACAAGTGTTAATATCTCAGCAACCGTTCCTATAAGATTTCGATGAAATTTGAGCGGATTTTCATTATCGAGGCAACTAACTTTTTCCCCAATTGTGTAACAAAATTTGAAAACCAAATATCGGAGGGGTGGTAGTTCGAAATTGTCATTAGACTCAAAATAGGTCAGTTTTAACTTTAAACTGATATTCTTCGCAAAATAAATAGTCGAAAAATTGTCTGTACTAGATATACTCACTAGTACTCAAAAAAAAAAAAAATGTATTATTACTCAAAAAAATTAAAAATCTCGTATAAATTTTGGTCAAAATAAACGATTAATATTTTTATATTTATGTATTATAGTTGGGTTATTTTTGAAAATACAATATCACTACCTGCACCGTTTGTGTTGGTAACAATTAAAAAGCAAATATGAATAACGTGCCTACAGTATAGATTTTTTTTTTCTTTTTGTTTTTTGTTTTCGTGAGCTTTTCCGCCTAGATGATCACCCCCTTTGGTCGGCTGTATAGCTGCCACTAGCATGCCGTACGCTACCGCATCATGCAGCTAAAAGAGGGAGACCGATTCCAGGACCTTTTTAATTACAAACTCTGAAGCCTGCAGCAGGGAGCCGGATGGTTTTAGCAACTTTAACTACACTCGTTGCCCCCCGTCCCGCCCTGGTAATAATTACAGTTAGAATTTTTATTTATTTAATTACTAAGTTACATTTTTTATTTTTTATTTTTTTCGTTTTTCTTACTTTCATATCAGAGTTGTATAAAACAGCTAACAATAGACACATGTATTGTATATACATACATATATTTTACTTCGAAAAGCTCATTTTATTTATCTTGATTTTAATCTTCATCTTTATTATTCAGTTCTCGTTTTTAAACGCTGATGACATACGTCAGTAAAAACACGACTAAAAAATGAATCTTGAAAATAAATTAAGTTTCTTTTGATTTCGGTATTTTCTTCATCAAACTTGTCAATCAAATACGACAAGCATCCTTATTTGGGAGGTAATGAAGTATACTCGATACAAACTGTTAAGATTTACCCCGTTTTGGTGATTAACAAGACAAGTACTTAACCATTGAATGATCTCCATTGGGGGTAGGTATACAGCGAAATATTGGATCCATGTATAAACTTGACGAAAAAATTTGGTCAGTCAAATATGACAAGCATCTTTATTTGCGAGGTAATAACTACTCGATACAAACTGTTTAGATTTACTCGGTTTTACAATATATAGTAATTATTGTTAAAATATTTTTCATTTTATGTAACCTTTTTATTTTTCGATACATATAGAACATTATTATTTTCATTAACACTGCGAGCTTCTTATGGTTACATTATTGACGATTAGGTAACTATCCCAAACAAGTACCACCCACCAGCACGGTATTTGGAAAACACCACAGACCTTCGCAGCAGTCAGCGCTTTTGCCGTTTGGTAGACACTGTAACAAAAAGAAAAATCATTAATTACGACCGAAATGTTGCATACAAAATCAAAGTCATATACACTATACTTTTCTATGCAAAAAAATGTGTCCTGAAAGCATAGCTGTGACCTGGGTGATACTGACATTACATAATGCCAAAAAAAAATTAAAAAATTATTTTCGCATAAATGATTCAACTTTTTTTTTAGCACACATGGAATATATTTCATGATTTCATGTTATTCATAGGGACACTATTTTTTCTTATGTATACCAGAGATCCACGAGTTCGGCAAGCATTCTCGCTTTGTACCAACGTGACGAAGACACACAGCAATCCTATCAGGACAATCAGCATAACTTTCGACATCTTCACTTCGGATGTGGTTCGAATGGTCAACTGCAACAATTATTCATTATACTCATTTCACATCGACGATAATGAACTTTTAGGCTTTTAAAATTAGACAATATCGAGCCGTTGTTGAAATCGTATTTTGTTCACGGATTTTGTATCCGGTTTCGTTAAACTCCATTAGATGTGTCAGTGAGTGTCACAGTGGACATTGGAGAGAATGGTAATTAACAAGACAAGTATTCAACCATTGAATGATCTCCATTGAGTAGGTATACAGCGACATATCGGATCCATGTATAAACTTGACGAAAAATTTTTAGATATTCTGGTATTTGGTAGATCGTAACCAGGAGAAAAAATAAATCCAATCGATTAGCAGACATTTGAAACCAAAGTTGCAAGAAGCTGCAGTTCGATTTTGTATTTAAATATCCAATAATAATAAAATGCTCACTAAAAAAGATGTGATCACTTTTTCTTCCTGCACCGTGGAGATTACTATCGATTCTTCTTCGAACAAATATGGTATTGAAAATTCAACTATAACTGACGCTGCTACCAAAGCGACTGTTGCTTTTATATCGACTAAATCTCTTACATTATGAGCGCGCGCGCGCTCGTCGAACTATTCAAAAGGAATTATTACGATGGATATTATCTTATTTTGAAGTATTTTTTGATTTGTACAGATGTCTAAAATATATTATTATTTTTATCGTTCCCTTGTTCTGTCACTAATTCAATGAAATCAATCTTTTCTAAATTTCGTCACTGTAGGGTTAATGAGTGGTGAATTATTATTTATTTTCAACCTTCATAGAATACAATCTTTACTAATAATACAATAATGAAATACAATTTCACGTCCTGTTATAGATTTGATATATTTTTTTTTTTTTCATAGTTCTAAAACCAAATCGATTTCTTCTTCTACCACCGAAAATTAACCTGCAAAAAAAAAAAAAAAAAAAACGTTACTAAAAAATCGAATTTCAAATTAAAATCACCTTTTTGCATAGATAACTTTCGTCTCAATTTTACACAAGGAATTCGCTGTTATACAGCGAATGTACGATTTTCGCGACACCCTGTATATGTATATGATTAATATATACAGGGTGAGTATCTTCAAAGGTCTCAAATGAGCGTGGCTAAGCTATGCCGAAACGTAGTTTTTCGGCTGATTAAATGGCCAGGGGCTAAAAATTCAAACTTAACTTTCACACTGTGCATGCCTGAGTCCTGTGAATTTAATTTTTATGGAATCGCAGGTTTTGTTCTCCTGAAAATCATGTTTTTATAGTAACTGAGGTGAGACCTTTGACAAGACTCACCCTGTATATATCTTACTGAGCGCGAGTACACTTTTAATTACGTCAAAATCTAAGATAGCCAAGTATCTGTATAATTACTGCAGTTGTTCTGAGAAAAAAATTATTATGAGCCGATATACCTACAGCTGTTCAAAGTTCCCTATCTCTTCAAAAAAAAAATATCAATTATAATACGATTTACAGCTGCTCAGAAGTCAAACCATTATACAGAAGATATCAGAATTAGAATAGGTATTAGGATAGAAATAAATATTACCTACATATATGGTATACAGGAATATATGTAGAGAATTTCGATGTACCTAAATTTAATTATCAGTATACATTAAGGTGTTTCAGAAAAAGAATAAAAATATTTTTTGTTTTTAGGTCTCATGGTCTCAAAACAAAAAACAAAAAAAAAATTTTTTCTCTCAAACTTTGGAGACTTGTAACTATTTTTCTATCATAGTTACGAGTATGACTATTCAGGACACTTTTGTAGAGAATTTAATTTCCTACAAAACAGTGCTAGTCAAAATCGTGAAAAAAAATTTTTCTGGATTTTGCAACGAAAAATGAAAATAAGAATTTTTCGTGTGTATTTTAAGAGGGAGCAGTACTCGATTTTTACCGACATCAACTATTCTTTCGAATATCTCCGAAACGGAGGGTCCAATCTGATTGTCCTTCTGGTAGCCGATGTTTGACAAGAAATGAATTTGATCTATTAGGTGAAATTCAACGAAATAATTAATAATTTTTTTTTGGTTTTTAATCGCAAAGTGTGGGAATGTCACATATATCGACATATATCAAAGCCTATGCATCGAAAATGCAAAATCTGCTTCCTGAGCCCGGTTCTATATGGAATTCCGAACACAAATATCCGAAAACATCTTTATTTTCGATAACGATGAAGACAAAATACGTATTCTACGAATTTGTTGTAATTAGCGATTGTCGACGGCTGGGAGCGGCGATTATATTAGTTCCCAGAATACCCGTGAGATGTCGGTCAGAGATGATTTAGAGACTAACAAAACGTATATTTAAAATATAATGCTGTCCAATGATTTCTTTTGTTCATTTATTCTCATTATTCTAGAATCGAGACATTGAAGAAATAATTGAAAAGTACTGTATTGTAAATATACGATCTGTTAGTCTCCAAATCATCTCTGACTGACATCTCACGGGCGTTTTGGGAACTAATATAATAGCCACTCCGAGACGTTGAAAATCGCTAATTAGAACAAATTCGTAAAATACGTATTTTGTCTTCATCGTTGTCGAAAACGAAGATGTTTTCGGATGATTCTGTTCGAAATTCCATATAGAATCTGGCTCAAGAAGCCGATTTTAGATTTTTGATGCATAGGCTTTGATATACGTCGATATATGTGACATTCCCACACTTTGCGATATAAAAAAAAAAAAAAATGAATTATTTCGTATAAATTTCACCTCATATATCAAATTAATTCCTTATCAAACATCGGCTGCCAGAAAGACAATCCGATTGGATCCTCCGCTTCGGAGATATTCGAAAGAATAGTTGATGTCGGTAATAATCGCGTAAAGCCCCTCCTTAAAAACGATTTCTTTACAAGCATCCCACATAAATAACTATTTTATTCCCAGTGTTTTTTCAAGGGGGTGCCCATGGCGTCCCACATTTTCAAATTTCTTTTATTTATCATTTTCTTAAGCAATGAAATCGTTATTTTAAAAATGTCAACTAAGTAGTTTTTTGAACATAACAAGACTCGATAGATAAAAATTTTTCTCAAAGTGGACACTTTACTCCGGTCTAGCTTCTATACATGTTTTAACGTAATCACGATTATATCGCATTATCCTCACACCTAAATGTCTGCACGATCCCTCCGGCTCAAACTAATTACTAATTAGTTATCAGGATTAGTGACGCGCCCGGATTTCCTCGTGGTAGTATTTTACCCATATACATATACATATAGGTATGTATGTAAATATATATATATACACATGATTTCATGTATGGGTATAATATATGAGGAAGAATTAAGGCTTAGATTAGAAAACGGACGATCAGTCATCGTTAGAGGGCGTGTTGAGTGTCGGGCACGGATCATCCTCGTGGGGTTCTCGACCCTGTAACAGAGCTTTTCTAACGACACTAAACTGGCGTAACCTCCATCTAGTACCTACCTATATCCCTACATACTAACGTAGTCGAAAACTCAGCTGAAACCAACACCAGGTCGATCGATAATCCAATAATAACCAGTTCGTTCGTTCGTTCGTTCGTTGGTCGTTTCGTATCGGATTAAGGTATACGACACGTATACCGATAACACAGCCAAAAACAACCCCCCCGTTATGTTTTATCGTTCATATGGGATTTGGCTACAGGAAAATTTCGCCTTTACTTTTATACGAATATAATATTTCGCTTATAAATTTTTGATAATTTTGTATTTTTTTTATTTTTATTTTTTGATTCTTTCGCAAAGAATATGTACATTTACAAGATTAGTGTTTTACCGTAGATCATACGAAATTTTTAATTTTTATATAACGATCAACGATATGAAATTCTCAGTTGCAGTTACAATACGAATTACCTAAGAGGTGAAAGAGCTGTCCTCAATTCCCGTTTGTAAAAGAGTAAAAATTTTCTTGCTAGTTACGGAAACGGATATGTTTCTACTTTCCTGAAGGAATTGTTATTTGACGTTCTTCTTCCTAAGGAAGAGAAGGGTCTGACAATGAGCTGGTCTTAAGGTAATAGAGCTTGCTGGCTACTGCTGCAGTAGCAACATGGTTTAAATCTCTTCCAAGTTCCGGACGAGATAAAAGAACAAAAAAACGAAGTAAAGCAAGAAAAAATAAAATAAAATAAAATAAAACGAACGAAAAGAAAACAGATTACATATATATAACGTACATACATACCTTATATAGTCTCGAAATATCCTACAGCCAGGGTTTTAGATAGCCTGCAGTCCCGCGGTAAGGATTGATTGACTCATTTTTTTTTTCTCCCGGTTATACTTATCGAGTCTTCTGATTCAAGGGTGGAAGTAAATCGACCGGGTTATCCTAATTTTGAAAATAAATTAGTCAAAAGACCGAAATAATTGATTAAAATTAAAGAGTCTATAATCAGAGGGAGGAATTGAGTAAAAAAATTGATTCCTTGTTTTTGAACCGTAGAGATTCTGATTCCTGAAATTCTATATTGATCAAGGTAGCTAGGCAGTAGGTTGTAAATTTTTTCGTTGAAGAATTACAAGAAAGGATGAAGTTTATTGGGGCTAAAGCGATGACAAATCCTTCAGGGAATTAACTGGCCCGTTTGTTAAAGCGGTAATGACAGCTTGTCACGCCTCCACTTTTTTTTTTTCACACTGTCGTATAGGAGTCTATCTCGTAAATTCTCTTTTCCGCGAATTGTGGGAGAAAATCGTTATATATGTATGTATGTATAATGTCGGTTTCCTTTTCTGTATATTTTTTTTTTTTTTCTTTTTTCTTTTTTTAAGAGAAGAAAAGGAAGAAGATGAAAATGAAGAAGAAGAAGAAGAAGAAGAAGAGGAAGAGGAAAAAATAAAGATCAATCTATAAGAATTCTCCGTATCTGAAGACGGAGCGGATCCTCATTTCACGGTTCGCTACTTATTCTCATCCCTTCTCGGTTGCATCCTTACGATTATTAATTATTTTTTTACCCGCTGAGTTGAGGCGTAACTTTTATTTCTTTTTTATTTTAGTTTTGAAAGAAAACAATCCATGATTTGTTTAAAAAAAAAAATCGTAATCGGGTTGAAGTTCGAATCGGTCAAAATTACAGATTCATTTGAGACGATTTTGAATTTTCAGCAACGTTAAAGTTCGGTATAACAAAAAAAAAATAATAATAATAATAATAATAAAAAATTGGGGACATGGTTAAAAACTATGAAAGTCCAAGAATCCGAAAATTTAATCGAGGGGCACGACACTTCATGCGTCAATTTCAAGTCCCGGAATTTACAGCTTCCGGAATTTTGAACCGTCCGGGGGAATTCTCTTTCCAAAAACTGTAAATCGGTGATATTAAATTTCGGAATTTTAAGCTCTTAGAACTTTCAAAAGTCAGAACTTCAATCCTCCAGCTGCAACCTCGGAGGTTCGTACATGAAAAATTACTTTTCTGGACAAGCAGATGACATTGATGCTTCGCATTTCACGGTACAGCAAAACTGATCTGCAACAACGATGAGCGAATGCATTTGGCAGTCTAACGTGAATTACATATCTGTGAATAGCTTATACGATATATACGGTCGAGAAATGTCAGATTGGATGTCAAATTCACTCGCATCGATAGTCTGCGATTATAATTAGCTTATATAATACATATTCCAAATTTCTAGTAACTATAATAATAATTCAACTGTAATTCTTGATGAAGAAAATTTGTTCTTTAAAACGTGCAATTTGATAATCACAATTAGGTATAATAAATATGGGGCATTTCATACCACTTCGGATCTGGGTCTGACCCTTAACCTCTCGGATTGGGCCCGAAATTTTTTATATAATTGTTCTCACTTTGAAAGGCACTCAGTTTTTTTTTTTTTAGATTTTTTCAAAACGATTTAAATTTTCTACAATTTTTTAAAACGAACATATTGATCGATACAATTTTCAAAATCTGAAATAAAATCTGAAAAATCGTGTGCCAGATATCAAAATTTTTAAGCTCAGAGCCGGAGTGGGGAGATTTTTACTTCTTACTGTTTTCAAGCTTTGTCCGAAATAAAAAAAAAAAAATGTTAGAAAATTTAGAAACAGGATTTATTTTACTATGAATAGTTGCTGAAACATTTTCATATGTCACACTGGATTTTTGAAAATTGATTCGGATTTTTTGGAATTTTTCAGATTTAAAAAGAAACAATAAATTGCAGGTAAAATGGTTCTGAAAAATCTGAAAAAATTTTCAAAAATCCAGTTTTGACATATGAAAATGTTTCAGCAGCGATCCATAGTAAAATAACACCCGTTTCTAAATTCCTTGAACGTTTTTTTTTTTCGGAAAAATCGTGAGATCAGTAAAAAGAAAAAATCTCCCCACTCCGGCTCTAAGCTTAAAAATTTTGATATCTTTCACACGATTTTTCAGAATTTTGTTCAGATTTTTAAATTGTGTCGATCAATATGGTCGTTTTCATAAAATTGTAAAAAATTCAAATCGATTTGAAAAAATGTAAAAAATAAACTGAGTACCTTTCGAAGTAAGAACAATCATATAAAAAATCGCAGACCCAATCCGAGAGGTCAAGGGCCAGACCCAGGTTGAAATGGTATGGAATGCCTCACATATATATATATATATATATATATATATATATATATATATATATATATATATATATATATATATATATATATATATATCTATATTATATACATAAAAAAGGAAAGTATGCGAAAGAAATTCGCATCTTTATGCGTATCGTAACACTGCAGAGCTGCAGGGTAACGGAGCGAGATAATAAGCATATACGTATATAGGTATGTATAAAAAAAAAAAGAAAAAAAGAAGAAGCAGAAGATAAATAATATGAGGCATTTTGTGAAAACGGAGAGAAAATATAAATGGTATCAAAATAAATGTTCTGGGGGGGGGGGGGGGGGGGGGGGGGGGTTAAATGAAGAATAATAACTTTAGGGAAATAAAAGAAAACGGGGTCTCTTTTTGGACAGCAAATTCAAATTCATAAAAATACATTACATACAACAAATTGTTGATAAAAATTATGAATATTATTTCCTTCTCAATTATGAATAGAAAAATCTAACTTAGGTTTTCGTTTCGTGTAAAATTGTGTTAAAATAAAGAATAATCCTCTATTTAAACATGAATATAAAACTTTTTACTATCTTCGTTTGTTATAATCTGAGTTATTGATGTTATTAACTGTAGTTTTACGATTCTAATTTTCTAAAGAAAAAAACGAAATAAGCCTGTGCTTGCGTGTCGTGTACGAAAAATCGTTATTTATTTATTATTTAAAATCGCGATATCTGCAGTCAGGGAATTGCGCAGAAATCAAGTGAATGCAGTGTGTATAAAAAAAGAATAAAAAATAAATAAAAAAATTATTTATGACAAAAAATAAAAGGTACGTCCGAAGTAGCTTATCACATAGATATATACACGGATATACATATATACAATATATATAACAAAGTTATCTCATGGGCCTCTTGTGGAGATTAATCAATGTTCAGACCTGCACAAGGGGCGCCGGCTTTCTGTCACATAGATATATTAATTGTTCATTTTACCCCCGATATACCGTATATACTATATATCATATACTATATGCTATCTTGCAGCTATATACATATACTAACCCTTCGCAACTTATTTTACCTCTTTTATACTTTTCACGCAAACGTAGGTATACGTATGTATGTATGTAGTACATACCTACCTCGTACCTACCTATATCTATCCTACGTACTTTACACACTCTGTGTCCACGTCCTAGACCCACCCTTAACCGAGTCATTAACACTTACTAATCTCTAATTGCCTTCTGGCGCCGGTAACTCTTTACTACTCTTTTGTTCCTCGCACGATGTATATAATATTTCTATAGAATATATCAGGTATGTGTAGGGTGTATGAGATTATGGGGGTTATCAAAAAAGGTTGAAAATATTGTCGAATTAATTTAATTCATTACTTAACGCCATACGTTTTTTGTAAATTTTTTTTCTTCGATTTGTAATTTTTTTTATTTTATTTTATGTATGTAAAGAATAAGGAAATACCTCAGTTAATTTTTCTCGTTTTACTTTTTTCAGGGAAATTGAAACTTTTCTTTATTTTTTCATTAGAAATTGCAGATTTTTTTTTTTCTAGTTTTATCGACAAAGACAACGAATTTTTTTGAATCACTAAAAAAATTTACAATTTTTTTATGACAATTTACGAAGGAAAATTTCGATCTTTCGTATGTGTTTCATGAGGTATTTATTGTACAACTTTTAACCCAACTGAAAATAATTCTATACGAATTTTTACGAATTTTTTAAGAAAATTCGAACTTTTCATAATATTTCATATGAAATTGTATAGTTTTTTCTAATTTTATCGACAAAGAGAAAAAGATTTTTTTTTTTTTAAACTACTAAGAAAATGTATACGTACAAATTTTTATCATAAACCATATGAAATTTACAATTTTTTTTTATGAAAAACTATGAAATTTTCCAATTTCTCTAAAAATTCGTAGAAATTCTTAAACGTAGAAATTTTTATCAAGATATAGATCGAAGTTTTTTTTTTTTTTTCAATTTCAAGGAAATCGTCATTTTTTTATTCGATGAATAAATTTTTCAAGAAAATATACATATATAAAACTAATAATTACTAGTTGATCATTGCGAAGGCGTCCCTTCACACGACTGCGCGCAATTCGATTCAATTTGAATAGCCCGATAAACTGCGGAACTTGTCGAGACTGACGCCGGTCCAATTATTACATCGATCAATCGTCGTATAAAAGATAACTGAATTTTCTTCTAGGAAGTTTGAGTACACGAGACCGAAGTATAATGGAAAATGACGACTAGAACGAAGTAGATATCTGACTTCGTTTAACTAGAATATTCAATTCTGCATATAATAAATCGATGTATAAGATATTCTTCTTTACTATTGGGGGGGGGGGGAGCAAAACGGGGTACTTAGGGAAATACTTAGTTTCCGAGGACTCAAATACGGTAAACCTTTTTTTTTTTTTTAATTGTAACCAAAGAAAATAAAAATGATTTTCAGATGTCAGGGGAAAAAAAATTTCAAAAATTTTTGAAAATTCAAAATAATGCCCAATAATGTTTATAGAAATCATTTTTGATTATTTAAAAAACATTTTGAAAATCAACATTTTTTTTTAATAAAATTTTAAGGGTACCCCATTTTGCCCCCCCCCCCCCCCCCCCCCCTTCCCCATCTATTTCAGTGATTTTGTAATTTATACAGAGAAAATAATTTTCGTCTGAATTTCAGCAGAATCGTTTAAATAAAAAAAACGAGGTGTATGCCGAATTTTGAGGAAAAGTTTTTCCTCTTGTTTTTTTTGGGGCAGGGGCAAGAGCAAAAAAAAAAAAAAATAAGAGTAGGTGAGGAACAATTTGGTTTAGCTGATGTTACTTCGGGTTAGTTTAGTTCGGTTTACTTTGGTTCAGTTTAGTTTAGTTTAGTAGGGTCAGAGGGTTGACGCCTCGGGTGCCACAAAGAGTCTTAACGTGAGCAATGAAACTCGCGACGACTAGACCCTGGAGGGACACATCTGATTTATGCCACCTCCTATCGCCTTCGCTGACTTCCGTATACTCCCAAAACTCTTGCATATATACATATATTTAGTCTATATAGAATCACCTATATCTTACCTATCTGTATATAGGTAGAGGTATAACAGAGTGACGGTGAAAATGGTTTTTTCTTTCCATTTTTTTTTTTTTTTACGATTTTCTGATACAACGTGTATTTTTCTTTCTTCAAAAATATGAGAATTTTTTGAAAAACTTGAACATCTATTTAAAGTAATGATCGATTACATCTCCTCAGATCATTTTATACGCCTTTCAAATTCAAGTGGCCAAAAATTTGAATCCGATTTTTCTCATTTTGATTAGCTTCATGAAGATTTAATAAGTTTTAGTCATTTTGATAAACGTTTCAAAATGCATTTTCATTGAGATTGATATTTGAAATAAAGAATAAAGATTGTAATTAAAAAATTTCAAAGTTAACGCAGTTTATGCATTTTTCCCAAGATTAAAAAAAAAATTATTTATTATCAAAGAATAATAAATAATCCTATGAAATTTGAGTATATTATTAAGGAAAAAATTGATTATATCGTATTAAAAATGAACTTAAATATATTTATTAAAACGAATGATACATTTTACAATTATATTTTATTTTATTGTATTTTATTTGATTTTATCTTTTTTTTATTCTTTTATTTTTACTTTTTTACACACGTATATCGACTTTTAATTGATCGAGTGCGTGATTTAGTGTACGTAAATAATACATCGCTATTATAAATTAAGGAAATGATAAAAATCTCATCAGAATACTACAGAACATTTATTCTGATACTAAAAGACATTTGAAAATACGATAAGCTAGAGAATTAACGGAACTAAAATCTCCCATATTCAATATTTCATCTATACTTAACTTAACTGGCAAAGAAATATTGAAATTTGTATAAACGGTGACAATAATCGCTTAAAAATAGACCAAGAATTAAACAAACTATGTGAAAAAATTTTGTTATGAGCTAAAAAAGCCCTTTAAATCTTTGATTAATCTCAAATTTTCAAATTCGAGTTAGTTTTGACACGAATTTTGATAAACTTTCTTCAACTCTCTGAATTTCGGATATTCGATATCAATCGACTGTCCCTGCCCTCCATATCCAGGGAAAGAACGGTAGCGTACATTTATAACTGTTTAACTATACAAAAGTGATTAATTTTACTCATTAGTTACAAACTTTCAGCTCATTCAGCCAAAGGAATTCAAAATTTAATATAACGAGTCTCGTTCATGCCATATACGACCAAAAATCACAATTTTACAATTAAGAATTATGCAGTATCTGATTAAAACCGTTAAACGACGTTTCCAGATCGAACAAAAGCTGCCTAACTTGAGTCTCTGATAGCTCATCCGCAGCAGACATGCTGTTCAAGGTCTGCAACCAGCCTGAGACCTTCTGTTTCCCATCAAAATCGCTTGGTAAAAGACTGAGCCTGTTCATAGTGTCCATAAGATCTCTTAGATCAGGAGTTAGCTCATCCATGGCTTTAATTTCTAGACGAAGTTTGTCCATCAATGTAATAAACAAAGAAACTATATCCGCAATGCATTTGGAAGTGTTTCCTTTGTCATCTTTTATCGTTATAGGTCTGTCCTCTTTGATTCGCTCCAAAGCAGCCGGGCAATCCAATCGAAAAGCTTTGGCAAATGCATCGATGGATGAAAACTCGCTCTGTACCTGTAAGAAAAGATTTAAAATAGATAATTGATGGATATTCTATAAAGAATTAAGTTTTTCTTAGAATTTGGAAAGTACAAAACAGCAAAATTGATATTTAAAACAAGTTTATTCTCGCCCGACCTGTTTGAACGCTGCTTTGTATTGAACGAGTAGCTTGCTGCAGGCAGCTGTGTATTCCTTCGGAGTTACGCAGTCTCTGATATAAGCCTTTTCCAAATGCTGTAGAGTATTTACTAGAGCGTATAAATCGGCTTGATTATCATGCTTCTCACGCTCTCGAGCATTTTTGTACAATTTTACTTCTTCATATAATTCCGGTCTGTCTTGGGTCACGGACATCTTTACCTGAGGGTGAACAGAACATGTTTATACATGCAGATTGATGATATCTCTTTCATTTTTCAAACTTAAGAAGCTAGCTTAAAGAATATCATCAGACGTAAAACCTTGGTGAAAAATATTTTATTTATCAACAGGGGTTAGAAGCTGTGTCAGTATCGATTGTGATAAACAAAGATAAGGAATAGTCATTGAGATAAAGCAAGATTAGTTTGATGTATTTTTCATTTTATTTATTTTTTTTCACTTCTCTCAAATTTTATCAAAGTGAATCAAATTACATTATATTACAAGAAAAGAGAAGTACAACGCCTTTGTTGCGTCAAATGTAGTAGTATCTTAATTTATTGTTCATGATTAGGTTAGGTAAGGTTAGGTTAGGTTAAGATCGCAGAAAGCGAAGCACTATGTATTTCTGATTGATCAGTGTGTTACATGGTTGATATATCAGTATGTTGAATACATTAAGCGAGTCCAGAGATTATGTTCGAAAAAATCGTAGACAATATAACTAAATGAGATGATAGTTGATTAATTTTGGATTAGTGTATAGCTTGTCCCTCGGTAATGTTCAAGGATAGTTAATTATTCTACTTGTCTATCGTATATAGTAATCGAATAATTCGAATTTATATGTTTTAGACTATGAGTATAAATATACATACATACCTAATTTACCTCTTATTGTTTTTTCTTTAGGCGAAAAGTCAGACGAAAAAAATGTTCACTAATGTGACAAACTAAACGTCACTATAACATGACGCATTAGGTTATTAAAAGGATTGACAAACCTTTTCAGACTGCGCATCGCTATACGCAAGCGATGAGGACGTGTGTTAGGTTGCGGCGTACAGGCGTGATGTTTGCCGCCGCGCGTATTTCAAATTATTATACTGTATTTATTGATAATGTTAAATATAATAATGTATCTAAGAATTTAGAACACTTTGTTTGTTATTCAGAATTTTGAATAATACGTAAAAGAATACATTATATGTATATTTTTCATCTTAGAACATCTGCGATATTAAATCGAAAATAAGTATTTGGTAAAGATTTGAAAGAACATCGTCGCTAAAATAAGCCAGGAAATCGGAAATAAACAGTCATTATATTATAATAAGTGATTTATTGTCTAACTAAAAAATACATGTAAATAAAAATCTGTTTTATTCGTTTTGTTTTGTTGATCCAAACGATCTGATATGTTATTACAAAAATTTAATTCATACACTATCTCTATCTTATTTATACAATTATTATACTAATATATATTTACATGGTTGTTTTACTTTTAGTATTGTAAATTAAAGGAATTTTTTTCTGATCACCGTTAACTCTTGCTAAATTTTACTATGTTTAGGTAGATTCGAAGGATTATTCGTCAAAGAGAAACTAAAATGAAAATTTGTAACAAACAAAAAACAAAATTTTAAGATGAAAAAATTCTGCATTTTTTTTTTAATGAGGATTACGCCTGCGACCATAATGAAAATTTCCTTTAAATAAATTTCTCTTTAAATACAACAATCAAAAGAATTCGACGATTTTGAAGACTAAGAACACTCTCCTATTTGAACATGATTTTAATAATATGGAAGACAAGTTTGAATCCCTGATAACGTTTTTTGTATTTTGATTTTATCAAACTACTTTTAATAAACCCTGATTTCAGCCTTTAACTTTAATTATTCTGTCAGAAACTAGAAAAGATGAAAAATGAAAATTTTATGAGTAACACTTCAAAATTAAATAAAAAACGGTAATTTCAAATTTTCGAAAGCCGATAAATGAAATTGATTTTACTTTGTCGCAGCACAAAACAATATTTTCTAAGTGTACTTGAAAAAATAACAGTTGAATATTTGCAATAGTCTCCAAAGAAAAATCAAAGAAATAACGAAAATTGCATCTTTTCTAGTTTCCCACAGAATAATCGAAATTAAAGACTGAAAATTTCAGGAATATGTTATATACTTTTTTTTTCAAAGTAGAAACTGGTAGGCTATTGCCCATTCAAAAATCGCTGGGGACAGTTTTATTTAATAATCTCAGCTATGATGTCTATTTTGTGATTAGTAAACTTAGTTAAACAAGTATCATCGATTTTTCCATTTTTTAAACACGGACAATCAAATTGACGAACTACTTTGTTATCTATAAACTTGGAATGTTTTTCTGTTTGAAATTCAATATCATTTGACTTCAATTTCATTTTATCGGGATTAGAAACCACGTTAAAATACAATGCGTGTAAAACCAAGTTTCCTGAGCTTGAATTTCTGTTAAAAACTTCCCAGGGTAGATAAATCTTAAATACAGTCCCAGGCAATAGTTTGACTGACCCCACAAAGTCTGGGTTCGTCATAACGACTAAATTTCTACTAGAATTTTCATCTCTTTCTTTAGCTTGAACAGACTCATCCAAACAACCTTCCAATAAGTTGTATGGATCATTCAGAATTTTACTTCGATATAAATTCTTCCCATACTCCATCCATCCCTCAACAACTAACAGCGTTGTACACGGTGCCGATGATATCTCAAGCGCAGATTCTCGCGACATTTGATGCCTCCATATACGAACACAGGACACCTGACCGCTGATCAGCTTCTGTAATCTAGCGCCCAAGCTTCCTCTGCAAAAACAACAAATGGAATTAGAATAAAAGTTGATTTATATTCGTAAGAAAAACTTTTTCCAATTCTGTGTTCAGTTTTTCTCTATATTTTTATGGAATATAAATTATTTAGTAACTAATTCTGTGTTTCAATTTACAGATGCTGTATGTGTAATTTCATCTTACTTTTTAGGTCTAGACTTTTTTTTCTTTCCCGAATCAAGGAGGTCTGCAGGGGGAGCGAAAGACTCTGGTGTTTGAGGCGGCGTAGTCTCTATACTAATATTAGTGATAGACATATGTGGTGAGATAAGATCTTTAGGTGATATTGTCTCAGAGATCTTAGGCGAGTTAACAGATACTGAATTCCTTGAGCACAAGGAAACCAAGCCGGACTGAGATTGAATAATTGGGGCTTTTTTTAACGGTTCTAAGTAATCCTGAGTCATAGGTTCTTCTATAATATCACTAACAGTTTTATCACTGTCTGATTCTACCCCTGTGATTATATTTATTCTACCTTCTTTCAGGTCAAGCTTATCTCCTTCATTCTCACTGCTGGTGTCGCAATCGATGCGTTCTGTATCAGTGACAAATTTTCTTTTCTCTATACTCAATTCTGAGTCAAGAATCAACAGTTTATCGTCTTGTTTTGATCTGCTGTTATCAGGCCAATGTCTTTCCTGAATATTGGGCCATATAAACTCCTCTGTGTCTTGGATAATACTGTCGAATGATTTTCCCTCAGTTTTATTCGACCTGAATAACTTTCTCTTTGTTCTTATTTGAGACCCAATAATCGGGGATAAACAGTATTCATTATTTCCGCAACATAATTCCGGGTCTGATTCTTTCTTAGTATCGTCAGTTTTCAACGGTTCATCATCTTCTTTGTAAGAAGAGAACAAATCTTCTGATTCGTTTTTTTTATGAGCCAATATTCCTCGATACCGGTTTCTAAAAGACCGCATTGAGCCCACTCTCGGACTCTTAGTGATTGTCTCTTCGCTAAAAATCTCCGGACTCAATTCTAGGCTTTCAACATTCTGTTTTTTCTCATTATTTATTTCAATTTCTGTATCAATAGATCCCAATACTGAGGATATCCCATTATCTTTGGAGTACGAATGTGAGATAGAATCATTCCGAAAGTCCAGCCTATCCATAAATCTTTTACGTTTAATTCCAGGCCTTTGTTTCCTGACCGAGTTCAACCTTTTTCCCAAAATAGGAGATTTCTCAGAACGAGATGAACTGCAAGATTCATTAAGGAACTGTTTATCCCATAAACCGAACCTGTTCTTTTGGTCTATAAAATTTCTCCTCCTTTTACCAATTATCGGAGACTTATTAAGACCCTGTTGAGATATTTCTTTATCGTGTCTATAAGATTTGTTTAGAAATTTTCTTTTACATGTTAGAACGGGAGATTTGTCCAGATTTTCAACAACTCTGGGGAGTTCTTTCTCGTCTAGTTTCTCAGTAACCTCTTGCACAAATTTTGTTAAAATTGGAGACGAAGGACAGCTTGTGTTCTGATCCGAAGTAGGGGGAGTAAACATCCCATTGGCAATCCAATTAGTGACTAATTCATATCTCTCAATCTCCTCTAAATTAGCAAGCGCAATATCGGTAGCTACTATCCCTTTACAAGATGATAATCCGCCGAATTCTAATCTCTTAACATGTACTGGCCTCATTATTGACTCGTTAGAATCTTTTGTTAATTGAATTTCGTTATTATTTATAGTAGAGATTGGAAATTCCTTAGCACATCTCGACCATGACTATAAACAAAGGAGATATGTATATTGATGATGTGTGATGGTATTTTCTTTTGTTATTTTTTTATTTCTTTTTTTGTTTTTGTATTGTTTTTTATTTAAAGTGATTGTGAAAAAATGTTTGTGTTGCGAACACGTGACGATCAAATAAAGAACTCTTTTGTCGTATACTCACGTTGTTTGAATTATTCATTTTTTAATAAACTACGATAACATTGTTAACGAACAGACTTGTCTGTCTCATGAGACGGCCATGTTGGCGTTCGTCGGTGATCGTATCGTTGCCATGACTACGACGCTTCGTTTAAATACGAGCGGGTTACCGACACTCCGATAACTGTAGAATCAAAATACTCTATATTCAATTTTGGACAGTTTTTTAGGGCTGGAATATACGATATTATCATTTCAAGATACTGGGTTTCCATAATTCTTTATAATAACGAGTTTTCAGAAAAAGATATAACTGCGTCTTGTTCGAATTTCAGTAAACCGTGACAAACGACTATCAGTCTTTTGTTTCCACCAAAGAATGAAAATTGATTAGTTTTAGATTATTTTCATGCAATATTTCGATAAGAAAAATCTCCAAAAGGAATCATTATTCTTAAATCTTCGAGATACGTATCAATATATGTTTTTATTCCTAGTTACATATACGTGCAGGGGGTTTATACATGCCGCGGATAGCTACTATAATTACGTATACCGTTTAATTAATTGAATTGCGTTCCTGTGATCATGCGATGATCATATATGTATACGATCTTGAATAAAATGTATAAAGTGAATTGAATTATATCAACGCCCGCGGTCTCTTCACTGTAGACAATAAGTTGTATTATGTATAGGTATCTATACGATATATAAACGTATCGTAGTCGACCTGCTATCGGCTATCTACTCACATCGATACCATATAGTATTATTACTGACAATAAGTTCCGGGTGAGATTGTTTCAGAGAGAAAATAAATCGGCAAACTTTAAGCATGCGGACCCGCAATTACCGTGCAAGTGTCGAGGAACCCCTTTTCATATATTAATAGTCATGTTAGCAGGACGGGGGAGTGACGGTTTTATCATACGGGGGGCAAGCGGGGACCTCAAAATGATAGATAGATGAATATAACGCGTATATAGAGAAGAGATGGTGGCGGTGGCGGTGGCCACGACGGTGGTGGTGGAGGTGGAGTTAGAGGCTGCGGTGGAGGAGGTGGAAGGACGGGATACTGGATCGACGAGGCCCCTCTGCAGTTGTTTTAGATTCAGTTCGCGATGAAGACTACAGACCACATAATCTAGAGGTGATCTCTGGCTGTAGATATATACATTTAATAGTGTTAAGAATAATAATTAAACGCGTGTTTATCTGACAATAATATCACGGGATAATTATATTTCCACATATTCATACACTCGAGATATTATATTCAAGTGGTTCAAGTCGTGTCCGCGCCGGGTCCGTACATCCATCCCTAACGGTAAAGAGCGGCACTCGAATCTACGCGCGGACCGATCATACACATATTTATAATACACATACGTATATATATACATCAGAGGTCCTTTCTGCTGTTTAAAAAATCCGAGTCCTTTCCACGTTGAATAATAAAAAATCTTCTTCACTAATATGAGATGAGATGAGATATGAGACTGGTCGATGGTAGGCGACGCGGTACTGCAAACCGGATGTTGGTCAATTCGATCGTTTCATTGATTCATTAATAGGTACAACGTGATTCAATGATTTACTTGAAGATAATCAAAAATATATTATAAATATGAATTCGTCCTAGCCATGAATTTATAACAATCGGTTAATATCGATTTACCACAATCGTTAAGATCGTAATTATTTACTTATTTATTATCACGATATCCCAATGTGGCCAGTATCGCCTGAAACTGATGTTAGCTTAAGGAATTTGGTTGGAGTTTTGAAAGATTTAAAATAAAGAATGCAAAATAATTTATTGAAGGATCATTCGCCGCGGGAAATTCAAAAATAATTATACAGATATGTGGAGAAACGATCAGATCAAACGAATTGCAGAGACTGTAAACATTACGATTGGACATACACAGCTGAGATATAACGTTAATTAGCGATTAACGTGAATGAAATGATACTTGACCTGTTGACGCGATTCGAAGATATATATGTATATTATTGTCGAGTAAATGAACGACGTTGTCGTTTTTATTTTTTTATTCATTATTATTATTATTATTATTATTATTTGTATTGTTATTATTATTATTATTTATTTCTTCTGCACATGACGTATATTAGATCAGTTATTTTAAACGTCAGACATTATACAATATACTTACAGTTTATATAAATATAAGTATATATGTTTTTTTCATATCTAGGTATACGCGTATCTATGTACAACAGAATGGCTTGAGTTACAATTCGCTGCGGTCTGGAGATCGGGGGAGATTCTTCTCCACTTTGCGTACTTCGTGATGTCTAACAATGAGGAATGACAAGTTTTTTTTTTTTTTTTTTTTTCGCAAGCTTTAAGGAGAAACAATATATCTATATATAAATTAACTAAATTTTCACAAGTCATTCGATTCTTTTCGTAAAGTTTTTTTCTTTTCAAACTTTTATGTTTGCGATATCAAGGCGAACTTCCCCCGTTTTTTCCGAAGTTTATCCTTGACTTAAATAAATCAAAAATTGTTGTCCGTTAAAATCAATCATGTCGTATAAACCTCCGGCGTTTTGCTCTCGTTTTATTCCACGATAATATCATTAATTCCCGCGTATTTCAGCCCAAGGCTAAAGTCTTCTGCGAAATAAGGTTTATCGTTAATACGATAGATACCGATATAATATACGAATGCATTCATAGTTTGAATGAAAATTGTTGTAATAATGTCTTAATTAATAATAAATAATGTATAAATCGTTTCCCAAAAAGTGGAGTTATTTATTTTATATTATTTTATTTTATTTTTATTTTATTCATTTTTTGTATTTTTATTCTTACATCGAAAGTTAACATTCAAACGATCAATCGTTTCTAATTACGTTTCAGAGATACCTGCAACAGCCGAAGATAATCTGGAAAATTCTTATTAAAGAATAGAGAGGGAGAAAATAATATCGGCAAGAATTCGTACAGAAGCAGTTTTTCAAAGGAGCAAAGATGGTGCAAGAAATTGGGAAAGATTCTTTAACCTTTCCTGGGAACGGTTGATGTTCGAAATTTAGAGATTGGCTAACTGTCCCACAATTTCCTTATCGTTGTAAAATGACGTGAATGTGATACACCGACTTTATTGAACGGGAAATTGTGAAGTGTTCGATTTTTAAAAACGAACCAACCCGAAGCTGCGCATTTACTCACGTCATTATATCTTAAAAAAAAAAAAAAATTCAAAAGAAACGAATAGAAATAGTTGGCAAAACAAGAAAAAAGAAAGAGAGAGAGAAAGAGAGAGAAAGGGGAAAACTAATCAATCTTATCTAACGTCGAGACTGAAAAGATTCAGAGAGCAGAAGCTCAAAGAAATAAAAATAAAAAAAACAGGATGCCATTTTGCGGATTTGTTTACCCGAAATTTCGAACCTCTTAAAGGTGAAAAAGAACGATTTTTGTTATTGTTTTTTTGGGTGTGGAAAGGGTGAATTGAAAACTGTATATCGGTGAATGAGTAACGAGCTAATCAATCGATCAATTGAAATACGTAAAACTAAATATTAATAAAAAAAGAAAGAAAAAAAGTTGGGTAACTTCATAGGTGAAACTGAAGTGCATACAGTGCGCGTGTGCGGGTGTGAAATGCAGCCGTGACTGCAGCATCGTGATGTCGAAGAGGTAATGCGGTACTGAAAGAAGGATCAAAAAAAAAAAAAAAAAATACAAAAGAAAAACGGTTTTTTAATTTCAAAGTATTAACAAATGTAGTAGAGTACAAAGTGTAATTTAGTTTATAAAAATAACTTCGATAATTAGGGTATCTCTTATAGTTTTTATTCATCGTTTGTCATTCGTCGATGTGAAGATATACAGTAATTAATAAATTAGTGAAAAAACAAAGTACAATTTGAATTAACTAATAAATACTCTCATATTATATTTGACGAAATTATAGTCACATACTTTCGATAATATATTATTCAATGAATTATAAAAATTGAAGTTTTATTTAAAACTTTATAATATTTCGCTGTATAAAATCTCACGTAATTTATAGAGTACGAGTATAGTGTAATAGTAAAAAGTTTAATAGTTAATTAATTATCTAACGTGCAACGATTAATTGTAAAAAAATAAAAAAATAAATAAATAAAATCGAAAATACTACAGGGTGAAGAAAAATCGTGTACATATATTTATATATTTATATATTTATATATATATATAATATATAAATACATAAGTATATATATATTATATATATATATATATATATATATATATATATATATATAGAGGAAAGCGAGAGACGGACATGCGCGACGGTCATGCGGGCTGATTCGAAGAAACAGCGTTCCCCTCTGTCCGCAAAAGTGATTGAAATACTTGAAAGATGAGTACCATCGACTTCGACGACGTGCTTGTGCACGTGGGCGAAAAAGGACGGTACCAAAACATCATGTACTATCTTCTCTGCATACCAGCCACTCTGCCAGCGGCGTTCCTTGCCTTTTCACAAGTGAGCTAATTACCTTAAACTATTACATACCAATATTAGGATTAAACACCGTTTTTCGTTAAATCGTTTAAAAAGAAAAAAAAAATCAGCCAATAATTCCGTTTTCCTTTTTTGCTTCCAATTTATTTCCAATTTAACGATAATTTGAAAGAAATTGGATGAATTTAATTCGATTGGAAATAACTAAGTCAATTTATCGGAGGGTTTTTAATCATTTTTCTAATCGTAGTTAAAAACAGTTGAAAATAAAAAGACCAAATCTATAATCTAGACATGCAACGTATGATAGTTTCGCATAGAAGTATCGTGACCGGGATCGTCAATTACCATTTTCAAAATTTTTCAACCCGTGTAGATATTCAAATTAAAAATATTCTCAGAATAAAAATTTTAAGCAGACTTTTCCAACCTCAGAAATCGGAATTTCTGATACAGTAATTCTCCCCACAAGAACGTATATTCGAACTGGATCTAATTAGACTGACCACCGTCTTCCAGGCAAACCGAATAACCCAAATCTACCAAAAATATCAAAAACAGAAAAGATTGGTTAAAAAATTTATTCAAAATTTACCAATTTCCAAACTTCATGGTATCTTTAAAATTCGTACTTGATTGATTATCTAGGTGTTTGTGAGCGCTTCGCCGGAGCACTGGTGTAGGATACCAGAGCTTGAATCTTCGAATTTAACCCTTGATCAAAGAAAGGCACTGTCGTTACCGTACACCCCAAAATCTGACGGTCGTCGTTCGTATTCACGTTGTTACATGTACGACGTAAATTACACAGCAATTATCGAAGCTTGGCTTCAACAGGAGCTTGTTGCCTCAAACTCTTCGCGTACATCGAACAACGGAACACCCGGACTTCCACCAGTCGGTAGCACCGATTGGCCCATCAGTAAATGCCAACATGGTTGGATATACGACAGGAAGGACTACGACAGCACCCTAGTAACAGAGGTAAACTCTCTTGCTTGTCTATTATTTTTATAGTCTAATAATAATTCGATGTACAGTAAAATAACGTCGTTCTCAAAAGCTAGTTTCTCTTCATCCCCTTTCTTTGATTAAATTTCAACAAAACAACGACTCGTTTTTTAAATAAATTCGTTTTCCCTAGTCACGTACTATATTGTGACAAATGTCTTGAATTTTCTACCGGAAAAATTAAAGCATCTTGGATCTCTTCCTGTCTTTAATACAAGCCTGTTCAGGTTACTGTTTGAAGAGGCTTAATCAATTAAGGTCTCGGACTTGAATAACTAACTAATTTATTCAGCTATATACTGTTTCCTTCTTTATCTGTCTTATACCGTCCTAAGAGGGGTCCGTATCCCAAAGTATATAACCGTCGTTCTCTCTCTCTCTCTCTCTCTCTCTCTCACAGTTCTCCTCTGTAACGAGGGGTAAATAACTGCATATAATAAACCGTAAAACGAAGGTCAATGTCATAAAGGTTGAGGTTGAGGTTGAGGTGATTTTTCATCGTCTATACATACTCTCGGTTATGGTATATGCCTAAATACATCAAACCGTACTGCACCGTGTAGTAAAACGACGTTAATACTCCAGTGGCTGGTCGTTGCCCGTTCGTAATGTCCAACGTGGGCGGTCTCTGCAGCGTTTGTATGTACACACATCGTTATTTCTCGAGTACAAAGTAGGTATAATATGTAGACACACGTTTCATCAGCCATGCAATGCATGACCATGCATTATAATGCATTAATGCGTTGATCGAGGACTTAGTACCTACATACACGCATAATATCGCGATTTTCATAATCATAAGGAATACCAGTTCTCAATTTTATTTATTTCTTTTTTCATCTCACATATATTTTCCCATCTTTCATTTTATCCGAGTACCAACCTCATTACCAAAGCTCATACGCGTCTATGTAAATAAAAACACATACACACACACACTTTTTACACATTTATGTATAATAACGATCTGTACGACTACCAGGTGGTGGAGGTGATGATGATGATGATGAGACCGATAGAAGTAGAACCGCGATTACCCGGGCATATCTAACCGTCGTATGTATATAGTTTAAGTGTGGGACTAAAAAGTACCCCCCGTTCATAAGTTCATACTATATAACCCCGCAACACCGCAATGCAGAGGGTCGTTTTGGGTGAGGTGAAGCAAAAAGTAAAGGAAACGGAAAGAACATCCGACCATCTCATATATATATACATATACGTCACTCACTCTTTCCTTCACTCTTCTCTTTACATCTTCTTTGAAATCTTTTTACTCTTTGCAGCACCTTATATGCGATCTATTCAGGATAAAAAACGTAGCGTTTTTATCTTCAATTTTAAACCTAGTTGAACTCTTTGATAGGATGCACCGAGTATAACGACTTTACCAGACATTTTGGATTTCTACTTTTTTTTTTTTTTACTACGTAGATGTTTAATTGCGAGCTGTTGTCATTTTTTCTTTATGGTATTGGAAACAAGACGACAACAAAAAAAAAAAAATAAAGTCAGAGTTCCGTTTCGGGGGCGGTTTTTTTTTTTTTTTTTTTTTTTTTTTTCTTTCATTGTTCACATCGACTTTCCTTGGATGATAAAGGGTTACTTAATACCGTGCTGAAAAGAAGAATAAAAATGAAAAACAAAAAATAAAAAAACGGTTTGGCAAAAGGTGAAAGAGCGACTGATAGATTGCAGCTCTTGGTGGCGTCAGCAATTGCCGTTTAATTTACCCCCGCTTCCCGTCACGTGATACCAAACACGCATGCAAGCCTTCAACTAGCAAACGGTGGTCGTCGAACGGTTCCATCGCAGTAGCTACCATGCGGCGGCGGCTGTTCTCACTAGATGAATTAATTTTTCCCAGCGGTAAATTCACCCGCAAATAAAATCCGGTAGAGGGAAGATGAAGAGGAGTAGAAGTAGGAGTAGGAGGAGGAGGAGGTAGGGAATTTTACACGTAATGTAAATTAGCTGCCTTCATTATATACCGAAGACATTTTTCTTAGAAACTTTACATCGTTGTACGAATCTATGATTAAGGTAACTGTTTGCCGCTACCTTTGCGAAACTCCTTCGAGAATTAAAAAAAATAAATATAAAAAGGATCAGAAACAGCTTCTCGTTAATCAACCTCATTGCCAATATTGAAATCGATTAATAAAACGAAAAATCGAATTGAATAAAAAATATAACGACATCAACTTATCCCGTCAATAATTTCTCAAACACGAAAGTTTTATCGGACTGAATTCTACGCGGTGATATAAAAGATCTTCATTCCTGAAGAGAACTTATATCCAATTTTCATCATGTCATGATAAGAGACGTTAGAAATATTGGTTTAGACTTCCGGTCTTGAAATATTCTTCGGATATTGATTAAAAGATTAGTGAAGTTGAAGGTTAGCTTATCCTTGAACGACCGTTCCAAATATGTCAAGGAATTTGTATAGTGACTGTATAAAAGTTGTTGTGAAGATATTTTTCCAATCTGTATATATAACCCAAGTGGTATTGATAAGAAAGTATGAGATAAGAAAGATTTCTCGACCTCGAAGATGTTGGTTTAATAATTACGATGTAGTAGGACCGCGGAGGAGTTGATGTGGTATAAAACCGGAAACGGACGTTTCCTAAATTGTGATTGACCGATCGAGGCCAAACGGATATGGAAGCTTCTCGTCGTATAAACTGTTTACCGCGAATACCTCGCGGTGTGGGAGAGCCAGAGGACATTATAGATGCCTTCGTACCTACGTATACATACATATACGTATGTACATACGTAATACGTATGGATACTATATATAAATATAGCCCTGCCCGATACCATGATAATATACCTAATGTCGATGCTAATACTTATATACCTCGCGCTTATGCCAATGCCAAAGCTCTAGGTATGTAGATATAGTATATATGTATTATATACATATATACATACGTTTAGACACTTAGCACGCAGTTTATGTGTACACACATCGTCAACCCACGGCCTCCAACAATACTTTAGTATATGTAAGCGTATGTATATATGTATATATATATATACAATATACATACATCTATACATATATACCCTCTCGCAAGTTTAGCTATGCGAAAGAACCCGTCCAATCGGAAGTTTACTCCGATAATCTATATATTGATTTATATAGTAAAATGTCACTGCATACTATCTGTCACTGCTTACTATCGTTACAAAAAAATATAAAATATTTTTATTTTACAAGGAATTATAGCTTCTTCGAATTGGTTTAATCATTAGATTTTTTTTTTTTTTTTTGCTACTGGAGTTTCACCTGATCTGAATATTTTAATAAATTGCAAAATTAGAGACAGAATAATTAAAAGAAATTTATGAAGAAATATTTCTACTGATGAACAAATGAGTCTGTTTTAAAAATTATCAATCATCGTGTGGCCGTGATGAGGAATGGTTAATTAAGAAAAGACAGAGTTGTTCCAAATCTGGAGAGTGTAGAGTTCGATTTTTGTATTCCAGTATCTTAAATGAAGGGAAAAAGTGTTTTCAATGTTTGACTATAAAATGTTTTATAATTGAATTTAAAATGTGGGATGAAATTGGGCGAAAAACCACGTGGTGGGTTGTACGTACGTATGTACGTACGTATGTAAAGAGACAGAAGACAATGACCGATGATTCGGAGATTCAAAGCAATTCTAGAAGCAGCCCCCCTCAAAGCTTAAAACTGGGACTAATAAATCTCAACGCCGGAAGTATGACGGCGTTGTCATAGCCCACGTTCCATGATTCAAGGCATGTGTGGATTTTTTACTACTCGGAAAACGTACTTCATCAAATTCAGTCTACGGTTAGACAGTATAGTTATTGAAGATCGAGAGAACGGACGTTCGTCTGATTCGCTTCTTTCTTTGGCTCGAGTGGGTAAAGAGTCTGCAATCTCATCATTTTTCATCTCAAAACTCCATTAGTGTTTTTACTTTGAACTAGTGTACCTAAATTCATTACTCTCATCGTTCTTTGTTGGTTTTCATAGGTCGATGTTCAGTTGAGAGAATATTTAGGTTATTACAAGATTCATGTGGTTATCGAATCAAAAAATGTTGTAATAAAAAGTCCGAAATATTTTCTATCGATCAAGGCATAGTCCAAGTGAAAGGTCACGCTGCTTTTAACAAGACGTGATACTTCTGTAACAAATTTCGTTAAAATCGTTTCAACAGTCACGTATAGTTCTTCTCGCATATTGCTTTCGAAAATTGTGCCGTTTGGAAAAAAACTCGATTCAGTATGCCAGATACTTTCCCATTCATTGGCCTGTAAGCTTCTGATCCAGAAAATACTGATCACATCAACGAAATGCCCAAAAAATGAACCGTGTAAAATATCAGATCGAAAAAAATTTGGCAAACTTAAAGAAATTGAAGAATTCAAAAGTGTAATTTAACGAAACGATTGAAGTTGTTTAATTATAATTGTAGTTCGTGACCTTTTTTGAATTCGAGATTCTCCTTATTATATTTTCAAAAATAAACTTGAATGAAAGTGTTTTTATTTTTTTTTTTTTGATTTTTTGCTTTGTCTTTTTTTTGGGAGGAAAAAGTCGAATCTGTTAACGTCACCGATTAGCATAGTCACCTAAGTTAAATTCAAATCGCGAGACAAAACGAACGGATGAACGCATATGGACGGATGGACGGACGTACGAGTAGCGCGCAGCTTAATAGACTAAGCAGCCACGGGGGAGCACGCTCCTCCTGTCAACCGAGGGTGATGGACACCTCTCCCTGTGGGAGCCACCCACACACACAAAACTCACATCGACTACGGGACGACTACTCGGTGACGAACGAGTAGACTGTGTGACGCGCTACCGCAATTCCTGACTTGACTGACTTGACTGACTGATTTCGTACTCGGATAAACTTGCGGGAGAGTCTCGAAGCTACGTCATCACATCTCGTCTCATCACATAATATGCGAGAGTGATAAATTATTGCAAAAAAAAAAAAAAATAAAAAAAAAATAAAAACGTGAAAAGTTTTAACTAAAAACTTCTCGATCATCGAACAAAGGATGAAGAGCTTTTTCACCATGAAAAAAAATCATTCATTACTTAAAATTTATTCGATAGATTTAAAGTCAGAAGGAAAAGTGATTGATCTGATCATTTGAAGTTGATTTGAGAAGCTGCTGCTTGTGAGCTTTTTATAAAAAGCCACGCTGGAGTGATATGTTAATATTATAAATTTTGGAATCCTAATGCAGATTTTAGGTTTAACAATGTCGAAATACCCGCGGAGTAGGTGTAGGTGTATGGGTTTGGTAAGCACGAGGAGATATGACAACGAACTATATATCTACTAGTAGTATGATACTATGTGTGGGATACTCTGGAGCCACCCATTCATGCATTGGCCAGTTCACGCGTTCACGCACGCCTGACCCTCAATCTCGTATCCGACGATATCCTCCGGACATACAGAGCAATCAGCGTCAGTTCCTGCCAAACTTTAGATACACAAAGTGTACCTACGGTTACCTATAACGAAATTAGAAGATCACCAGCGTAGCCAGTGACAGTGTAACAATAATTAGTACATGTCAACTAATCTGAATTAGACAATAGGGGGATCATCGTCATCATTATTATTAACCGGAACAAATATAAAAATACGTGGGATATATAAGACCAGTTTTTTTTTCATCCATTTTTCTATTTGTGGGTATGTTTGTATGTAATGCTAACGATTTTTTGACCAAGCTCCTTTCGTCCTCTTGTTTTTCAATAAATTACAGCAGAGCATTGACTCCTGTGATATTAAATTAATGACTGAAAAGGATAAATTCTGATTGTTAGAGAAGGTCAATTACATGACTACAACTTTGCTGGTATTACATACGTGGAAACCGGTGACGAATCATCTCATATGCATAGAAATTATAAGAGGGTATACGTATTTTACGTAGGTGTTGGGAAATCTGATATATTTTTTGGATTCAGGGAATTTAGCGTTTTATGTCTGAACAGAAATGATGATCTCATTTTTTTCTTATCGCACTTTCGCTTTACTTTGGGTGAAAAATATTTTTACAAGTTTTTAGAAACAGCGTTCAACATATACAGGAAACAACTAAACGAATAAATTCTGCTGATGATGATTTTACCACAGTTTTTAAATATCTTATGTGTTTATTTTTCAGCATTCTGCTATAATACCGATGAACTTTTTTATCGAATACTGTAATATTCACATAGCTAGATCTCGTATGCGACAACGGTTGGTGGCCCTCGACGTCAACGACTTTTTTCTACGTTGGAAGCCTATTTGGAAACGTAGTTTTTGGTTGGATAGCAGACAAATGGGGTCGAAGAACTGCATTTTTTGCAATTCTATTTCTCGAGGTGATAATATCAATCGCAACAAGCTTCAGTCCAAATTACGTAATCTACACAGCATTGAGGACCGTGAATGGACTCTTCTTTCCAGCTATTTACCAAATACCCTTCATCCTAGGTACGTTAATAAAAAAAAAAATACTTAAATTTCGGTTTAAAAAACTCAGAAATCCTCAAAACAAATTTTCAGCCCTCGAATTGATGGGACCTAGGTACAGAACTTTTGCCGGAATGGTAATCTGCATGTTCTTCGCAACGGCAATGTCCCTGCTCGCTTTGCTGGTGAGTATAAATCTCTAACTCTATTTATCATCCTTTGATAAAAATAATTAAATTGATTTACAACATCTGCATATCTCAGGGCTACCTTCTGAGGCATTGGTACGCGTTGTCATTAGCGACATCGGTGCCTTTCGTCCTCCTTTTCAGTTACTACTGGATAATACCAGAGTCCCCTCGTTGGTTGCTGAGTAAAAATCGTATCGACGAAGCGGAGGTGATCGTACAACGAATGGCAAAAGTTAATGGAAAAACAGTACCAACAAATTTTCTAAGAAAGATGGAGGTGCGTGTCTGGATGCTGCAATATGTATGATAAGAGACGTCTCAGCTATCTATAGATTATACAATTTTACAGATGGACATACTCAAGAAACAGGGAATATCTTGCAATGGTAGAAACTTTGGCGGTGCTGAAGACAGACCTCCACCACCTTCTGCAACTCCCATGGATTTGATCAGGAATCCTAATATTAGAAAAAAGTTTTTCATACTCGCATTCGACTGGGTGGCTAATGCCGTCGTTTACAATGGCCTTTCATACAACACCACTAACCTCGGGGTGTCTGACTATTTGGCATTTTTTATCGGTAGGTCAACTCCGCGGATATTCTTGATCGAAAAGACTTAAAAAATGTAATTTGGAACGAATACATCTGCATTTATGGATCCTTTAGCCATTTGATTCCGGATAATACAAATGGATACCTTGAGCTTTGTGATAATGATTGTTTAAATTTATTTTCTTAGGGGGTATCGTCGAGATCCCATCATATTTTATCACCTGGTATGCAATGGACAGATTAGGAAGACGCTGGGTTTTATGCCTGACGATGCTCCTCGGTGGGGTTGCGTGCGTTTCTTGTATGTTTGTTCCAGAAGGTGAGAGCTGAGATGGTTTAAAATGTCATAAAAAATGTATATAATCCCTTTTTTGAAATTTTTTTACCATTTTAATAACGACGTTATGTTTTATGGGTATTTATTTTCCTTAATATCTACTCGTAGATGCGGTTTGGGTAACCGTTTCTTTGGCTATGGTTGGAAAATTTGGGATAGCTGCCTCATTTGCGGTATTCTACGTTTTCGTTGGAGAACTATTGCCAACAGTATTGAGGTCTCAAGCGATGGGGATCGCTTCATTCATCGCGGGTATCGGCCTCTTGACATTTCCTTACATTGTTCATTTGGCGGTATACTCGAGGGTATTGCCACTCATAGTTATGGGGTCATTGAGCGTCGCAGGCGCTTTGACATCCGTATTCCTTCCAGAAACTTTAAATATTCATCTACCGCAGACGATCGAAGAGGGAGAACTGTTTGGCGCAGATTTCAAACTCTGGTCTTGCCCGACGAGCGCATCGTAAGATTTTTTTACTTTAGTTGACAATTTTCAAGTCTTTTTTTGAAGACTCAGCCACAGTACATGGAATAATTTTAACGTTACAGGAGCAGACCCAGAAGAGACACAGAACCGGAAATGCCAGTGCGATACTTGGTGAACGGTCGACCTGGAAGTCTGCAATCGGCAGGCGACATTCAGGAAGTACCCGAAGCCGCGAGAATAAGTCTTCAATTCTCCGAGGACGAAATGGAGGATGTGGAAACTCAAGAAACTGGAAAGGTCTGAAGATTAATCTTCATTACAGAATTTCTGAACCAAAGACAGTCCTGCAGGTTGCGCTAAGAGATTTAGCGCGGAGTAATCGACCGAGTGCAGGTCGAATAAATGAAAATGTTTCACGACAGATACCTTCTAACGACTTTGTATTATATCGCTGTAGGCACACATTGTATTTATTTTTCCATTTAATATATTGTCTTTCGTTTCTAAGAAAAAAAAACGATATCAAATTTTGTAAAAATTACACAAAAAAAAAAAAAAATTCAAACACTTTGCCAATTCCCATTCCCTCAATTTCCAATCTTCAAAAACTTCTTGAAAACGATTAGATGTGACCATGTGTGACATCAATAAGAAATTATAGGAATTTCAATCGAAAACTAAAGATTTTGAATTCCCGAAAGCTAAAATAAAATCAGAGTCAAATGTCCTCCCTAAATAGTCACACAGATGAAGAAACTAGAGCATTTCACTTATAAGTAGACAGAGATTAGCTAATGAAAAAGTTCATTCTATGTCTGTCCAGTAAATATTTTCATTTCCAATAATCTTGGTCAAATTCTCAAATCCAAAACAGGGATCTGCTGTTGAGCTTCTGAGTATGTTAAGTTTGCTGTTAATGGATGGAGCGCTGATCTAATGGATAATCCCACTGCTAGTACAGCTGCTGGTGACAAAAATGTCACAGTCGGTAAGTCCTAGAATAAAAGTTTACCATCTGCAGACTGACCAAGAAGACCAGAGTGTGATAAGATCAATCCAAATTTTGAAATTTATGCTTGACGGAATAAGCGAGAGAATTGATAGTGATTAATGATTCGATTCATGAAGCTGGATCGAGTAAGCGTCGTCATGGAGAAGAAGAGCGATCAATTGTTTTTGTTTGTTTATCAATACCGTTAAATAGGAGACATCATCTAATCTCGCCCTCGATCACCGTCTCTGTGTCATAAACTGTAGTCATCACAAAACGGATCAGAAGCCGTCCATTCAGGAACTCGGCTGGATCTCCTCTTGAGCCATAAACAGCTCAACGATGCGTGAGATTGTCCACATCCAGGCAGGCCAATGCGGCAACCAGATTGGCGCCAAGGTCAGTTTGATGTAGTGGTCAGAATTCGTTGACGAGGGTCCCGACGCGACGTCCTGTGTCATAGATAACTAACCGATCATCCTGAGCTGTCCCACACCTCTTAAACCTTTGACCTTCGAACCTTGCCCAACGTCAATCACATTCGCCTCCGTGTACACTGTGAATGTCAATGTGTACATATGCATCGCCAACTCTTAATCCATGCTAGATAATGCCAATTAAATTCTCTAGCTTTTCCCTTTCATCTACTCTCAAAGTTTGATAGCAACATGATCTATGTGCTAGTATAGATCCTTTCGGCATTCATTTTTGTGGTTATTTCAGTTTTGGGAGGTGATCTCTGACGAGCATGGCATCGATCCAACTGGGACTTACCACGGGGACTCTGATCTTCAATTGGAACGCATCAACGTTTACTACAACGAAGCAACTGGGTCGAAATATGTCCCTCGTGCGATCCTAGTCGACTTGGAGCCAGGCACGATGGACTCGGTCCGGTCAGGACCATTCGGCCAGATCTTCCGACCGGACAATTTCGTTTTTGGACAAAGTGGTGCTGGAAACAACTGGGCCAAAGGCCACTACACCGAAGGTGCGGAGCTGGTTGACTCCGTCTTAGACGTTGTGAGGAAGGAGGCTGAGAGCTGTGATTGCCTTCAAGGTTTCCAGCTTACTCATTCTCTCGGGGGTGGTACCGGCTCCGGTATGGGAACCCTGCTGATCTCAAAGATCCGTGAAGAGTATCCAGATAGGATCATGACCACATTCTCAGTAGTCCCGTCCCCTAAGGTGTCCGACACTGTAGTGGAGCCGTACAATGCTACTCTGTCCGTTCATCAGTTAGTGGAAAACACTGATCAGGCATACTGCATCGACAACGAAGCCCTGTACGACATTTGCTTTCGTACTTTGAAACTGACCACTCCGACTTACGGTGACCTTAACCATTTGGTATCGGCCACAATGTCTGGCGTTACAACTTGCCTGAGATTTCCTGGACAGCTTAACGCTGACCTTAGAAAATTGGCTGTTAATATGGTCCCATTTCCAAGACTACATTTCTTCATGCCAGGATTTGCGCCACTTACCTCTCGCGGAAGTCAGCAATACCGAGCATTGACAGTTCCTGAATTAACGCAGCAGATGTTTGATGCTAAGAACATGATGGCTGCCTGCGATCCACGACATGGACGTTACTTGACTGTTGCTGCAGTTTTTCGTGGTCGAATGTCCATGAAAGAGGTCGACGAGCAAATGCTTAATATTCAGAACAAGAATAGCTCGTATTTTGTGGAGTGGATTCCTAACAATGTGAAGACAGCCGTTTGCGATATTCCACCTCGAGGTCTTAAAATGTCTGCTACTTTCATCGGGAACTCTACCGCGATTCAAGAACTTTTTAAACGAATATCTGAACAGTTTACTGCCATGTTTCGAAGGAAAGCTTTCCTCCATTGGTACACCGGCGAAGGAATGGACGAAATGGAGTTTACTGAGGCTGAGTCAAACATGAACGATCTCGTGTCCGAGTACCAACAGTATCAGGAAGCAACTGCCGAGGAAGACGGTGAATTTGACGAGGAAGAGGAGAGCGAAGAAAAGTAGGAACCGCTGATACCACTAAAAGCGGAAACCAAACGCCACCTCGTCCAACATCTTTTACATCTTGCATTTTTAGGAATTGTTTTTATTTTTTATTATCTTTTTATACTTTCACTTTTTTGAGAATGACTTTATTGTATTCATGCGCTTGTATTTTATATTTTATGACCTGCGTCGATCCTTAAATGTTTTTTTTTTTATTTAATCTGTACTTTCGCATTATACTTTTTAATAAAAAAAATTGTTTGATCTTTCTTCACCCCCCTTTTTAAATTTGCATTCATTCGACCATGACTACAGAATGAATTGCCATGGAAAATCGATGATCCATTGTTCGATCAATTTACGTAACTCGGACTGTGACAGAAATTCCTCATTGCTCCGATATTCTGGCCCAAAATTTAACCCCATTTTTAATTCAGTGATCAAAATTTTATAGCCACAATAACACCATGAGGGAAATTGTGCAGATTCAAGTAGGACAATGTGGCAATCAAATTGGTACAAAGGTAAGAACGATTACTGATATAATGATTAATGAATAACTGCATAACGAAGATAACAGAGCATTCCTAATTAACCCAAGTTATTCTCAGTTTTGGGAAGTAATCGCGGACGAACACGGTGTCAATCCCGAAGGAATGTATCAGGGAGAGTCTGATTTGCAGCTGGAAAGAATAAACGTTTTCTTCACGGAAGGTCAAGGTATTTACTTCTGTTTTTTCCATCAATTTTCTCGCTATGAATTAATTATTATATTTCCAGGAGGACGTTTCGTCCCTAGGGTGGTATTGGCTGATTTGGATCCCATGTCCCTGAATTCAGTAAAATCTGGGCCTTACGGGAGGCTGTTCAAACCTGGGAATTTTGTGGCTGGAAGAGCTGGAGCAGCGAACAATTGGGCCAAGGGTCACTTTACTGAAGGAGCTGAGCTGGCTGACCCTGTGTTAGACCTTATTCGAAGGGAGGCTGAAAGCTGCGACCTTCTTCAAGGTAGCTAGTTCCCTTCTGAAAGCCTCACAGTGCAGCACAGTCTTCAAAAACGAAAACTCATTCATATTCTGCACAGGGTTTCAGGTCCTGCATTCCATCGGTGGAGGTACTGGTTCTGGAATGGGTACTTTACTGATGACCAAGATGCGAGAGGAGTATCCAGACCGAGTTATGACTTCCTATTCCACAATCCCGTCCTCAAAAATCTCCGAAATCGTCGTAGAGCCTTATAACGCTACCCTAACGATGCACAATCTCGTTGAAAATACCGACGAAACATTTTGTATGGATAACGAAGCACTATACGACATTTGCTACAAGACTTTAAAGCTCGCAGGACCAACTTACAGCGACTTAAATCATCTGGTATCATCATGCATGGCGGGAATCACAACATGCCTGAGATTTCCTGGCCAATTAAACGCTGATCTTAGAAAAATTGCTATCAATATGGTGCCATTTCCTAGACTCCACTTTTTTGTGCCTGGATACGCTCCTCTAACATCACGAAGTGCTGCACCGTATCGTGTCTTGTCTGTACCGCAACTAACACAAGAAATGTTTAACGCGAGGAGCATGATGGCTGCTTGCGATCCTACTAAAGGTCGATTTCTTACCGTTGCTGCAATTTTTAGAGGACTCGTCTCCACCAAGGTGACGATTAATTGATAGCTGGTATCGATCAGTTGGAATTAGTTTCGAATGATTTGAAATTATTTTTAAGAGTATCGGATACGTGTTTCAGATTGTCGACGAGCAAATGCTGAACATCCAAAACAAGAACAGCAGATATTTCGTCGAGTGGATACCAAATAATATAAAGACAGCAATTTGCGACATACCACCACGTGGATTCAAAGTCTGTGCTACGTCAGTGTCTAACACAACTGCTATTCAAGAACTTTTCAAACGGATCACTGACCAATTCAGCGCGATGTATAGACGAAAAGCTTACGTTCACTGGTACACGACTGAGGGAATGGACGAGACCGACTTTTCCAATTCCCTAAAGAATGTACAGGATTTAATTTCCGAGTATCAACAGTACCAGGAAGCTGAACCTGACAAGGATCTCATAGCTGATGGTGACCAAGAAGAAGAGGAAGAAGAGGAGGATGAAGAGGAATGAGTGGTGAGTGATGATTGATTCTGTGATGGGAAGGATGAAGATGAGGATGCTAAGAAGAAGTCATGGTGACCAGGAAGAACAGGATGAAGAGGAATGAGTGATGGTTAATTATGTGATCAGAAAAAGGAAAAGGCGGATCATAAGAAGAGGTGATGGTGACTAGGAAGAAGAGGGAGAAGGGAAAGATGAAGTGGAACGAGTGATGGTCAATTCTCTAATTAGAAGAAGGAAAAAAGGGATCATAAGAGATGATGGTGACCAGGAAGAAAAGGGAGAAGGAAAAGATGAAGTGGAATGAGTGATGGTCACTTCTCTGATTAGAAGGAGAAAAAAAAATCATAAGAAGAGGTGATGGTGACCAGGAAGAAGAGGGAGAAGGGAAAGATGAAGTGGAATGAGTGATGGTGAAATTTTCTGATCAGAAAAAGGAAAAAGAGGATCATAAGAAGAGGTGATGGTGACCAGGAAGAAGAGAGAGAAGAGAAAGATGAAGTGGAATGAGTGATGGTCAATTCTGTGATCAAAAGGAGGAAGAGAAGGATGATAAGAGGAGATGATGGTGACCAGGAAGAAGTAAAAGATAAAGAGAACTGAGTGATGGTCAACTCCGTGATAAGGAGAAGGAAGAGGAAGATGATAAGGTTTACGAAAATCGTTTATCTTGGTATACAATAGTTGTATGTGTATATAGTTGTATAAACAATATATACGGTGTAATCACAAGTAAATTTTTGGTTAGAGCTTTGGTGCTCGTAGAAGGGATCATATACAATCATTTAAAAGAAATCCTAGCCTAATCCCAAACCAACACAGCAAATGTTTACAATTTTCATCTTCAGTCTTCCGTCTATCTGTCTATCTATCTATATATCTATTATACTCGAGTATAAAATTAGAAAAGTAGTAAATACTACACGTTATTATAAAGTTATATAAATATGACTAAAATATTTAGGACATTCGTGTATCATTATGATAATCAATCAATTAATTAATCAGTATATATCTGAGTGCTTAATTAACGCCATTCGTAACGATTCTGATACTCCTCGGCGAGGTGGTGCAGATCGACCTTAATTAATCTTAAGCAAAAAAAAAAAGAAATTAAAAAATCTTCACTCCTGCTCGCAGGTTTCAAAATCATCGCCACATTCCTCAGGTTCAAAATCTTCCTCAGCAGTGGCTTCCTGGTATTGCTGATACTCCGAGACCAGATCATTCATGTTAGACTCAGCCTCGGTGAATTCCATCTCGTCCATTCCTTCGCCAGTGTACCAATGTAGGAAAGCTTTCCTCCGGAACATGGCAGTGAATTGTTCAGAAATTCTCTTAAACAGTTCTTGTATTGCAGTTGTATTACCGATGAATGTCGACGACATTTTAAGTCCCTTCGGTGGTATATCGCAGACAGCAGTTTTAACATTATTAGGAATCCATTCGACGAAATAAGGGCTATTCTTATTCTGTACGCTGAGCATTTGTTCGTCAACTTCTTTCATCGACATTCTGCCTCGGAATACCGCAGCAACAGTCAAATAACGTCCATGTCGTGGATCACATGCAGCCATCATGTTCTTTGCATCAAACATCTGCTGTGTAAGTTCAGGGACTGATAACGCCGAGTATTGCTGCATTGAACGAGATGTCAGAGGAGCAAATCCTGGCATGAAAAAATGGAGTCGTGGAAACGGCACCATATTAACAGCCAATTTTCTAAGGTCAGCGTTAAGTTGGCCAGGAAATCTTAGGCATGTTGTTACCCCAGACATTGTCAGCGATACCAAATGATTCAAATCCCCATAAGACGGATTGGAGACCTTTAATGTACGGAAACATATGTCGTAAAGAGCCTCGTTATCTATGCAATAAGTTTCATCAGTATTTTCGACTAGTTGATGAACGGACAAAGTCGCGTTGTAAGGTTCCACGACGGTGTCAGACACCTTGGGTGATGGCATCACCGAGTAAGTGTTCATGATCCTATCAGGATATTCTTCGCGAATTTTTGATATCAACAAAGTTCCCATTCCAGACCCGGTACCACCACCCAAAGAATGAGTAAGCTGAAATCCTTGAAGACAGTCACAGTTCTCACACTCCTTTCTAACTACGTCAAGGACCGCGTCGACGAGTTCTGCACCTTCGGTGTAATGACCTTTCGCCCAATTGTTTCCAGCTCCACTTTGTCCAAACACAAAATTGTCCGGACGGAACAATTTTCCATAAGTTCCAGAACGGACTGCATCCATAGTTCCGGGCTCAAGGTCGAGCAGAATCGCACGGGGAACGTACTTTCCACCATTCGTTGACGTGGCGACTGAAATAAGAAAAAGAAAACGAAATAAAATCAAGATATTTAAACTTAGGAGCAAATTGGACACATAGAAAATACTAAGAGTTCTAATCCCCTTCGACTTCTTTACACCATAAAGAACTCAAGACTCATCTATTATGGCAAAACATTTCGTATTCTCAACACTGACCGGATTACCGTACCGTAATGTAAGTCGTTGGTGATGGTAGTAGGTAACTAATCATTTCCATTATACTTCGGTACGTTGCACTGCTAGTATATAGGTACAATATGGAATGGTAAATCATACGCAAATTGCACGTGTCCCGCATACAGTACGATAAAGAGAACGATGACAAAGACCCAGCTGTGAGTTAGAGTTGGGTAGGGTAGGGTGGGGATTGGTTTTGGACCAACGCGACTTTTAGGGAAACTAATTTAGCCGCGTTGAATACCACGTTCTAATAATAAATTTAAATATATTTATAAACCTATGTGCACGGTCTGATAACTACGCGCTTTGTTACATCGAACTACCATAAGTTTAAAAAAATAAATAAAAGAAGGAATCACGCGCTAAGATTCAAGGAGTTTGATTCGATCGTTCATTCCCACGATAGTTTATTATTTAACGGTTTAAAAATTCATTTTAAAAATTCGTTTTTACTCGTTTGCTATCTTCTAGAAAAATTGTGGATTAGCTGTTTTTTTTTTTTTTCGCTGTACATTTTTACCCGATCAAATCGGTTATACCGATCGGAAATCAACTGTAACCATTCTGTACATCGAATCTTGAATACTAATTGAACTTCATTTATTATTCTGACCAAAAATTCATTAGTACAATTAATTCAACAGCGGAAATCTATTTTTGGAATTGGTATGGCGCTTACAATGGTCAGTTTATCAAAACGGCATAAATAATGGTCAGAAATACTGTCCAGTTTTTTTCTACGAAGAAAACAGAAGATGTTCTTCTTTAAAAAAATTTCTATATTTCTTTTTCCATGAATTTCTAACGTTCCTAAATTCCAAGACTAACCCATTAGCCATGTACTCAGACCATCCGTGTCTTTATCATGAGATATAACAAGAGGTAAGTAACAGTAAAGCTCAGCTATGAAACTTGACAAGGCTTCTTTACCATTTGCCTTTTTTTTTTCTTTTTTTTTTTCTTTTCTTTCTTTTACTGCAGTCGCTCTTAGTCATGGAGCTTACTAAGAGCTGGACGCTTATCTTTCGGTGCAGATATTCTTGAACCTAAATTACACACTTCCTATGTAGTAAATACATACTGATCTATGTATACATAAGAGTTCTAGACGAGAACCTGGAGAATTAGAGAATATCTGTGCACTATGAGCTAAGTTATTTCAGTCGTAACCTAACGAGGTTCGGTTCTATGCTCTATCCGCAGTTTCTCCGTTCTTGTTTAAGCTCCGCTTTTCGTATTCCTTTTTGTTTTTTTTTCAGTTTTCGTTTTGTTTTTGGTTTTGCTTTTGGTTTTTTTTTTTTTTTAATTTCATTCGTCCTGCCTATATACTGCAGTGACATGCCATTGCCAGCAGCACTCCGGGAGAAATCTATTTTTGACTAAACGAAAGAAAGACGAAGAGAGTCGTCGCCAACCGCCAAGAATCGTTGACTGTAAGCAGCAAGGTCGGTGGACGCTTACCAAAATGCTAAGATAAGTAAGATTGTTATTATAACTTTGGTTATAACGGTGAAGATTTTTAATGAACTCGTAATTATTCTCGTAAAATTCGATCAGTCAGTCATTGCGGTATAACCAAAAATTCAAAATTCAAATCAAAATTTTACTTTACAAAACTTTACAAAACTTTCGACGCTCTAACTCTGCTCGAATAACTAGCGAGTATATATAGTGCTTCTCTTAATTAGTCTAAGCCCAAAGTTGATTAGCATAATCCGGTTGCTTCCTGGCCTCTATCATCATCTGAGCTTTACTGTATTTACGTTTAATCTATCTGCTGAATATTAGACCGAAATACAACGCGTGTGGAAGTTCAATTTCGAAGTTTGGATAAGGAGAGTTCACCTCAAATAATCGATAATTTTTTAAGGAATAAAATTAAAGAACTAAGGAAATAAGGAAGCGAAATATTTTGAGAGTAAGTGAGGCGATTCTTACCGGATGCTTCGTTGTAATAAACAGATATTCTCTCCAGCTGCAGGTTACTGTCTCCATGGTAAATGCCTGCCGGGTCGATGCCATGTTCCTCGGAGATGACCTCCCAGAACTAAAAATGAAAATGAAATTGTCCTTTTTTTTTGTTCTCACGTTTTTTTATTGGGTTTTATTTAATAGTAGCTGGTTTAGTGTTGGCCTAGGTTCGTCTCGTTTCGTGTATAATGTTGGCGCGGGGTATACATAGACATGCTGGGATTTGAAGTGGGCACTGCATTTTCGAAAGTCAAAAAGGTCCGGGCAGAAGCTGGAGGGTGTAATATATCTTTAGTACGTAAATAGACGAGACGGAAAGACAGTTGTCGTCTTCTCTCTCTCTCTCTCTCTCTCTCTCTCTCTCTCTCTCTCTCTCTCTCTCTCTCTCTCTCTCTCTCTCTCTCTCTCTCTTTCTCTTTCGCCCCTCCAACTCTGCATTTTTACCCATTTCTCTGTCTCATCCTCATCCTCCTCCTACTTTTACTCCTGTTTTACTATTTTCTTTACTTTTACTATTTATAGCTTAAGACTGTCTCCCTATGGAGAACCAACGACGAGATAATATGGACACAGATATATATACGTACAGTATACGTGGATGTATAAATGTAGACGCAAATGCTTTACGGTATGGAATACGCTATATCCACACCTCGGCATTTCCCAGGCTTCGCTTTCTCACCGACACGAAGGCAAAAAAAAAAAAAAAAAGAAAAAAAAACTAAAAGGAACAAAAAAACTTTTTTCTAACAGAATTACTAAACTACAAGTCTGCTCACAGTTTTATAGACAATATACATATATTTTCTACAACAGCTCACATGAAAAATGTTATTACAATTATTTAATTCTATTCGTCACAATTTTTCTCTTCGTTGTTAATTATTTAAATAATTAATTAATTAATTAAAATATTCTTATTTTATTTTATTGTTTTTTATTACGATCAAAATTTGAATGAAATTATACCGTTTGGATAATCAGAACGTCTGACTTGACCGGAAGTCCGATAATTAACCACGTCCCTAAACCACAACGTTACGAAATCTTTTTTATATATATATTTATATTTGCAAATGTGATCTCTGATTCTCCTTCGCGAAACTTCGGACTATCTATATTACAATAAAGTACATACACACAGTATATACATATATACAACGAATCAATGATTTAAGAGTCTTGTTTCCGGGCAGTGATCGTGAGCTCTCTCGTGCGTATAAAATCGCTTCTTATAGGTAATGGTAGATAAAACATTGTTCAGTCAAGGATAAATTGATTCCTTAAATATAGTACATATATACAATTTCGAGAATTTATATACATATATATTTTAATCCGGATGATATATATTTTCTCGGAAAATAATTGATTTTTTTTTTTTTTTTCTTTTCAAGTTTTCTTTTCATTTAGGGAAAGACCACGAAGTTTGGATAATCAAGAGGGGGAGGGGAGTCTCGTTAAAATTGTCACGTATTAAAATTGTGAATAATTAACGAGTAAGAGATCCCTACACTACTCTGAGAACTCGCCACGTGTACGACCAGCAGTCGTCCACCCATATAGCCTCGTGTTCCGTGTCATTCGCGCCACACGGTCGCCTCATGGTAACCGCAGCTCTGAGACTATGTACCGGAGATTCGACTTCGTCGAGCATAAAGAAACGTGAGAATATACCATAGCAAGAATTTTTTTCTATTTTTTCTCTTTTTTTATATATATATAGGTATATACCTATACCTATGTAGTATGTACTTATAAAGCCGTGATTTAAGGTCGGAGTAATACCGGAAGTTGGAAAAGAATTTTTCAGAATTAAGAAAAAATCAAAAAACCGAAAGAACGCGTAATAAAGAAATAATAAGAAAAGTAAAAAAAAAAAGGGCAATGAAGACATTGGAATAAAGATTCTATTCACTTCTGATTCCAAATTTGTTTTCATGCTCACGTTTTTCTTTTTTTTATTTTTTTGTATAAAAACGAGAAAAAAAAAATATCAAATTAAATGCAGAAGCAGGATGAGTAAGACACTGGGAATGTCGCGTAAGAAATAATAGGGGAAGAATTTGCGATCGAATTTACGGGCAATTACTTGGTTTAATTTTTTTTTTTTTTTTTCTTTTTTTCACTAAACGTTCCTGATTAATCCCTCGGTTTAGTCTCTCTTAGCAACAGCTCTGATGAGCTTTGGGTCAATTTACGATAATTATTTTTATTCTCCAAGTCGTCCCGAGGAGAACAATCAACCATTTCCCTACTAGTTTGTTTCCAGCTCGTGGATATACTGGCTTGCTGTAGTCTGACTCGCTCTGACTCATTCGCTAATTATATTATATTAACCGGTAAAAAGTTCACTAAACTCTAAACAGACCTGCAAAAAATAAAAAAATAAAAGAAAATTCGCGTATCTAAAGTCGAAAATTTTTAAACGATTTTTAGAAACCTTTTATCTTACAGTCGACGAAGAGGCAGGCACTCCTTGACTGACTCGATTTCTTAGAACATATCGAAAACTGAATCATATCGTTAGATTATGTCTGGGTATATATTTACAGAAATTTATGATTTTTAAACACTTGGAAAAAGTCTTGTGTGTCATAAAAAAAAACAGCTTTTGAGGGGTAGGGTTGATGTTCTGAATTTTTTAAGTCTGAGTGGTTTAAATTCTGAATTTTAATATTAGTGACTCACAATTTTTTGAAAGAGTATTTACCTACCCGAAATTTTCCATAGTCGATTTAAAAACTTTGAAATCTAAAAACAATGATCAATGTTCAAAATTCCGAAAGCTAAAAATCCGTAAAAGCCAAAACTCCGGAATTTGAAATTCACGGATATGCCTCGATTTAATTTTCGGATTCATCAACTTTTCGAGTTTTTAACCCTCCGCATTTCAATCTTTCTCAATTTTAATATTCCGAACTTTAGCTTGACTGAAAATTCAAAATCGTCTCAAATAAATCCAAAATTTTACGATTCGGAACTTCAATCTGATTTTAAAATAAATTTTATGACACCAAATTTTAATTTCGGATTCTAATTTCATCTGATTTTGGATTTTAGTATAATTTACGCTCTTTCTTTTGTCTTTTATTTGTAAAGTTATCATCGATTTAAATTCTTTTTACCTATAACAAAGAGAAGTGTAGATACTTAATTAAAATTCGCGAAGTCTGTCGCCAACCGGAATACGGGATGTAGGTATAAAGCAACGTTATTATACTCGGTACAGTATATGTACTACGTACCTACCTACGGGTCGATAAGATATACCACCTAGCAATTAAGTAAATGCACACGCACCTCTCGACGCCGTCAATATGTATATATTGCAATCGCGCCAACGGGTCGCCGGAAGTACCGGCTGCATCAGACATTGCACGTTGCGGGAAAGCAAATATTTAAAAAATGATTCATCCACGTCATAAGTCAAACCGGTTTCAACAGATTTTTGAAGTAATACATTCGTTAAAAAAAAACGGAGAGTTTTATAATAAAATCTCCAGATTTTATAAAAATTGATAAAACAGTAAAACTTTCACGGAATCGTTAAGAAAATCGGTAACTTTTTTCTTTATTCATTCATTTATATATTTATCATTTCATTTTCCGCACTGCACGATGCGGGAAAGCAAATATTTAAAAAATGATTCATCCACGTCATAAGTCGAACCGGTTTTAACAGATTTTTGGAGTAATACATTCGTTAAAAAAAACGGAAAGTTTTGGAATAAAATCTCCAGTTTTTATAAAAATTGATAAAACAGAAAAACTTTTACGGAATCGTTAAGAAAATCGGTAACTTTTTTTTTCTATTCATTTATTTATATATTTATCATTTCATTTTCCGCACTGCACGATGCGGGAAAGCAAATATTTAAAAAATGATTCATCCGCGTCATAAGTCGAACCGGTTTCAACAGATTTTTGAAGTAATACATTCGTTAAAAAAAAAAAACGGAGAGTTTTGGAATAAAATCTCCAGTTTTTATAAAAATTCATAAAACAGTAAAACTTTTACGGAATCGTAAAGAAAATCGGTAACTTTTTTTTTTATTCATTCATTTATATATTTATGATTTTATTGCGGTTGATTCTTAGTACTTTATATCGCAATTATAGTTAATCAAGTTCGCCAGTTTCAAGTGCGGGAAACTCCGAGAGGGCTCTGAAAGAAACTATAGATTTAAAGTCGTCAAAGAATCAGAGCGTACCGTCTGCGGTTTAAGAGCTGTACCGGTTAGCTTATTTATTTTCCTCTCGTTTTTTTTTTTCCTTTTCTTCCCGTCTCTGATACATACGTCTATGTTACTCCGGAGAAAATAAGTATAAGTATCATACGTGGTAAAAAGCACGTCAGAAAAAAATCAAAATCAAACGAAAAAAACAAACAAAAAAAAAATCGGTACGGAAATAATTGAGACTCGATTTTCATCTATCAAAATTTTTGGTAACAAAAATAACGATTTCGCTTATATTTTCGCCGTGATTCCTTTCGCGTATTGAAAAAAAAATCTACCGAAATCGAAAATCGGTAGTTCAAAAAGATGAAAATTTTATAAAAAAAAAAAAAAAACACTAAAATAAAAACGAGAATGAGGAACTTGTTGCGAAAGAATTATACAGGAGTGATATTATCGGTATGGATGAATTTTCAAAAAATCTGTACCATTTTATAAAAATTGGAATAGTTTTGATCGTGTATAAAAAAATGTGTGAAAATTTTCTTTTCAAAAATAAGAAAAAAATCGGTTTTACCTTAGCTCCGATCTGATTTCCGCACTGGCCAGCCTGTAGATGAACGATTTCCCTCATTATTGCGTTTTTGGTATTATATTTTGATTATTTATCGGGTCTCTCGCCCTTCCTTTGTCTCCGTAAGTGATGAAGACGTTGATTCTTCGAAAAAAAGAATTGAAACAAAAAAAAATAAATAAATAAATAATAATAATTTTTTAAACTTTAAAAACGCGGAATCTATAAAGATAGAAATTTAACAATCGATGGTATATTGTGTGTTGAGTTATACTTGCAGACGTATGTCTAACGAGTAAGAGTAACGAGTAGTAGAAGTGCGGACGATCAAGTGCGGCGACGAAATGCGAGTGCTGGTGGCGAACGTCTCATCAACGTTGTCGCCGAAGCCCGGAACGCACCCGGACGAACGCCAGGCGCCGAGACAGCCGTCATCTATACCCCCCACTTATAAAACTTTCTGATGCACAAGAAAAAGCTTCACGAGATTATTAAAGAGTCTTAAGTCTGTGAGGAATTTTAACCGAACGGAAACTGAGAAATAGTTAAATTTCATGAATCAGAACTCCGTAAATTATTATTCTATTTTTTTTATTTTTTTATTTAAAAATAACTATAACATCGAGAAAAAAAAAATCAATTTTTGAACAAAAAATTACTTCCTCATTCAAATAATACAACATTTTTTTCATGGTGTATTTCCGTTCCAAAGTTTTTATGGAGATTAATTTTTATATCGTTTCTCTAATTTTAGGAAATTTATATATATTTTTTTTTGTTTCTTTAAATTTATGGACAAAATTTTTGGAATATATATGCAGAGAGATGAAGAGTTGATTATCTTACAATTATAAATAATATGTATCTTGAGTATATTATAGGTACAACGATTTTTGAAAAAAAATATAATTGAAGTCGATTTTTTTTTTTCGGCATGTATTTTCATTATCTTGATTTTTATAGCTTTTGGATTCTGCTTCCGGTTTAGACACATCCTGTATATATTTTTTTCGTTTTCTATATCGCTAAGCTGTCCATTGAGTTTGTAAAGAAGATCAGATTCATCTCTGCAGCAGGCCGATATTCTAATTAACTTAATTAGCTCGAGAATTCGAGCTTAACTGTTTCGCTCACTTGACTCATACAATAAAAGGAGGATTAAATCACCAAAAAAGAAAAAAAAAAAAAAAACGAAATGTTTAATCTAGTCTTAGCTCACAAAGAGAGATACTATACAATGAATAATAGCTGCTGACGTAATTTCAGCAGTTCAGCATTACGGCTTTAGATATGGTAGGCACTTGTCGTGATAAGACTCAGATTTTATTCATACGTTTAGAAAAATAAGATAAACAAGCCGGAAAAACAGTTTTGTCGGGGTACTTTTCTTTGAATAGAGAAAAGTATAGGTTTGTCTGCAGGGGAAGAAAAAGTATAAAAAATGTAATGAAAAACCAAAAGAAAGATCAAAATTAAAAATTTTACACAAAACAAAAAATGCCCTATATATTGACAAGCAACAATTTTATACAGTTCATTTCAACTCAATTCGATCTAGGTACATTTAAAATTTCTTTTTGTTATTGCCAAGGAATGCCCTATATATTGACAAATAACAATTTTATACAGCGCATTTCATCCCAATTCGATCTGGGTACATTTGAAATTTCTTCTTGTCATTGGCAAGGAATGCCCTATATATTGACAAACAACAATTTTATACAGTTTGTTTCATCCCAATTCGATCTGGATGCATTTACAATTTCTTCTTGTCATTGGCAAGGAATGCCCTATATATTGACAAACAACAATTTTATACAGTTCGTTTCATGCCAATTCGATCTCTGTATATTTACATTTTATATTTTTGTTGTTATTGGCAAGGAATGCCCTATATATATACATAAAATGAATAACTGTACACGAAAGAACATGATCTGTCATTTAGAAAGATAACACAGAAAAAATGTATCGGTTTGTCGAAAATCGATTAATTTCCGGTAGAACCGGAAGTTCAAATTAAACGAGATGTGGCAATTTTTCATACAAAGTCCTGTGAATTTCAAATTTTTTCATCGAACCGTTTCCGAGATCACCGTGCGAGTTTGTCAAACAGATCAAAATCTTTCTAAAAACTTGTTTTTCGGATTCTAGAGGATCGAAAACGTGAAGATTCGTTGAAATTGGCAAAAGTCACTTTTCGATGCCGAAACCAATATATTTTCTTATATCACCGTAACTGATTAAAAGTCAAAAGTATCTAAAAATTGGATATTGAAATATGAAGGTGACAGTATAAAGTCAGGTAAAATGCTATTTTCAAAAAAACAAAAAAAAAAAAAACCTAGATATGTATCTAAAAAATGTATCTAACGATATAATGATAGTTGAAGTCCCCGTTCGAAGTCGATTTTTGTCAAGCAGCTTGGATGAACCTGAAACCCGTAAAGTGGGCGCGAAAGAAAAAAAAAAACGAAGAAAAAAGAAAGAATTTATATCCTATCAACATTCTGTCCATATAGTTCGACAAGACGGTACAATACATCGCCTTTCCTGCTTCAGATGCGTCACACACCTAACTACTCGCTTTGTAGTCTAAAGTATCGGTTGGTCAGTCGGTTGATAATGGTGAAACCATATTTTAATCAATACAACTTTTCGAGCTGTGGTCATCGACATCCTTTGGCTAGAACTTCCTTAATTATTTATAACGAGGTGTGCTGTTATAACATCTGATACACAAGCTTGAAAAAAAAATTTATGTATAATATAACAAGACTGCATTGCGCCAGAATATCCATAAGAAAAAAAAAAGCGTAGATTATAGAAAATTTCAACCTTTGTGGACTGGATTGATTATTTAATAAAGAAAAAAAAGAGTATAAAACTGTAAACGCGATAAGAGGCTACAGAAGATTTAAAAAAAAAAAATTCTTATGATACGAAGAGGTTATGAATCACGAGTCGTTGTATTGTGTATTGTGACTGTATATCAACAAATGAGAGACTACTTCCTAGGAAAAAGAAACTCTTTTCATTCATTTTAAACACAATTGTTTAGAAATATGAGACACGACTGTAAACTCGTATTCACATAGGGATATTAATACTGCAGTGGTTATAATTGCAGTGTAGTAGCTAACTTATATCGTTTGTGTAATGCTCCAGTTTGCAGCTCACACTGTATATGCAAGAACGTGATCATTATGTGATACAAAAAAAAAATCTTTGAGAACAAGGAACTGGGTTTTAGTTTAAATATAGTTTTTGGATGACCTTTTAAAGCTTGAAAAATCGCATTGTTAGTAAAAAGTCGACCTTTTTTATTCTAATGCAGAAAATACTGGATCAATTAATTCAAAAATTTAAACAGACTTTAAGTTGGAGCAAATCCTCAAAATCAAAATCATCAAAATCCGTTGATTAGTTCTCGAGATATCATTAATGAAATTTGATTTCTTTAAAATTTTGTTTTGAAAATAACTCAAAAACCGCTTTACCGATCAAGTTCAAAATCTAACCAGTTCTAAGTTAAGAATAATCGCATCGGTTGGTATAAGGAAGGACGAAATCCGTGCACTCGTTCTCGAAATATCGACGTTCAAAAAAATGGTAATTCATATCATCTGAAAACGGTGGAAGCCGATGATTCCCTGGACCACAAAACTCGACTTTTTATTTTCGTGATGACTATAAAAACTTCCCTTTTTTTAGACCGGGAGTTTGAAAATTAATCTCTTCCGTTGCGGTCGTACGCCTTTACCGAAATAGAAATATCTGATTATTATATAATTAAAGCGTTGAAACTAGATCCATGTGCCTTATCCATGTCGGGTATTTTTCGTGAACTTTCAAGGTCACGTTCACGCCTCACCGACGACGATTCTAGAGTCTAGTAAGAACCCAGCTGACAATGAATATCCAGTAATTTATCTAGAGCCGAATGCTTGGCTTCCAATAATAAAATGCAAAGAGACAACAGAGAGATATGGCTCGAGGGAAAAATATCTATATTTATATTTTCTGGATAGTTCACTGCATCCTCTTCTTCGTTTTAGAGTCTTACGGTGAAGTTTGAAACCGACTATCTAAAGTTTAATTTTATCCAGCATGAATATTCCCGCCGAAAAAAAAATAAAAAATAAATAAATAATCAAATACATAAGATTTCCAGTTCTCAAGCCTCGCACATGTATAGTTAATCTTGATAATTTTAAACTGCCGAGGTTCGTTATCTCTCTATCCTTGTAATAAAAAATGAAAAAAAAAATGAATTTTTTTTCTCGTTAGAAGTTAAAGAGAATTAGAGGATAACCAGGAGGCAGGAAGACCGTATCTTCGTAATAATAAGGCTTAATCATTTGATTAATTAGGTAAGATAAAGTAATACAACCGAGATTAACCGGTGTATATTATATCACACATACCTCTCTTCGCTCCAGACCACTGTGAGGCCGGTTTATATTACCCAAACGGAGAACTGGGTCGTGTAAAATTTCGCCAAAAATTAATACTAACTGTAATAATTAGTAGAAGTAGATTTAACAATTAAGAAAGAACTAACACAATTATACCTACCATACACAGTTTTATCATATGGATCCGAAATTTTCCGTTAGAAACTCCCTGGCCTATCTTCTGCAGCCAAAAGGTTTAACCAATTTATCAAATTTTAGTAATTTATTAAAACAAAAATGTACACTTCTTTAAATAGATTTCAATCAATTGTGTCATTTAGATGAGACTAAGGACGCAAAATACTCCTGAATATATGTGATTCGGTCGCTTTACTGTACGCGGGTAACGGATATCCAGGCGGCAATATTCCGCCACTAGTTACACACACGTTAAATACTGAATGGCGTAATACTTTTATCAATATTTATAATCGTATGAATGAGCTAGAATTTTGTTTATTTTTCTTTTTATTTGTGTTTTTTTTTTTATTGATTATGGTATTAATAGTTTCTGATAACTAGTATCGTATTATATTATTTACTTTAACTATTTATTGACTTTCTGTCTAATCTTATGTCTAAGGTCTCATGCAAAGATAAGTATTATAATCAATCAGACGTCTCGTGTATGGTTATATTAATCACACTGTATTTTCATTTCACAGCCCATTTGCTAAGATATGAAATAAATATTCTGAAAAAAGGCGAAAATAAAAAATAAAAATAAAATAAACTTTGAATTGCTAATTTCAAACGAATTAAACTCGTTACGTTATCAGCAGGGTAATTATGTAATAGTCGATACCCATTTAATGCAAATTTTTTTTTATCTATATACCAGAACATAAATTTAAAAAAAGAAAATAAAAAAAAAACAAAAATGTATGCGTTGATTATAAAGTACAGATAATTTTTTTCCTTAAAGTACAGCACTTGCTAAAAATAGTCTTTCGTAAAATGTGAGTTTAACGTATAAAAGGACAAGGCAATGTCATAAGTCGTTAATTAGTTATCAAAAATTCATCTAATAGGGTCCGTTAATAATACATACCTATATACCACGCGATATAATTATCAAGCTTAACTTTCGTATCAAAAGAGTGTTTACCTGTATGTATACACATATTATCTACCTATACATAGAAAACACTAATTGGCTAAATAACATGAAATAATAACCGTTATAAGAATGTATATGTGGGAGATTCTTCGTGAAGCGGGTCACTCAAATTTTTCAATGTCTCTGAAAATTCTGAAAAAATTTTAAAGTGTTACCTAACACGAAAAAAAAATTTGTGAATTTTTGCAGATTTTTTCGTTGTATAGTTTTGAAGATCAATGGCAGAGTACGAATTGTATATGATATACGCTTTCATCGGTACAATTTGAAAAATTGAGAGATCGGAGATAAAAATGTTAAGTATAAAAATTGTGTGTTTGGTTATCATCTTTGATTAGAAATTATTTTTGTTTCATTCCCGCCTCATTTAAACACATTTAAACGTATTTAATCGAAACAATAATGAGAATTTCGGGTTTTCAGCAATTCGAAGTTTTAAAAAAAATATGAAAATATTCTGTTTATGGAATAAAATTTTTTTATATTTTTTGAGTTTGCATAGGGCACGTATGTACCATATTCATATGAAATTTATTACTGTTGAATCATTTTAAAAGCAACGCAGACGCATACACGTATGCGATATGGATTTTTGCTCGGCTCGGTTAAGAACTGTCTGGTAGTGTAATACAGGAGAAAAAAAAAACTCGGTGACTCACTAGAACGATGATTCAAGACTCGAAGAGAATATATGTTTATATATGAATATTGCAAACTGCATATAATGCAGTGGAAAAATAAAACAAGTATATTATATCATTACCTATAAATGTATATTTATATGATTGTAAATAAAATCTAATATCTAAGATAATTTTCAAAGCTTTCAAATGAATTTCCAAATTTTGGTATTAATCGTGTGACTTACGACTCAGAATGATTCTATTTTTGAAACAATAAGCGGTTTATATCAAATATCGTACCTGCATAAGCCTCGATGAATATGATGTCCACATTGCATAACATACTTTTTTTTAGCAACTAATATACTTGACCTTCGAACGTATACATAAAATCTAATGCTATCAGAAATTAAAATACCATAATTATATTTAGCAAAGTATTACTTAGACTTTTGGATACGTAGTTAGATTAGGATGGAGAATTTATTAAGATTGCAAAAATCTGCAGTACATCGAATGCACTTGCATAAGTCTACAGTCAAAAATCTATCTAAATGGCTAGTCGCAAGCAGATCGATAATTGCAGTTCGTGAAAAATCATATTTGGTTATGTTTAGAGTACCAGGAATTCGGAGTCATCAAAAATCAGATTCTGAAGTGCCTCTGATACTATCGACGAAAAAGATAAAATAGAATATCTGAAACTCGAAATTTTTATTTAATTGTTTTTCTCTTCATTTTTTTGTTGTTTCAACGAGAATCTCCCCCGCAATTTGTATATATCGATAATTTCCGAAGGATTAATCTTAATCCTTAAAAATCTTAAAATTAATTAAAAGGGTTGTGAGATGTAATCGACAATGAATAATTTCAGCCGTTTATCGTGTTCGTATTAATAATATAGATCGTACAGAAGCAGATTTAATATTATATAAAATATAATAATAACAAAGCAAAGAGGATATTAATTGAATTTATAACTAATTGTATAATATATATCTGATAGTAAAGCATCTGTACGAAAAGTATTTTATTACGAGCAATTTAGGAAAGTAGATATAATTAGATTTAATTGATAATTTATTAGTTCATTAATGACGATAATTGTTAAATAATAAAGTGAGGGTAAAAGAAGAATACGAAGTCAAGACCAAAACGAAAAAAAATATACCCAAATTCAGAGAAAATTTCGAAAAACCGTTGAATTCAAAATGTGAAATAAGTAAATGTGCATCAATTGTGTTGGATGTAAAAGGGTATTAAAGGTACTTATTAATAAGTATGTAGTGCGTGTTAATAAAATGTAATTTTATTTCATAATAATTTATTATAAGATTGTGGCAACCTCGCTGATGATAGATACTACATTTATTGAGGATCAATAATACAAGACGCGCTACAAACCAGGAATTAAATTTAATATCAAGAATATATGAATAAAGAAAATCTAAAAAGAATAAGAATAAAAATAGAATGAGAAATGAAAAAAAGAAGTAAAACAAAACGAAACAAAAAAAAAAAAAAAACACAAGGCGTCAGTCTTTGTTACATGAGTAACGATACCTAGATACTTTTATTCGGAATGTGTTGGTGGTTTTACACAGAAAAAGAAAGATTATATATATAATATAGACAAAAGAAGAAAAAAGAAAATTAAACACAAAAAACAAAAAAGATAAGATTACACAATATTACATTACATATAAAAACTAGAATACCAAAAGATAATTTTTTTTTTCACTAAATAGTTTAATCAAGCTGGCTTAAAAGCGCGCCTTTGTTGGATCTTATTTTTTGTAATTTTTATTTTCCTTTTTTTTTTAAATATACTATATACCTATATACGTTAATCAAACGCATTGTAAAAATTGCGAGAGAAAACAAACGAAAACGAAGAAGAAGAAGAAGAAGAACAAGAAAGAATCAAGAAAAAATAATTACTCGAAACATAATTTTTTTTTCTTTATAAGTTGTTTTTTTTTTTTTTTTTTTATTTATTTTTTATTTCTTTCATTTATTATTATTTCGAAAGAAAACCAAAAAAAAAAAAAGAACGGTTACAATCGTCATAACAATACCACCAACGGATTATTAGTCATATTTCACGTATCGAGTATATAGGTGTTGTTGTATACATACTATAATAGGTGAACAAAAAATAGAAAAAATAAAAAAAAAATAAAAAAAACAAGGTAAAAGACGGATATAAAGGTAGATCAAGAAAAAATGATGAATATAGGAAAAGCGCGCGCGGGCCTGGGGCTTGCTGTCATGGTTTATTAAACGGTCCGTATAAAAAAAAAAAAAAACCAAACAAAAAAGGAAAAGACAATAGTTCGTACTTTAAACGAGGATAAAGTATATGAATAAAGCATCGGGTCAGGAGCGCGAAGGATGAGAAGGTTTGGGGAGTGAAGGTAGAGAAATGTAAAGGGACAAACACAAAATAGCGGCAGATTCAGGAAACAAAATAAGGTGGTTTCTTTGAGGATTGTTTTTTCTGTTTCAAAAAGGGCGAGGGTGGTGGGGGGTGGGGAGAGAATAGGGAGACTAAATAAAAGGATGCTTAGTTCTCGTCAACTTCGGCTTCCTGCTCCTCGTCGAACTCAGCGTCCTCGTCGGCAGTGGCTTCCTGATACTGTTGATATTCAGAAACCAAATCGTTCATGTTTGATTCAGCTTCAGTGAATTCCATCTCATCCATACCCTCGCCAGTGTACCAATGAAGGAAAGCTTTCCTCCTGAACATAGCTGTGAACTGTTCTGATATACGTTTGAACAGTTCTTGAATGGCTGTTGAATTGCCAATGAATGTTGCTGACATCTTTAATCCACGTGGTGGAATGTCGCATACAGCAGTCTTAACGTTGTTTGGAATCCATTCGACGAAGTAAGAGCTGTTCTTGTTCTGAATGTTCAACATCTGTTCATCAACTTCCTTCATGGACATTCTGCCTCTGAATATCGCAGCTACAGTTAGATACCTTCCATGTCTAGGATCGCAAGCTGCCATCATGTTCTTAGCATCGAACATTTGCTGTGTCAATTCTGGTACAGATAATGCCCGATATTGTTGGCTACCGCGAGATGTAAGTGGGGCAAATCCTGGCATGAAGAAATGGAGTCGAGGGAATGGTACCATATTTACGGCCAATTTTCTAAGATCGGCGTTTAGCTGCCCAGGGAATCTCAGACATGTTGTTACCCCAGACATAGTCAGAGAAACAAGATGATTAAGATCGCCGTATGTTGGTGTTGAGAGTTTCAAGGTGCGGAAGCAAATGTCGTACAACGCTTCGTTGTCAATGCAGTATGTTTCGTCGGTGTTTTCAACCAGCTGATGAACTGAGAGAGTTGCGTTGTAAGGTTCTACCACAGTGTCGGATACTTTTGGTGATGGTACAACAGAGTAGGTGTTCATTATTCTGTCAGGATATTCCTCGCGGATCTTTGAGATCAGTAATGTTCCCATACCGGAACCGGTACCACCGCCAAGAGAGTGAGTAAGCTGGAAACCTTGAAGGCAATCACAGCTCTCAGCCTCCTTCCTTACAACGTCTAAGACGGAGTCAACCAGCTCTGCACCTTCGGTGTAGTGGCCCTTAGCCCAGTTGTTTCCGGCACCACTTTGTCCAAAGACAAAATTGTCAGGGCGGAAGATCTGGCCGAATGGTCCTGATCTGACCGAGTCCATTGTGCCTGGCTCCAAGTCGACCAAAATCGCACGGGGTACGTATTTTCCACCGGATGCCTCATTGTAGTAGACGTTGATCCTCTCCAACTGAAGATCTGAGTCTCCATGATAGGCGCCGGTCGGGTCAATGCCATGTTCATCACTGATTATTTCCCAAAACTGAAAGAAAATAAGGGAAAATATTTATTTAAAAAATCGTTAATAACAATTTTGTCGCTAGTAGTTAAATTTTAATCAATTCATTTTGTTATATTTGCTTCAATTTTTTTTCATTGTTTAATCGTGAGCTGAAGACCAATATGATTTCTGCGTTTGTATAACAAAATTCGATATTGTTGAAAAGAATTTTTCAAAGGTAAAATATACATAATATAAAAAAAAGAAAAAAAAAAACACAAAAAAAAAAAATAGGAAATATTTGTGATCTTAATCCCTATGTTATTTATTGTTATAAATGCAGTAATAATATGATAAATATAGTTTACAAGTTATATACATATTTTCATAAATTTTAATAATATCGTGAGAATTAAATAAGCAGCTTATTGTGGACGGGAAATTAAGTTTAATTAGCGATTTATTCATCCGCTTGGTAGCTAGCTGGCTTGCTAGCCAGCCAGCCAACCAACGAACCATCTAACCAACCAGACACACTCGACTGGGTAAGAACGGAACGTCTTCGAGTGGCCGAGTTCAACGACACCTTAGGCATCCTTTATGATCAGAAAATGCACCGTCAATAATCGAAGAGAAATGTTTGAAGTTTAAAATAGAAGTAAATGTAAAATTAAAAAAAAGAAATGAAAAGAAAAAGAAGAAGAAGAAGAAGAAGAAGAAGAAGAAGGGAATGAAATTTTAGCTTGAGTTTGAAACGAAAGCGCGTAAACCGTGTGTATGTAATTCGTAGTTGGCAATCGGGGTCAACGAGATAATAAAGTGGAAAAAAAAAAACTTTTATTTTTTATTTTTCTCTTATTGGGAAAATGAATTACGTGTATTCCTTATAAATACATCTTATTAGGTAACAAAGTTACAGCTTAATGTCTGCCCATATATGAACATCGCGGTGGGATGTCATCCCCTCCTGCCCCTCCCGCCCCCTCCCCCTTGGAATAATAAAGTACATGAGTCACCAATGTCACCGCTATATATAGAGATGATGCCCATATTGCCATAACAGGTAATTAGCATTAGCCCAGGTGAACTTTCATCTCCTATTTCGCAATTATTTCTACGCAAGATATTGACTGCATATGTGGTTAAAAAAAAAAAAAGAAAAAAAAAACGGCGCTATAGGAATGCAAGAAACTGTCGCTTACAAGATTTAACAAGAAAAGGAAAATCACTGAAAGATTATAATCTCGAAAGACACGATTTGTCTAACTTCTTATATATCGATTTCTAACTACTTGTTGTGCTATTCCTTCGAGGGCTACTACATTTATACGGCTATATTCACCGAACCAATTACTATTCGGGCTAATTTAATACCGTAAACAATTTTTATTGCGTCATTAGTAATCATTTGGATAAAGATATCCGTTTAGGAATATATAAACATTATTTTCCATACGAAAACTCTTAGCGTAGCCTCTTGTTGCTATTGGGGGGACCCCAGGAACTTCCGGATAAATAAAACGTTTTCAGTCGGGCTAGTAAGTAACGGAAAATAGAACCCTTGGTACGTAAACACCTGGCCTTTCTTTGTCCTCGATAACCAGCTGCTCCGAGGGAGAGCAGACGAAAATTTGTTGAAAGAATTTTTGTTCGTTAAAATAAAGCCGAAACCGAATTCGAGAAGATAATTCTATACAAAGTATCCAAACGAGTTGTTATGTGCTAATAAAGCTTCGAGAATTTTTTAAACTACCTTTTAGATTGTTTTTCATTAAAAAAAATTACCAAATTTTTTTACTACAGTCGTAAAAATATCAGCTGAAATTAATGAGAGAGAAATGCTAATAGCAGATTAACGCTAACAGACTCCAGGATCTGAACTCTCAACGATAAACTCGTTTTAAGCAAAGTTTTAAACGCTCTTCGTTCGGATACTAGCTTAGCGAGAGCGCGGGAAGAACGACCCTGCATACGAGCCTCCGAGCTCTTTTCTTTCTATCTCTATATCCATCTCTCTTTTTCGTCGCGTGTTTCTATCGCCAGGCGGCATAAAGTGAACGTTAAATAGTGTGAGGTATATGTCGGTGTATTACGGCCGGTCGTTTCACCGACGTGAAGATGCGTGCGCAACCGCTCGATGCCTCAATGTCGCGTCCGCAAGCGCACAGCCACACCCTGTTCCAAATACATTTATATGCATAGAATTTATCGAATATATTGAATAAAATATACGATAAACTTCCTTCAGTGTATTGAATAATCGTTTAGAGGAAAATTAATCTAGTTTGTAAGTCCGTAGAAGTAATCATTACAGTTTTTTTCTTTTCTCTAACAAGTGAAGGAACGTTCGACCCGGCAACGAGAGAAAAACCGTTACGCCGGCCGGCACTGCCGTCGCCATGACAGCCAACTCAACAGTTCCGTGGCGTCCGTGATGTGGAAGGGGAAATTAAAAGATAGCTAAAAATTATTTACTCTTTACCACACGGTTTGATAAAGAGATGAAATGTCTGATAAGATTCGTTGCTAGGGACGATACAGTGTTGTTGATTCTTTGAAAGAGAGTAACGACAGATGAATGTTTTTTTCTAGTTTTCTTTCTTTGTTTTTTAGCCACGGAGGTTCGGCGTTGCTATCCCAACGCTATCGATTGTTTCTCATCGATTCTTTAAACTTAGAATACACACTGAATAAATTTAGGAACAAAATGAATCTCTGAACTCAAGTCACTTCACAATTAGCCATGCACTGTTAATTTATTTTCCGAAATTTGACACTGGGCTGGCTTATGGGATGATAAGACGAATCGCGTTATTGAAAAAGAGTCTACTAAATTTTTCACGTCACCATAATACGCGGAGTCTGGAACTCGGGAGACTTGGAAGAAAAAAAAATTCCTAACCTTTATATTAACGTAAATGTATTGTGTTAATCAAGCTTACCTTTGCTCCAATTTGGTTTCCGCACTGACCGGCTTGGATGTGAACGATCTCCCTCATGTTGATGTCTTTTGGGTTTTACTTCAACTCTCTCTTGTTACTGGACAACTGTAAGCTCGTACGCGTCGCGAGAGCCGAGAAGCGATTATGCGAATGCGGTGGCACCGGTGCCCGTTACAGATTTTCAAGCCTCGAACTGGCCGCGAAGTGGGGGAGAGCAACGCCCTACGACTAGATCTGATTGGCTCGTTCCGTATAAGGTCGGTGACGTCACTCAGTTCTACCAACATCTTAATAATATACCTAGACGTCATCCCACTTTACTAGAAGATACAATCCGTGACAAAACTATTTTTCTAAGTATTTTTTATTATCATCATTTCTCAATTGTTTACCACATAACGTTTTTCACTGAATCTCTATACCTCAATAAACAATATATAGAATAACGTTACTCAATTATATTTATATTCAATGTAATAATCGTATGTCTAGACTTATCAATATTGTACAGTTAATAAAACTACCTGTATTTCTATTTGCTTGAAATGTTTTTTTTTTTTGTTATTAATTACACCTATCTCTAGAGGGAATAAAATCGATTTACGCTAAAGGAATATGCAGTTTATATTCAGGAATATGAGAATCATCACAACCCTTAAATTTAACGTCTAGTTTATAATTGAAATACAATTTTTGTTCGAGTCTGGATTGTGATTATATTAATAATTACACTTTTTGATCATCGTGAAGAATTTTGATTGGTAATTAAGTGCCTTAAGCCTCGTGTATATTCGATAAAAATAATGTGTTCTGCTGACACGTAATAGTTGGCATGTATTACGAGTCCTGAGAACGATAAAAAAAATAAGAAAAATAAAAGAAAAAAAAAGGAAGGTATAGTATACTGCGGCTACGCTAGGGATTTTTTTGGGTTGGCAAAAGCCGGGACATCAGCGCAGGCCGAAACCGACGCCCACGAACCTGTGCTATGTACTATATTATAGACATTAGACATACACATATCCTCTGTCTCCTATACTAGCCTTATTGTAAACATTTGGTCGCGGTACGTCAAACCTTACCGTAGATTAGCTGTTTATATTTTATTTCTCGATAAAACTTGCAGCAGCTACTTAACAGTCTACTAAGAAAGATTGATCTCCTTAAATATCTGCAGTCCGTATTAAACTACCATCTGCATTTAAAATCTACCGGGCATTTCTCTCGATGATTTATCGAAGTAAAAGTAAAAACCTTAAGCCAGATAATCAAGGAGTGAGGTTAAAGGACGAAAAATCAAAGTCTAGAAAAGTGAAGGAAGCTTGTTTCGAGGCGTGGGTAGCACAGACCTCGCACATAGTTGGCCTCTGCTTATAAACCATATTACGAATAACTACAATAGCGTAGCCTACGTACGAGTAGGTATGGCACGGACCACGCTGCAGTACTAGATTGAATCAATTAGGCTTCGTATTCCGCTTGACCTTAAGTCCTCCAGATTTACAACTGGCGGTATTATTTTCAGACTATTTTGAATCATTGAATAACTGGCTATACACGTTTACGAGTCATTATTATATATTCTCGCTGTTTTAACAGTTATCAAAAAAGGAATTATTTCACTGTTTTCATAATATAAAACCATATAACTATATATAGACTATACGAGTTAACATACCTATAAAGTGCATTGTGTAACTTCTAAATGCGGACGTAAATAGTCCTGGAACGATATAGCCTTGAGCTATATATTCAATACCTACTTAACGTAAATTCCAACAACTCGTAAGGCTAGTTTAGCATTTTTTTTTTAAAACGTTATACATATAAGGCGGTTGTTTGACACGTACCGCATATCTATATTATACAAGTATTAATTAACTCCGTGACATAACATAATGAGAGAAATTATCTTATCATAATTTATTATGGATAACAGAGTTTAAAAAAAAAAAAAAAGAAACAACATTACCGCAAATAACAACAAGGAAGAGATATGAACGTACGATGCCTGCAGTTTTGATACTATCTTAATAATCTCTGGATTAAAAATAGACTTTGAGAAAATCGTTATTTGTTTTCCTTTCTTTTTATTTCTTGTTTTTTTTTTTTTGCTGGAGTTGGGCCGTCGATAATAATGGAAGCCTAAAGTCTATCAAAAATGAAACATGATCCTTTAAACTCGTGACATACTGCAAACCGAGATCGGAAGCAATGGAGCGCACTGGCGCGTAACTGACGAGTGATCTTCATCCTGTCGTATATAATTCAGCTCAGCTCGGACGTCTTGGGCAAGCCCTTCCTGCCCTGGTTGAAGAAATTCACTCAACGATTCGAATACGATTGGATTCCGTCATCCTTGTCCAACCCCACCCACCATATCGACAAATCAGAATGAAATGAGCAAAAATAAAAGAAGATTAATAAAAAGAAAGAAAATAAAATATAAAAAAAAACAAAAACAAAAGAAGAAATGAAGTAAAGATATAAAAAAAGAAAATCTAGCGTCGAATGTTACAAACCTACACATCTTGGGTACATCAATATTCTTATTTGTAGATCCGTACTGATACAGCCTTCGTGTTATAAACAGTATTTCGATATCTGTTTATCCCGTATAGGTGTCCATACCTACATATCAAACATATAACCAACACGGACAGGGACAATAACTCGACCCACGCGTTTGAACGCCATTGTCTAAATTTGTCTAACGCCCAAAGTTTTGATCCGTTTAATTAATTTGGCGACATGAGATAGCTCGGTTTATGTTATATACATAGACATACATTATACTATATCTAACTATGTATATGTGTATATATATATATATTCTGCAGTATATACACGCGTTGTCGGGAACGAAACCGAGCCGGCTTATCCCCTTAGAAGGAATCGATTGATGCGGCAAGGCGAGACCACGCGATTTATATAGATATATGTATACGTGTGAGTATTACGTATAGCCTGGGTACACCCCTGTATATATGTATATACATATAGTTACAATACGTAAAGTCAGCGCTTGCGGACTTCGGTCTACCCCGAACCCCGGAGGACCGCTTGCTACAGCACTGCACTGCTTGCTCATTGCTGCAGCAATACTATTTCGACGTACATACGTATGTAGGTACCGTCTTACAGGTATAGGTATACATCTTGCGGACTCATTGACTCAGCTCGTCTTTCCACGATCGACTAATCGACTTTACGATCAAAGATACTGCGGGAATATACATGTTGAATATCAATTGCAATGGCGTAGCTAGATGCAGGATTGTAAAGTCCTTTATTCTGTACTTTGAATTCTTTAAATTAAAAACCTAATTTTTAGTACAGGAGTCAGAAACAGATACGATTACAAGTTTTTCATATATGCGTCAGCGAATAACTTTCGAACCCGTCGATCGATTTTGACGAAATTTTTTACACTGATATTATTTATTTATCACTTTTTCTGTTATAGAATCTCTGATTTAGTTGATTTACCATCGGGACTGTACTGAATTTATACACTTTATAACTTTACATAATTGTAACACGGTATGTATGTATATTTATTTATTTATTTATAGATACCTACTTATACATACATTTATATCATATATGATTATACAATTTACATTATCATATATCACACATGCATCTGTTATATTCGAATCTATAGATCGAATTAAATTAAATACCTACATATGTATACCGGGTCTAAACGTGGGTGAGACCCATAGAGCACCCAATTATATGCAATTCATGGTACAAGTACGCTCTGTGCATAAAAAAAACAATGAAAACTGAGACGTTTGAGTTCCGATTGTTGTAATTTTTCATGGCACAGAGCGTATTTGCACCACAAATTGCATATAATTGGGCGCCCTATGGGTCTCATCCACGTTTAGACCCGGTATACATTAGAGTGTCTCAAAAAAACCGACTATTTTTTTTTTTTCAAAGAACATTGAAAAATCGTCAGAGTATCTCTAGAAAACGACCCTGTAAAAATATGAGCTCTTAATATTAATATTTAGAGGTGGCGTTTTGTAATTTTCTATTTCCCATTTAAATAACATGGGAAAATTTTTTATCAAACTTTGGAATTTTGTAACGTGATAATGAGCTACTTCATTAGTATGACAAAACCAGCTCTTATAGAAAATTTGATGCTCTACAAAAAAGGTCTGATTGACATTTTGCGTAAGTCCAGCCGTTTCAAAAATAATATTTCAAACAGTCTGAAGTTTGAGGCTCGATATTTTTGAAACGGCTGGACTTACGCAAAATGTCAATCAGACCTTTTTTGTAGAGCATCAAATTTTCTATAAGAGCTGGTTTTTTCATACTAATGAAGTAGCTCGTTATCACGTTACAAAATTCCAAAGTTTGAAAAAAAAATTTCCCATGTTATTTAAATGGGAAATAGAAAATTACAAAACGCCACCTCTAAATATTAATATTAAGAGCTCATATTTTTACAGGGTCATTTTCTAGAGATACTCTGACGATTTTTCAATGTTCTTTGAAAAAAAAAAAATAGTCGGTTGTTTTGAGACACTCTAATATACATGCATATAACCAAATAATAAATATTTTTCATATTATAAAAATGTGATGTCTCAAACATCATCATATACCTAACTGTAAATATCTATAATATACATATAACATACAAATCTATTCACAATGCATATAATTGCTGTAGCCAAGGGCGCGATCTGCGAAGCCATCGATTACCTACAGATAAAGTATAAAGAACCAATTAAATGGCTTTTCGAAGTGCTCATGTAGACCCTGACGTACTTATAGCAACTTCTTTCGTATTAAATACTCACAATTTACGAATTCAGGTATATTTATGTATGTAAGTATCTATATACGTATATTGTAGGTTGATAAGATAGGTACAAACATACGTGAACATCAAACAGATTTAATGCCTTGTGTCGTTTAGCTATACACGACGAGTCGTGACATCATGCGTTTAGAACAAAATCGCTCCTCTTGTTTTATTACCGTCATTTTCTAATCAGCATTTATAGACTCATTTTTTTTTTTTTAAATTCATTACATATTTTCCCTCCTTTGATACATATATAGTTATGATTATATATGAGATTGTGTATAACTATAACGCTGCATAGTTTGAAGTTCCTAATTATTTTAATTTTTAATCACCTATATAACGCAATTTTCTTTTTTCTCAAGCTTCAGCATTGAAACGACCCGAAAGAATCAATTCTGTCAAATTCCTTTATAAAGTTCGATCCAAAATCGAGTAAAAATAATAATAAAAAATATATTGAAAAACTGACTAATATGAACGCCAGACTTTCATCGGTCTATACGATAATATATTCAAGGTATATAAACGGAACATAAGGTCGTACTGCTGCCTATACATAGGTATATATATTGTAGTCGACGAAGCGGTTTATCGACCGGAATTTCATAAGCATCTAAAACGGGAATATATGTTCGGTCCGTTTGATTGCGACGTGGTTATATATCTATAAAGGGTAGGGTTGTTTTCTTGTATATATACATACATATACATAATATCGATTCGATTAATCACCCTCGCAACAAACAAAACGGTTCAATATATAATATACCTGTACGGTATATATATTTTAGGGGATATTTCCGACGTCGCCACCTGGTGACACGAGCTTAGGTACCGCGAGCGCGGTCGTCGTGTCACTTCATGGCGTCGTCCATCCTTGACCTCGGATATTATATACTTACCTTATACCTTATACCTTCGAGCTTAGATGTAGTTATATCTATAGCCATAATACGTCGATTAAAAATTTCGTTTATTTCACGGTATGGTTAATTATATTATTGTCGTTGCAAAAAGCGAAAAAAATATGTTGTTTAAAAATGCCCTCTTTACTAATTTGTATAACGATATTAATATAACGATCTGAATTGTATCGATTCAATTGAAATAAACAAAATAAAAAACACGTTGATCACTTTTTAAAACATTATTTTAAATTTTGGGGTGGGAATTTTAATCCTAATGGACGTTCTACTCTGGTCTCTTCGATATATCTGCCTCGAGCTCTATGCAATTGTAATAATTAAGTTAATATCTGTACAGCATCTTTTCTTAGCTTCTGTATATGACTCATAGTCAGCCGAGTAAACAATTGTATGTAATTATTGTCTGACTAAAAAGGCGCTAAATGCGCGGTAATATGCCTATAGGTATATAAATTTGAATAATTATATAGAATTTTAAATCCCCTGCACTTTGTAGATCGTTATAATATACACGATATATCGTTAAACGTACCTTACGTCAATATACTTTCCTGCTTTCTATATTGTATGTATGTACATACATAGGCATATACATACATAATTCAGTAATTTAACGAAATCGATGAGCCTATAAAATTATTATTTCATAGTCCTAAAAACGTCGAAAATAAATGTGTGTTACATTTTATTGGTAATAATTATAGATTCTCAAATTTCATACACTTATGATACATAAAAAAGTTTCCTGCTTTTATATGATATAAAAATTGACCGATATAAGGATTAAACTGATTAAACTTTATTATATACATTAGACCGTTTCAAAAAAATCGACTATTTTTCATTTTCAAAGAGTAACTCAAAAATATTGTTCCAAATGACGAAAAAAAAATGCTGTCAAAGTTTGAACTCTTAATATTAATATTAAGAGTTGCCTCATCGCGATTTTCTATTTCCAATCTAAATAACATGGGGAAATTTTTTTTTAAACTTTGGAATTCTATAACTCGTCAACGCATTAGTGTACTGATAAGACCAGAACATATTTTTGTAGTGAATTGAACGCTCTAAAAAAAAGGTCTCTTGTTCTTTTTCGATAAATCTAGCTATTTCCAAGTTGGTGTATTGGTTATTAATGGTAATTAATCATGACGAACTTGGAAACAGTTGGATTCATCGAAAAAGACCAAGAGACCTTTTTTGTAGAGCGTACAATTTTGAACAACAGCATTCATGCAGAATCTTTCTAAGTAGATTAATTTTCAAGATATAAAAATCGAAGAGTTCCACAAGACCACTTCCCATGTTATTTAAATGGGAAATAGAAAATCGCGATGAGGCACCTCTTAATATTATTATTAAGAGCTCAAACTTTGACAACATTTTTTTCCATCATTTGGAACAATATTTTTGACTAACTCTTTGAAAATGAAAAATAATCGATTTTTTTAAAACGGTCTAATATACATATACCTATATACTTAGATTATACAACTAAATATATGTTTGTATATAAATTAATGATCGTGGTCTATTTAAGGCATTAAAATTCAACAAGAACGGCTAACAAACCGTATGACATAAACCATAAGTATTACTCCTTGAACACAGCTGATAACTTTACAGAATTCGTAGAATTGTTGTAGTACTTGCGGTTTTGTTATACACGCGGTCTATATTCTGTTCATGCCAGTATGTTCAGTAGATACAAGTAAACCGACATTATAACATGAATAATTATATACTATTATACATTATGCGAAACTAGACACGTAATTAGTTAAGCTATTTAACTGCAATAGCAAACGCTGAATACCATATAGGTATATTTATAAATCTATCATCATTTTGTCTTATCGCAATAGAGAGACGACCACATCGCATCATCGAGGTCATAGACGAAGAATTTCTGCAGAACGTTCTTTGCAGATTTTTTTATAATCTTGAATCGAACTAAACAATATAGTTTGTAAAAAAAATAATGTTTATTGTATATTTTATGACCGTGTCGATGACGGTTAAAAATTTTCTACAATTGGATGTTGAATATGGAAGTGCAGGCTCTTTACGTCTTGTAAATAAGAACCGCAGCAATATATACTTAATAGGATAAAATAGGAAGATAATTGGCAGCAAATTATTACCAGTTAATGTAATTACTGATAAATAGATATATGTATAGGTATATCTATGTATACATACATTTGTTAATTATCGAGGCGCAGGAATCGATCAGTTTCGCTTAAGATCGCATTTGGGTCATTTATACCGGCTAAGAAACAGAGGATTGTGGGCGCCGCGAACACGATTATGTACATAGATCTCAGTCTAGCTGACAGCAACTAACTCCCACCATACTTTAAACTTCTATAGTTCCTATACAGCAGCTAGCTGCTATCCGTAGGCTTATACAAGTAGCAACATGACACTATACCTTATATTCCTGATACTTTAGTTGTTGTTTTCTTATTCTATCATCTACACTGAAACCCTGAATGAAATGATCTCATAGAATTTACCACCGTAACATTGGCGTAGCGTTGGGGAATAAATTCGTTAAAAGTTTTGAGGTTATTATCGTTTCTTTTTTATTTTTTGTTAAGTTTATTATTCACGTATTTACGCCACTGTTATATATACTCACACTTTGACTATAATGCATTATGTAATCGGATCGGAACCAGTGGGCTGGAGCACCTTGAGATTATTAGAACAGTTTACTACACATCATACAAGTTATACACATACCTGTACTTATACAATTATTATGGTTCTTACAATAATTACCAACTTGGTATCTAATCCTTGTGGCTTACCTCCGCGATACGGCAGCTTATGTATACTAAAAACTATCAAATTACCACATAGAATCACGTAGCTGACTCATACGTGTCTTCCGGAGGTTATTATAGGTATAGGTATGGACGATCGATATATTTTATTATATCGTGAACTGCTTACTACTCGATCACTAGTCGAGCTAGACAAGATTTTTTTTCTTTTTAACTCTTTAATAAAATTGTCGTATATTACTTTTGAATACACGACATTTATTTACATGCTACATAACCTATACATGTGATTTTTAATCTTCCAAGAATATGATGGGGTTATAATAGTTCTTCGCTAATAACTTTCGAAAGAGATAGTTGACCGATCTTGATCAAATTTCGTGGATTAATGTCTCGAATAATTTGTACACTTGATATTTAATTTGAGAAAAATTATAATCACAGAATTCGAAAGAGGGAAAGAAAAATAATTTTTTTTAAGAATTGTTAATATCTGGACAACTGTTAAAACGATTTCACCGAAATTTTACCATACACAGCATATTCCATGCTGCAGTTTTAGCAGATTAATAAACTACGTCAACTTTCTTCGTATACGCGTTTTATTAATCGTTTAAAAAGAAAAATAGATGGAGCTAAAATTTTCTGCACGTATTCGTACTCAATGCACTAGAATTTTTCATTATTCATAGAAATAGCGTGCGGTTATAATATTGCGGTTTTAAAATTATGCAGTATAACTTTATATGCTATGTAAGTCAAGTGATGTATACTCAGAATTAAAGTGGCTGATTAACCGACCGATTAATCATAATCTGAGACATATATTATTATACATTAAAAAACAAAAAACAAAAAATGTCAAGATTCATTTCTGCGATTTGTTATTTAAAAGCCTGCACCGTCTCATTTATTAGGTTATATTTATCTCCATTTTTTAATTCATTATATAATTGTGTATACTTTCATAGATAAATGACATTCGATGATCAATCACACGAACTAAACTGCTTCTAAAATCACGATACCCTATTCATATTTTTATTCCGTTCCAATTCCGATTCGTATTTCTGTTGCTTTTATTCTATTCCGATTCCTATTCCTATTCCTATTCATAATCCTGTTCCTATTCCTGTAATACACCACCGTAGATAAGCTCTCTCATTCGGGAATTTACGGAAACGTTCGAGGATTGGTCACCGCGCCTCGCCTCCGTTTTATCGATCCTCCTACGCCGCGGTAGGTAGGTACCTAGTCGTTTACTTCGTACCGGGTGTCTGACGAAGGAGTCACAAGCACTAGGACGAAACCGAGACCGAGGACGATAATGAGTTTTGTAATTAACTTTGCCAAACCCTCCGCCAGCTTTCGTACTGCACATATACCTATGATATGTAAAAAAAAAAAAAAAAACTGTTTAGTCATTATACAATTGCACTAAAAAGCTGCGAAGTCCTTTCCACTGATTCGTTTTTAGATAGATATAATTTTAGAGCATTGGAATGATAGCTTACTTAGTTCGTATAAAAGAGAGCATAAAAAATTTTGGATATAATTTTTACTTGTGGAAACTCTTGTGCGAAATATAAGTCTGAAAGCTCCGGATGGGTGTCGCCCCCGTCAGCTGACTCACCCTAGTTACCATACCTGTTTTTCCCGGTCGTAAAACAGTGTGTGTATACCTTAATACCTATGCATAAAAAAAATAAAAAATTGTTTTTATTCATAATATGTACTGCGAATCGGAAGAGAAACGATTTTATATACGACTACTGTAACCGTTATGAATACGTATCTGAATAAAACAAGTTTCGATTTAAAAAAAATGCAGAATTCTGATAGGAATTAGTGATCACGATGCTAATTTCATAATTGTACGATCGCTGTTTCAATTGAGACAAAATTTTCACATGAAACTAGGTACATGATTTATATAGGAGACTGAATTTTGTAATTTGGAATCTGCAGTAAGCGTATATACATATACAGTAAGATTTTAAAAGTTTTAATTTGTATTCTGTAATCGTGTATACGTACGCGTACATAGTAGGTTCTAAAATGATAATTTATATTCGGAGAAGATCTTTGAGATCTTTTTTCTAAGATATTATTACAATGATGTATAAATAAGAAAAGTATGTATGTACTTATACCATAGACGTATAATATCTACATGTGAAGTTACGGTTGTGAGACTTGTGGGTATAGCAGCTCACCATATCCTTTGGGATTGAGGTTTGCTGACCTGACCGCATTTTATTTATTTTCATTTTTTATTCTTCTTCTTTTTTTTTTTTTTACTTCTTCTTTCTCCTCTTCATTTCCTTTTTCCTTTTTATTGTAAAGGTATTCGCCAGGATGGTCATTTTTCTTGATGTTCATCCTTGTAGCTTCACCCCTGTAGTCTAATAAATTTATTTTTCAATCTACATCTAAAGCTTTTTTCCTTTTTTATATTTATATTTCTTTTCATATTTCAATAAACCTTAAATTTGACATAAATCCTCTATATACCTATGCCGATAAAACTACAGATGGATAATTTTTGCGAATAAATAAACTAAATTTTTACTCCACAGTTGAAAATCAACAAAATATTAATTAACGCAGATCAAAATCTATGTTAAGTATACGTATATAGAGTTTTTGACATTATATATTTCTATAACAATGAGCCTGAATGAATTTTATTTTTTATTTCACCTTGACCTTGTAATAATATTTAACATCAATCAGCTATTGTTAATGTAGAATGATATATACCATATGTGAAATAATGTGACACGTATAAATATAATACAATGATAATTATAAATACCTATTACCAAATTAAAAAAAAAAAAAAAAGAAAAAAGATAAACAAACATGAGTTATTTATTTACGGAAGAAAAGATAATAAGAATATACTTCACACTCGTTAAATTTGTTCAATCAAATTTGTTTTATAGAAATTTAATGGTCGATGAAGGGTTATCGTAGCTACTACACTGCAGTCGTTCGACTTCGAGTTCTTGATTTATTATGTTTAGTCTGACCAAGAACCGAACGGTTATTTACCAATGTGAAATATTTCTCACAATTAAAGTTCTGAACGCCAATCATATTATAATAAAGAAAAACCAAGAAGCTTATTATAAATACAAAAACTAACAACAACAATAATGATAATAATAATAACGGTGTTAATAATAGATTATAAATAATAATAAAAAATTTGTATTTAAAATCCACACTTAAACGAATAACAATAATTATATACCAAACTCGCAAGCTTCCATACATGGTCTCGTCTCTCGTATCTCGATTTCTCTCTCCCTATATTTCTATCTCTCTTTCTGTGATCGTTGCCCGTCTCTACTTTCTGCTGAATGAGGCGAGCGAGCACGAGCGAATACACATACACACGCGATCATCCAGACAGAGGCACATGTAGTATATTATTGCAGTCAGAGGTATGGGCATGGACATGAGCATGGGCATACGCATGGGGCACAACGAGGCTGACGTCATCTCCGCAAATGCTTACCACTACGACAACAATTACTGGCGTAGGGGGACTCGGCGAGTTACGAGAGACCGAGGTGGTACATACATACATTACATACACATTTCTTTGCCATGATTATAAACGCTAAATATTAATACAAAAATAAAAACTTTTGATATATTAATATATTCTGAATTTGTAAAATTATTCATTGATTATATAATCATGAAAGAATTGTTACTAAACTCATCGAATATACTCGCGTATTATACTTTCCACTATTTATACTAAATATTTAGATGTATGTGTGAGAAATTTGGAGTGAGAATAAACATTGGCAGGAAACAGGTGAAAGGCGAGCGACGCTTTCCACTGGCGATTAATACAGCTCGGTAGGTGTAGCTACAAGCCTCACCTTACTCTGAACAGCAGCTATTTCATATATACGTATACATACAGATATACGCCTGTAACAAGGCTAGGTGTTCGATTCTCGGGTCTCTTAGGTTATAATAGTATATGTAAAGTCCGTTTCCATAGGTAGCTACTGGGCAAGAATCGATCGATTACTGGCTCACAGCTCCGTTGGCGCACCTGTAGGTGTCCTTGCTTCTTTTTATTGACACAGAGTCGAGTAAGTGTCTTATGGACAAAACTATACGATTAAGTTATAAAGGAACGTTGTTTACAGTCAAATAATAGTAAAGATTTGTAAATTGCAGATCTTTTAGTATCGAATTTGGTAACTGGAACGATGAAGTGTCACTGCAGAATGTAGTTTTATAATTTATATTAGTAAGTAGGTATAACATCCACGCGTATTAACGTAAGTTCAGTTTTGATCTTACACAGAACATATACTTTATACGTGTATGTGTCGAGTATACGTGGGACGAAGAGTTGCGTGACTTCTCGTTGGCTTCGTTCGTTTGGCGCCGCGTTTCGAGCTGGGATTTAACTCGAGAGGTGTATATGGTACGAGTAAAAACTCGTACGAACGACAAACTCTCCTCATACGTTCTCTCGAGCTTACCTTAAAGACGAGTGACCATATTTGGCATCTTACCCTGATGTTTCGTTATCCGTATTATAGAGTCACTTGTACTTTATACTGAGACTAATCATTTGACGCGTTATTTTCAGTCTACTTGTTTTTTGTTAAATAGTTTTTGTTAATATTATATTATTTTCGAGTATAAGAGAAGGCGGAAAATATTTCTCAATGTATTTTATTGCGAGAGCGAAAACTGCGGGTCCCGTTGCCACGAGGAGCTTGAAAGTCTTGTATCTCATCCTGCGAGGAAACGAAACCTCTTCTTAGAGGCGGGTTATGTAGGAGCTCGCTATAACAGCTTTGGGATCGATGGGAAGTCCGCAGCAAGGAAATACGTGCTTTCTTAAATCCGCAGAATGACGCGTTTCAGATGGTTTCAATTTATCCAATATCCATCATACTGATTAAGAAATTTATAAAATAACGCTATTCTTCATTCATTCATTCATTCTAAACATTAAAAAATCCGAAAATTATCGTATGAGACAAAAAACGATGTACAAAAAATAAAAATAAAATAAAATAAAAATCAGACAAGCATTTGTGAATTTTTTATTATATCTAAGATATTTTTCTTTTTCGTTTGTTCCTTTTTCTTCCGGAATAGGAACCCCTTAAGAATCTCACTCGAGACGAGAGAAACACTTCTATAGCTTGAGAGGGAGAGACGATGAGCAGACATCTGGTAAAGAAATTAATATTCATGTAGACAGAATTAATTGGACGCCTGTCTGTCTGCCTGCTTCCCTGCCTGCCTGAATGTCGCTGAAACCCCGCATTGAAAACACTCGTAATTTTAGGTGCTCGCGTTTAGCGGGGGCGAGTTTCGAACCCAAAAATACAAGAGCTATGGTCGTATATTTCGTATATAAAACTGTTAAATCATGATTAGGTCATGGTTTTTGTTAATTCATATTCTGTTTTATTTTTTTTTTCTTAATTAACTGTTGCCAATTTTCTGTCGATAAATATTCTTCAAATTGTTAGAATGTAAGATTTTTTCATTATCTTCAGGGTTTAAGGACAAGAAAATCGAATATTCAGAAACGATAAAGTTCAGAATACTAAAATTGGTAAAGATCGAAATACAGACAGGTAAAAAAAACATGGAAAGTCCAAGAATACAAAAATTTCATGGATCAGGAGCACGAAGCTTATTGCGAGAATTTCAAGTTCCGGAAACTTGGCCTTTCGAATCTTTAGTTTTCGGAATTTTAAACCTGCGTTATTTTTCGATTAGAAATTTAATAAATCGTCTATACAGATTCCCGGGGGAATATTCTTCCTAAAAACAATTCGACTCGTTAATATTAAAATTCGGAATGCTTGAACCTTCGGTACTTTTTGAATTCAGGATTCCGATCAGACCTCGACAAAAATTTATCCCTTAACTTATTTTTATCCCTTATTCAAATTCGCCTATATATATATAATGTATATTAGACCGTTTCAAAAAAATCGACTATTTTTCATTTTCAAAGAGTAACTCAAAAATATTGTTCCAAATGACGAAAAAAAAATGCTGTCAAAGTTTGAACTCTTAATATTAATATTAAGAGGTGCCTCATCGCGATTTTCTATTTCCAATCTAAATAACATGGGGAAATTTTTTTTTAAACTTTGGAATTCTATAACTCGTCAACGCATTAGTGTACTGATAAGACCAGAACATATTTTTGTAGTGAATTGAACGCTCTAAAAAAAAGGTCTCTTGTTCTTTTTCGATAAATCTAGCTATTTCCAAGTTGGTGTATTGGTTATTAATGGTAATTAATCATGACGAACTTGGAAACAGTTGGATTCATCGAAAAAGACCAAGAGACCTTTTTTTTAGAGCGTACAATTTTGAACAATAGCATTCATGCAGAATCTTTCTAAGTAGATTAATTTTCAAGATATAAAAATCGAAAAGTTCCACAAGACCATTTCCCGTGTTATTTAAATGGGAAATAGAAAATCGCGATGAGGCACCTCTTAATATTATTATTAAGAGCTCAAACTTTGACAACATTTTGTTTCATCATTTGCAACAATATTTTTGACTAACTCTTTGAAAATGAAAAATAATCGATTTTTTTGAAACGGTCTAATGTATATAGAACTTGAAAATCCCAAAGGGCTACATTATCCACCTATTATACATACATACATACACATACCCACCAGTCAACGGCCTGCAGTAGTCAATTAGGGAAATGAGTCCTGATGAAACGGGCGTGGTGCGTTAATCCAACGGCACACGCTCGTTATTTATGTATATAACTCATTAAGTGTGTATGTACATATACATACGTGCAGGTCTGCACCTAACCACAAATACATACAATACTGTATATACATACATTATATACTCAATTATTTCTTCTCTATATAACTGCAGCAGGCCAGGTCATCCGAGTTCATAGTTTAATCACGGAGCTACTAAAGTATTGGAATAAATTTGCAGCAAATAAAAAAAATCAATAGAAAATAAACAAAATAAAAATCAGAGAAAAGAACCCCCCCCCCCCCCCCCCCCCCCTCCAAAAAAAAATAAAAAATCAGAGTTATTCTTTCCCCCGAATGATCTAAGGGTTGATTATTTTGCTCAATGTACTTTCAGATCTTGCTGCAGGTATCTACGGCAGTTTATCCGGGAATAATTAGTCTGGATAATTCATAGATATTTCAACCTCTCAGGGAAGAACTAAAAAAGTTTAATAGATATTCTTTTTTTTTTCTATTCATTTTTTTTTTAATTGTTTTTTGTTTTCTTCCAATAATTAAAGGGGATGGATTATTGGATTTATTTTTATGATGTGAGTCCGATACTGTCGGTGCAGGTTCACTATTGGATATTGAAAGGGAGAGACTCTGATGCACCAGGCTGAGCTAGGATGAGGTATAGGTATAGCTGTGACTCACGACGGCTGGCGTCCCTCGCAAATCGATATTACCGTCGCGTTATATACCTAGGTCTAGGTATAAGGTAGGTATGCACAAATGGCAGACCTAACTTTAGTTGGTTTTATGATTTTTCAAGCGTTAAAAGACCCCGTCGATATCCCATCCCTCGATAAAATTTTATTATAATTTGCCTACGTCTGCCCTTTGCGCATACGCATTGTACACAAAAAATGTACGAAAATGTAAAAAAAAATAAAAAAATTTTTCCAACTTATAAAATTAAAAACAAAAAAATAGAAAAAAAAAATAAAAAATACTTCCACTATATTTTATGGCTCAAAATTCTTGTTTTGTGACACATAATTTTCGTGAATTTTTTGAAAATTTTCAAAATGGGAGTTTTTGTTTTCAAAACGCGAGATGCGTCAAATCTTTTTGAAAGACCGGGTGGTCCTAAAAATCTAGAAAAAATTTAGAGTACGTTTTTCTGTGGGTTGAATAAGATAAAAAATAATTGAACAAATCGTAGAGGGTCAGGATTAAATACTGCCGAGTTGACGTGAAATATCTCATATACGTTGCGTTTGGGGGATCTGTATTATTAAAGTTGCGACAATTAGCAACCAGCAATTAAACTAATTGATAATCTGGCCTGACCTCGAACCCAGAGACTAAAAAGCATTAAAAAAAAAAAAAAAAAACTTTATAATTAGTACAAACGCGTGATATATGTCATGAGATAAACGGATATAAGCTGGGTAATTAACGTTAGTTTAGAGACACGCGTTAGATGTAATAATTAGACAATGATATGTAAGTATATGCGAACCTAGTTAACGAAGTTACTCGATCGATGTGTATTGGGGTGGTTCATATTTGAAAAAATTAAGAATTAAAATTAAAAGAAAATAATTTTCAACAATCTGAATGAAAATTATTATAATTATAATCAAAATTTAATAAATTTTATGTATATTAGTAATTACATCGGTGCAGAATAGATTTAAAGGAATTTTGAAGAAAAAAAAAGAAAAAAAAAGGTTGCATCGCGAAACCCACGACAGAAGTGAAATTTCTTCCATATACCAAAAATATATACCCGAATTAGTCGATATATGGATAAATATAGACATAAAGATATATTGAAATGAATTTTTTTGTTTAGTTCGACGGGCTGTGTGCCGATCTCCACCATCCCAGGATCTCCGCCATCAATCACGTATTTCACATAATAATAACAAGACTGAGTACCTATATTAAAAATTTTTTTTTTTGTCATTACCAAGAAATACCCTATATATAGACAAACATTATTTTTTCACAGTGCATCTCATCCCAATTCAATTTGGGTATCTTTAAAATTTTTTGCCTGTCATTGACAAGGAACGTCCTATATTTTTTATCATTGGCAAGGAAGGCCCTATATATATTATATTTATAGAGAGCCTTATGTGACGATCTGACGCTCGGAGGCGCCCTATATAAGAAGTTTCATTTTAAAAAACGAACAAAACCTTTAAAAAAATCGAAAAAAAAATGTGCTCACTGACACAGCTTCCCATCGATATGAAAAACTGAAACTTTAAATAGACTTTTTTCTATGTAGGTATATTCGGAATCGATTTATGGGGGTGGAAATGGTTGAAATTTTAAAAAACTCTGAATAAGGACGACCCTAATGTAAGAACTGAGTAAAACCTTCTGAATATAGGATTATGTGATAATCCTTTGGTTTGATAATTTTGTAAAACTATACCAGCTCGATCTTTACCTGTAATTAACCCATCTATCATCAGGATCGATTTATTATTAGGTAACGAAGAAGAGGTAGGCGGGTTTTAATTTAGCTCAGGGTTTGAGATGTCTTGAGGCAGCCCTGCGACCCGAATTATCTATAAAAGGATATAGTAAGAGGAAATTCTGGCAATCGTATATACATATACCTACCTATACACCGATTGAAAAACATGTCTCATATGTTTACGTCGATTTATAATTTATATTTTCTTACGTATATAAAATCGTTAGTTAAAAGTATACATCGGTAATTAATTATCAAATTTTATTATAGACACAGTTCTTTCAACAGTTATAACTGATCATAATCCCACCGCTAGCTTATCTCGGTTTTGTATTCATTCATTCATTCGTTCATTTCTTTATTTATTTATTTTTCTTATCGCTCTTCCACAAAACGGCCGATTTCCACCTACGGTAGTCCCGGTCGACCTGCTCCACTTTCTCTTGGTCTGCGGATCTTCGCCGATTTTGTATTTCAATGCATCTTACGAGCCGTGAGATCGCTCGGATTTCAGGGTAAATTATCAACCAAAAACGTTACTTTATATATTCGGATCAGAGGTACGATTTTTTGAATAAAAAATATCGAAATCGTCGTATCGACGAAAAAGTCCTTTTTTTTTTTTTAATAAAAATTTTTTTTGATGTAAAATAAACTTTGGTTCATAAATAAATGCATTTTGGAGTACGCCGAATGTTCCAAATCAAGCTGTACTGGTCCCCTTGAGTCGCGGTGGTAAATGACGTCAGATATTCTATGGCACAAGGCGATCTTGAACCACGTTTGAACCAATGTCCGTCGAGTCTCCTTCTTGAACGGCAATACATATTATACCGAGTAGGTATGTAGGTATTATAACAAGACGAGGAAGCGCTGCAATGTACTGCCCACCAGCCCACACTTTTGTCTATTCATATATAACGAGCAGAAAATTAAGCATAGGTATTTTAAGTCCTTGGTTAAGATGACGTCAGATTTACTATTCGGTAGAAGCACTCCGCGGTTTTATCATCGCTATGATTTTGTCGTATTTGGTATAACGGCGATTATATATTAACTATTTTTCAAGCTCATAAGAAAATTTTTAATTTTTTCTGTAAACAACCAATTTCGGATTTTCGTAATCTAAAAAAAAAAAAAAATAAAAAGACATAATACCAGAGAAATAATAATAATACCAGAGAAAACTATCCGCAGTTTAGAATTCAGAAAATGTTTTAGCTCCTCATCCTCATCCAGATATGAAGAAATCTGAACTGATGTCAAATTTTACCAAGAAAATTTGAGAATCTTTTTCGTCACCTTTTTGATATTAACTACGACGATTATCGTCATTATAAAGAAAAAAAAAAAAAAAAGCTATGAACTTAAAAATTCTAAATAATTAATAATTAATCACAGTCTGGTGTGAGCGATATGGATGAGTTTAACGATGACAGACATTCGTGGCCCAGTTATTAATAATAAACTCTTTTTTTTCTGTCTCGCTGTAATTGCACCAATTTTCTTTAATAAAAAACAAAAAAAAAATAATAATCAACTCTCCGCTGCTGGTTTGTTGCTAAATTTATGTATCTTGGTTAAATGCAGTATACGAGATCGTTATGATTTTTATACGCCGTGTAATGCTATTATACTCATACACAAATGAATCACGCAAGTTAAGTAACATAATGATATAATAATCAAGATTTTAATTACAATGTAGATATTCGCTTTGATTATCGATAATTAACTGTTAAGACAATATAATTTAGCAGTTTAAATATAATTAAGGTATGAAAAATTAAGTAAAACTCAAATTTTTTCCAGATTTAGTCAGTTTTTTTTCAAAGTTAATGCCTATTTTTAACTTCCTGCAATGAAAATTGAAAATTTTCAAAAAAAAAGGGAAGTTATTGGTTTCGGTCCGATTTTTGAAAATCGAGTTTCCATCAGATCTCGACGTTTTGGGGTCCTAGGAAGCTATTCTGACTATTTTTGGATGGACGTCCGTATGTGTGTACGTGTGTGTAAACAAATTTATGTCGTACGATATCTTTAGAACGAATCGACCGATTGGAATGGTTCTTACGGCGATCGAAAGGGTTCATCAAGACTTAGATCTGATTAGATTTTGGAGTCGATCGGTCGAGTAGTTTCAAAGTTATTTAAAAAATTAAAATTAAAAAACAGTTTTTTTCATGTTTTTTACCGCATAACTCCTAAACTGTTCATGCGATTAGTCTCAAAACTTGATTAGACTTAGCTCTTGGATAGCCCTTTCGATCGCCGTAAGATTCATCAAAATCGAACGATTGGTTTAAAAGATATTGCACGACAAAAATTTCTCTTTTTGTCGTACGATACCTTTGGAACGAATTAACCGATTTTAATGATTGTTGCGGCGATCGAAAGGGTTCATCAAGACTTAGATCTGATTAGATTTTGGAATCGATCGGTCGAGTAGTTTCAAAGTTATTCGAAGAATAGAAATTGAAGAAAAAAAATTTGTATTCGGAAAACTAATTATACTTATAACCTTCTTTAATTTATTATAAACACAATAGTATCAATTAATTGTAACGTATTTAACACCGCGGAAAGTTTTAGGGTTGACCCGTAGGTCAACCTTTTTCCTGATTTTTTTCAGACACAATATTTGTTCGATGAATCTGATCTGAGTACGGGAAATTCCATAAAAATCTAAAAAAGAATTTTAAATGTATCTCAAAATGCATATAGTCAGTTGTGAAAGAACCGAGTCTATAAAAGGCCCTTAAAGATTGCCAATGAAGATCGTAGGACCTCGGAAGTCGCGAATGTGACTAGAGGCACGTGTGCCAGCTGCTAGGATCGTATGCCGCTAGGGTGGTCACATTGATTTTGTCAAGTGTAGCGCATTGCGGATGTCTCCCGTCGGTCTGGCTTCTGTCTAGCCAAAATAGTCCCCTCAGTAGATACTGAAAATAAAATTGTGCATGGATTGGGAAATATTCAACAAAATGATGCAAAATTTTCCAACCTTTATTCCATAAAGCTCGATGAAAAACTGGAAATAATAGAATTTTCTGAAAAAACCACAACAAAAAATGATCTTCTTTGCTCAAATTTACCACAACTTTACTAAAAGAATACAAAAAACCGGTGATGAGATGTCGCACCTTGATCCGTGGTTATACTCTGGCAAAACATCGCGAATGTTTCCGGTTTTCGGACTATGGCCTGCATTGACCATTGCGGAGAGCCCACGCGCGATAATAAGAACGTGGTATGGTATATATCCATAGGACTAAAGAGAAACTCCTACGATATAACCGCCTACCTTTGACCGTCACTCGTCAGTCTTCACCAAGCTAAGTTATAACGAGGGAATGAGCGAATGGATTTTAGCGCCCACAAAGTTTTTACCTGCTCGCTTATAACAGAACGGTGATTTCATTAGAGCAAAATTAACTTCATGAGTTGACCTTGATGAGATTAGAATGAAACGCTAGATTTTTCTACGGACATTCTATCAGGAATTTACCAATTTAGGATCTAAAGTTAGCTATTGGTTTTTCGCATTACAATTCGGAATTTGGTGAGAAGTTTCTTTCCAAATCGTTCTATAAGTTGGGGTATTCCAGTCAAAGATGATGGCTTACCCTTTTGGAACACGCACACTCTCTTACAGAAACGAAAACTTCTAAATGAAATTTCCAATTTGCATTATCAGTTAATTTAGGATAAAATCGCAAAAGCTGATATCAGAGAAAGGTCTTCAGTTGCCAAAAGCTTGCAGTGTGAGATCGTTTGCAAAAGACGGTATCTGCTGAAGAAAATCCCCCAAAAATTTGTAGTCTGGAGTTCGAGTTAGAGTAAAAAAAAAAAATATTGTTTCGTCTTTCGAAAATTTGGAACTGACTGTTGAGAAATTATTTTTTAATAGTTACTACAGAAGTAGAGTCAGGTATAACTACAGGATCGATAACGGATATGAGAATTATGTAGCAACTGTTGGTAAAGCAAGACAACAAATATGGTTTCAAAATCGTAATCCGAGGTGAAAGTAAGGAGAAGAGAAATTTCATAGACGGTGTTTGAATATGTGACATCAATAACACTGTTGACAGTGAAATATGCGATGGTACTATCAATATCGAAAATTCTCTTTCCTAGTTTGACTTTTTTCAAAATAGCATCAAAAACATAGGAATCTCTGATATCGCCGGTGTGTGGTAATTCCTCATTGTCAAGATCTCCTTTCAGGCAGCTGTTAGCAAGCGGGAATCTTATCGACAATTTCATATAATCTACAGCCAGAATCAGCAATTTCAACCATATTGCCGGTCGGTATATAAGGTGGCACGAAACGTTCATTACCAGTTTTGCGTTTTCGATTACCGACGTTTTTTCTGGATTTCTCTGGTAGTTCTGTAAGATCCAACGTTGCATTCCATTTTTGTTTCTTTTTTTTTTCAACTTTATTTGTCATGGAACATATTTCTGTATATCATATGCATTTCTGGTAATGGTCTAGGAAGTAGTCCTGTAAGATCCAACGTTGCATTCCATTTTTTTTTTTTTTTTTTCATAACTTTATTTATCATGTAACATATTTCTGTATATTATCCATATTATACGTACAAATAGATAATCCGCATGCGTATTACTTGAGCAACTTTCATTGCATTAATTATACTTGTGCGAAATTGCTAAATCAAGAAAAAGCACCTGCGAGAGGACGCGTAAACTAGATCACTACTAGAATTCCAGTAAATTTCGGATTTCTCTCTTCACACTCTCTCAATTTCCGATTCTGTAGAAGAGACGTTAAAAAGTTTATCGGTATTTCGTTAAATTCTTTCTCGAATCTCAAGTGCGGATCGTGATATACATTTTCAAATATACGCACTCTGCTACAAGAAAAAACATTTTCATATTAAATGTAGTTACGTTTCACATGCAAAGGCACAGGCGTTTTCATCTGCAGTATGAATAGCGCGATTCGAAATATTTACAATCAACGAATTTCTCTGACAGCAGTTAGAAAGGACCGTGCAAGTATATGGCCCACACACCTCGAGTAGCGGATTTTGTTGCTGAGTATCGCGGCGTGGCTTTCCTTGATCAATCTGTCCCCTTCTCCGTGGACAATCAACGTGGGGCAGTTAATTTTCTCAAGAAAATCTTCAAGAAGTCAATTTTCAATCAGAAATTTTTTTTAAATCAGGAGCACATTTTTTAGTCTGTCATATACCACGAAAAATCTTCCGAAAAATCAAAAGGGGTCAGAGTCAGAGGCTGTCCAGATTAGACGACCTCGAAAGTCGGGTTTCTGTCGTTGACAAATACCGTGTGACTTTATTGATTTAACTGTCTTCATTTCCGTAGTCGATTATTGACGCGTTCAATTGAATATTTCCTAGAATATTTAAAAACCTCCGCCTATATCTATACCATTTCGTCATTCCAAGATTTCCGTACCTACCCTTTTCAAGTAATTATATCCGTATGATTATAATCGACCATCTCGTACGACAAGAATTATTCTTCACTTGTTAGTTGTGACTTTCATGGAAGTGGAATGAGATGTCAGAGTTGTCGACATCCATTTCATCAGTTTCCACAAATTTTTTGATTATGCATTCTTTTATTATTTGATAGTGATTAGAATCCCCTTTATTGCTTTCAAATCCCTTCAGGGTTTGGATTCAAAGATGTATGTTTGTCAACGCAAACGTTTCAATTCAACCAAATGATAGAGAAATTATTTCCACCCCAGTTTCTTTGATTAGAAAAAACCAGGTAACTAATACGCGGGTAGGTATACACTATGAGAAGACAGGGTATAATATTCATAAAATTATTTAGGTATAGTCAAATACATGTGTTGTATTTCAATTGTTTATTATAATTGTGGCCATTTTTGGTTATTTACTGATGCTCCTGAATAATTTCTTCACTTATTCTATGTTGCTATTAATTTTAATGAGCAACACAACGACGTGTAAACGATACCCATGGGATATGTGCAATTTGAGATTCCCTAAGTATCTCAGATTCATTCAGAAGCTGATAAAAAGTTTGCTGCCAAATCGTTGAATTCGTCGGCAAATTTCTCGTGAACGCGGTATGGTCCGTTTTTAAACAAGTGCACTCTGTAACAGAAACGAGAACATCCGAATGAAATTCGTCATTTGAAAAGGCACGTTAGGAATTTTTTGGAGATTTCTACAGAGATGCATCGAACTCGCACTGACCTTGAGTGCCGGATCTTAGTGTTGAGAAAGTTGACCCGATTCCGGATGAAATCAGTATCATCAATTCCTTGGACGATCAGCGTCTGACACTGAACTTTCTCAAGAAGACTTGAGCAAATGTCCCCGTTCTGTTTCTTACACAGTTCCAACAGCCCTTCGATCCACGCACACCAAGTGTTCTTCATGTAATCATATTCGTACACTGCGGTTTTTTCCTTGATTGCGTGCTCAGGCCAGTTGTCGACATTTTTCCTAGCTAAACAGGGCAAAATCAAGTCAAATGAGCGACCAAAATACGTATGGTAATAAAAGCTCAGTAACATTACATTCGTGAAATGTCATTTCCTCTGGTGACAAGTACGTGGTTGCGCCTATGATAATCATTTTTCGAACGGAATCAGGGTACATGGCGGCTAAAGTGACAGCCGTTTTTCCACCGCCGCAGTAGCCGATCACGGAGAAGGTCTTGTGGCCCAAAGCTTGCATCAGATCGTTGGCAAAAGTTGCGTCCTTCTGAAAGAAGTCCTCGGTAAATACCCGATTTGGTGGTTGTGACTTTCCCCAACCTGGTGGGTCCCAGGCAACGATTGTGAACCTTTTCCTGTCAAATTTTTCGACCTGGTGCCGGAAATGGAGCCATATTGAGCCTGCGAAAGAACATCCACGTCGGTATACGGACGGTCGTTTCTCAATAAATCATGTCTGCAGAGCAGGGCATTATAGTGCTGCAAAATGCAATGCCGTGGAAAGCAAGTGCGAGTATAACAGTATATCACGCACCTAGGGAGGAAAGGTAGGCTATTCCAAACTGCGCGCGAGATTGACACCCGAGCGGAGGGCGAGGATGGCAAAAACGCAGTTTGGGATGGCCTTTTTCCCTTCCGTGTGAGATTAACTATTTTTCACCACCCCTTGCATCAAAAAGTACGACTTCCCGTTCACGTGAGGGACCATAAGTTGTACTTCTCGTTCAGGTGTGGTGAAAAAAAGGGTTACTTCATTACAAAAGTGCCGAAAATGCTCTGTTTTAATAATGAACTCACAGAGTTTAGATTTATAGCAATTCCAGACTTATGAATTACCTAAACTCCCGGGCATCAGGAGGATCGGATGTTCGCCACTCCCAGTTTCCAAATAGTTTATATCAACGCCACGGATGTTGATTTTTTGTTCCTACAATGATCGGATGATAATTGTTCATCACTTCGATGGTAGACATCGTTATCGACTAACTGAAAAACTTTGAATTTCACGTATAAGATACCTGACTTCGTCACAGCCATGGTAGCTTGAGAATTCAATCACTCGAATTTCCTCATTAAAATATGAGTCCTCGCAAATATATTCAATTATTTTCATTTCGAAATCCTCAGTTAGAATATAAATTCTTGTTGATATATTGATTCTTGCTAAATTAATGTTAAGGGCTCCGGGTACTTGCAATAAACCGGCCATTTAATTTCGATAATTTCATAATATTCTAACAAAAACAGAAGACAAACTGAAAATCAATTCACTAATGCGAATCATCGACGTTTGCCTACTATAAAACTGTATAGTTTCATCAAATATACCACGTCAAGTGTAACTCACCTGCATGTCCATGTCGATATCAGCTTTGCGAACAACACAGTGTTACTGAGAATCTGTACCGTAACGTGTTCGGTAGTTTAAACCGAGCACCGACCGAAACCATCGCGCATGCTGAACGCTCACCGGGGAAAGGCCAACGCCACAAGCTTTAAAAAGACGTACCACGGAACGAGCAACAGCACTGGCCGAGCTCTAAAATTTATAAAAAAAAGTTACAGTGCGTACAATGTAAAATAATATCATAGTACAGTATCGTCTGTTCTCGAATGTGCTTATTTATTAGTTATCTATGCTGAATGTTGGGATTATCAAGAGGTAGAGGTAGAATCTCGCGCCAAGTATATTTAAAAAAAAGTTGTTTTTACAAACGCGACTCGACCGAGTCTCTTTCCCGGAAAAGCAGCTCTGAGCGGAGTGGAGGAACAATGTATTTATATAATATCTACAAAAGTATTGAAACCAATCTACGTTGCCAAGTAAAAATAGATTTGCTCCCAGGGTGATTCACTACCCACGGGAAAGATTTCTGTTTTGGATTCTTTGCTGAAATCTAAGAATAAAGTTCCTTATCGGAAATGTCGAGGGTCCAGCCGTTCTCGAGTTACAGGAGGTTTCGTCCTCCCAATCTGCAGAGAGCCGCGTTATAGCGAATAATCTTTAGAATTAAAAATGAGAAATATTACTATTTTTTAATGTCTTATATCAGCTCTTTTATCACGGAGATACGTCTAGGTATAATTTTCACGTCGTATAAAGTGTCGTAGAAGCATATGACATGCAGACCGAAAGGAGATGCCAATTTCGTCCCGAAAGGAACTGACAATGGCAACATTGCTGGTGGGCGACGACGATGGAAACGGAGGAGAAAAATTGTTGATCGAACTGAGGGAGGTCGTAAATCGAAAATATTATATCTCAGCTCTCCGTGCACCGATTGCATAAAAATTGGGCTTAAATGAAAGCTATTTGAACCCATATTCTGAGATAAATATTTGAATCTCGTGTATAACTCGAGTCGGAATAAAATACGGATAATACAATCGCCGTATAGGCCGTAGAGCTCTCATGCGGGTATAGAGACTCGGTCAAGTCCCGCGCCGTGCGTTAATTCTTTTTAATGTTCTTGGTTATGTAATTCATTTTTCGAAAGTTTCAACTCCAAAAATATACATGAGACTTGGATGAGTTCAAATTAATCCAAGTTATACCTAATTGATGATGACGCCGCTTTGGTTACATAGCAGCCAGAAGACAAGAAGTTATACCGCCGTTGCACCAGCCGATCATTGAGAAAGTCTCGTAGCCAAGAGCTTTCATGAGATCTTTGGCATAAGTAGCATCCTGCTAGAAAACCCTCGGAAAATTTTCGGGTGAGTGATCTCGATTTTTCGTAACCCGGTAAATCTCAGGCGACAATCGTGAAGCTCTTTCAGTCCAGATTTTCCAACTGAGGCTTGAAGTTCGATCATATCGAACCTACATACGCAAAAAATCTGACTTTCAAATTTTTTATTTTTTTCCCCTCAAAATTGTTCTGAGTTTGAACGAAGCGCTTGTTGAAGACGTGCCTCTCAAAGTCACACGGATAAACTATCACTTCTCAGATTTACCCGCAGTTCGACGTCACGTCAGGTTAAAACGCCAGCTCCAGATAGTTCCTGCATTTTACAACTAGATTTCGAGTAAGATTTTTAAATCTTTATTTCGATTTTTAATACTTTCAATTTTGCAAATTCGAAAAATAAAGGAAAAAAAAAATAGAAAAACCCAGATAACCACTTCTTCACTTGGTAGTTGTGGCTTTCATGAAAGTGGAAAGAAATGCCAGAGTTGTCGACATTCATTTCATCAGTTTCCACAAATTTTAAAATTATATATTCTTTTATTATTTAATAGTGATTAGAATCCCCTTTTTTGCTTTCAAATCCCTCCAGGGTTTGGATTCAAAGATGTGTGTTTGTCAACGCAAACATCTCAATTCAACCAAATGATAGAGAAATTATTTACCACCTCAGTTTCTTTGATTAGAAAAAACCAGGTAACTAATACGCAGGTAGGTATACACTATGAGAAGACAGGGTATAATATTCATAAATTTGTTTAGGTATAGTCAAATACATGTGTTGTATTTCAATTGTTTATTATAATTGTGGCCATTTTTGGTTATTTACTGATGCTCCTGGATAATTTCTTCACTTATTCTATGCTGCTATTAATTTTAATGAGCAACACAACGACGTGTAAACGATACCCGTGGGATATGTGCAATTTGAGATTCCCTAAGTATCTCAGATTCATTCAGAAGCTGATAAAAAGTTTGCTGCCAAATCGTTGAATTCGTCGGCAAATTTCTCGTGAACGCGGTATGGTCCGTTTTTAAATAAATGCACTCTGTAACAGAAACGAGAACATCCGAATGAAATTCGTCATTTGAAAAGGCACGTTAGGAATTTTTTGAAGATTTCTACAGAGATGCATCGAACTCGCACTGACCTTGAGTGCCGGATCTTAGTGTTGAGAAAGTTGACCCGATTCCGGATGAAATCAGTATCATCAATTCCTTGGACGATCAGCGTCTGACACTGAACTTTCTCAAGAAGACTTGAGCAAATGTCCCCGTTCTGTTTCTTAGACAGGTTCAACACCGCTTCGGTCCACGCACACCAAACGTTCTTCATGTAATCATATTCGTACACTGCGGATTTTTCCTTGATTACGTGCTCAGACCAGTTGTCGACATTTTTCCTACCTGAACAAGGCAAAATCAAGTCAAGATAGCGACCAAAATACGTATGGTGATAAAAGCTCAGTGATATTACGTTCGTGAAATGTCATTTCCTCTGGTGACAAGTACGTGGTTGCGCCAATGATAATCATTTTTCGAACGGAATCAGGGTACATGGCGGCCAAAGTGATAGCCGTTTTTCCACCGCCGCAGTACCCGATCGCGGAGAAGGTCTTGTGGCCCAAAGCTTGCATCAAATCGTTGGCAAAAGTTGCGTCCTTCTGAAGGAAGTCCTCGGTAAATACCCGATTTGGTGGCCGCGACTTTCCCCAACCTGGTGGGTCCCAGGCAACGATCGTGAACCTTTTCCTGTCAAATTTTTCGACCTGTTGCCGGAAATGGAGCCATATTGAGCCTGCGAAAGAACATCCACGTCGGTATACGGACGGTCGTTTCTCAATAAATCATGTCTGCAGAGCGGGGCATTATAGTGCTGCAGAATGCATTGCCGTGGAAAGCAAGTACGAGTATAATTGTATATCACGCACCTAGGGAGGAAAGGTAGGCTATTCCAAACTGCGCGCGACATTGACACCCGAGCGGAAGGCGAGGGTGGCAAAAACGCAGTTTGGGATGGCCTTTTTCCCTTCCGTGTGAGATTTACTATTTTTCACCACCCCTTGCATCAAAAAGTACGACTTCCCGTTCACGCGAGGGGCCGAAAGTTATTCTTTCCGTTCAGTTGTGGTGAAAAAAAGGGTTACTTCATTACAAAATTGCCGAAAATGCTCTGTTTTAATAATGAACTCACAGAGTTTAGATTTATAGCAATTCCAGGTTTATGAATTACCTAAACTCCCGGGAATCAGGAGGATCGGATGTTCCCCACTCCCAGTTTCCAAATAGTTTATATCAACGCCACGGATGTTGATTTTTTGTTCCTAAAATATAAATTCTCATTGATGTATTAATTCTTTCTAGATCGATGTTGAGGACTCCGGGCAGTTGCAATAAACCGGCAATTCAGTTTGAGACAAAACTGAGAATCAATTTACTAATGTAAATAGAATCATCGACGCTTGCCTACTATTAAACTATATTAGTTTAATCAGATATACCATGTCAAGTTTAACTCACCTGCAAGTCCATTTCGATATCGGCTTCGTGAACAACGCAGTGTTAGAAATCTGTACATACAATGTAAAATAATATCATAGAATAATAGTATCGTCTATTTTTGAATGTGATTATTCATTAGTTACCTCTACTGAGTGTTGGGATTATACAAGAATACATTTCCTACCTAGGTACGTTATATACCCACCTATGAACCTAATAATTATTTCTTTTCATTTCGGTGGTAAAAGAATTAGGAGTATGATTGGGATTTAGCCCACTATGAGTTGAAGTATGGAAGTAGTGTGATCGGGATTTTTTACAACCTCTTTAGGGTTTTCCGTGATCCTCAGCCGTAGGATTAAAATTTTAACCTCATCAGCTAACGATGTTTTGAGTAACCGTTAAAGCTAACGATGAGTCGTTCGCGTCTTTCCCTTATTTAACAATTTTTAAACTTTTGAAAAAATCTGAAAAAATTCATGAGCCTTCTTTGAACCCTTAACTAAATGATAATAATTTTTTCCATTTGAAAAAAAAAATTTTTAATAACAATTTCATGCAAAATATGGAGACGTGCAGGCATTTTTCACGACAATGTTTAAAAAATCATATCTTCTATGATTTTTCAAATAAATTAAAAAATCGAACGGTATTTTGTCATTGAAACGACACCCTTTTAGAAAAAAAATATTCGAAATTTCGAGGGTTAAAATCAGACCCTTATTTTTCACCCTGAAAAATGCCCATTTCCTGACCTTTGACCTACACGTGTTTAACGAAAGAAGGAATATTCGGAAAAACTTTTACGCGTATGAACTAACAATGAATTTTTAAAAAAAGTGTATCTACATTCCAGACCAATGTAGATACACTTTTTCTTTCTAAATGAACGTATTTCACGTGTTTCAAAAACAAACAAACAAAAAATTAAAATTCATTTTTACTTACGTTGCAATTAACGATCAGTCGTTTGTGTCTTTCGTCGATTTTCACAGCCCCCTGGTCACAAATGGAATGAGAGAAAATTCCGGGGCTCGGCCGTTAGGTTACCCCCTTCCTAAACATTCCCTCCCGTCGCTTCCAATTTTTACCCGCAACGGGGTCTACGAGAAATCATAACGGAAAATTTTGACCCGGACATAAATGACTCATCATTAGCGTTTGAGAGTTAAAATTATTTTAAATAAATATTCTAAATAGTAAAACCAAGTTTGGTCAGGGAACGCGTAATAGTTTTTGAGATAAAAAATGATATAAGTATTATTTAAAATATTTTTAAACTTTAAACCTGCGGCCGAGACGCGGAAAACTCTTAAAAAGAAAGACTGACTTTATAAATGTTAATAAATGAATTGTAAAAAGTACAAAATAGTGTATTTTCATGGTTCGTTAGAAAAAAATTCTCGAAAAAAAAAAAGTGAAAATATGCAGACCTTTGAGACCAGGTATTTTTGTGGTAGGTACCAATCCGTTTTGATCCCAGATGGTGAATTGATCAATAATACTTAAGAGTGCCAAGTAATTGTATTTACCGTTTAGGGTTTAATTTTCATAAAACTTACGAAGATATGGAGAAATGGGAAATAAGGGATTCCTTATATAGACCTAATGTCTGTTGGTTTTTTTGTTGGCAACTTTTCCTCTTGTTAGCGGCACTTTCATTTATGACAAAGGTTAGTGTGCTCAGTAATTACCTTCGGTTAACCTTAGGTTTATTGTTAGTGATACCGTTAAGATACAAACCATGGCTGACTCCAGTTGTAATGGAAAAAGTTTTTTACTACACTCTCTGATTTATAGATGGATAGTTTGATATAGATCTTGTTGATAGATTGTTAATAAATAAAGTGTTCGTCTGAAGAAGGCACCACTTTAGGGTCGAAACGTAACGCAATTTAACATAATTTGTTGTGATTTTCTCCTGACCTACTTCCAAGATCTTCTACTACGAATATACATTTGAGGTCAAGAATTCTTATACATGTTGGATATCTTAAGGGGACCGACATAGCCTGGATTAGGAATTGCTGGGGAGAATCTACCCCATACAAGGGGTAGATGCACAGGGTTGTACACCACTGTTCTACTTGATATGCATCTGCATCTCTGCATATGCATTTCTGGTAATGGTCTAGGAAGTAGTCCTGTAAGATCCAACGTTGCATTCCATTTTTTTTTTTTTTTTTTCATAACTTTATTTATCATGTAACATATTTCTGTATATTATCCATATTATACGTACAAATAAATAATCCGCATGCGTATTACTTGAGCAACTTTAATTGCATTAATTATACTTGTGTGAAATTACTAAATCAAGAAAAAGCACCCGCGAGAAGACACGTAATCTAGATCACCGCTTCAATTCCAGTAAATTTCGTATTTAACTCTTCACACTCTCTCAATTTTCCGATTCTGTAGAGGAGTCGTTAAAAAGTTCATCGCTATTTCGTTAAATTCTTTCTCGAATCTCAAGTGCGGATCGTGATATCCATTTTCAAATATATGCACTCTGCAACAGGAAAAAACATTTTCATATTAAATGTAGTTACGTTTCACATGCAAAGGCAGAGGCGTTTTCATCTGCAGTATGAATAGCGCGATTCGAAATATTTACAATCAACGAATTTCTCTGACAGCAGTTAGAAAGGACCGTGCAAGTATATGGCCCACACACCTTGAGTTGCGGATTTTGTCACTGAGTATCGCGGCGTGGCTTTCCTTGACCAATCTGTCCCCTTCCCCGTGGACAATCAACGTGGGGCAGTTAATTTTCTCAAGAAAATCCACGCAGATGTTTCCTTTTTGTTTCTCGTAGATATCTATCATCGCGTCGACCCATGACGGCCAAACACTTCTGACGTAGTCCTCTCCGTATACTAATGCCAGAGGAGTCCTCATCTTCTCGGTCCAAGTATCGAAGTCTCTCAATCCTAGACAAGCGAAATGTAAACTGAATGAAAGACTAGTATTCATCCCTCATTTTCACGAGACAAGATCAACATGTTGATTGAATCGTTAGCAAAATATTCTTGACGGAAGTAGCTCAACTTATAAATGCTGTGAAATTGAAAGACATCGAAAAGCAAGAAAGTACTTTGTAAGCTTGGTTGGGAGATAGAAAACTCGCTTACCTCTGTAGACTGTTATCTCTTCAGGTAATATGAACGAGTTTGTGCCAATGAGGATCATCTTTATAACACAATCGGGGTACATAGCAGCCAGAATACAAGAAGTTATACCGCCGTTGCACCAGCCGATCATTGAGAAAGTCTCGTATCCAAGAGCCTTCATGAGATCTTTGGCATAGGTAGCATCCTGCTGGAGAAAACCCTCGTAAAATTTTCGTGTGGGTGGTCTGGATTTTCCGTAACCCGGCGGATCCCAGGCGACAATCGTGAATCTCTTTCTGTCCAGGTTTTCCAGCTGAGGCTTGAAGTTGGACCATATAGAACCTACAAAGGCAGAAAATCCAATTTACAATTTTTTTTCATTTTTTCTCCGGAAAATTGTTCTTAATTTGAACAAAGCGCTGTAGAAGACGTGCCTTCCAAAGTCACACGGATGAACTATCAATCCTCAGATTTACCCGCAGTTCAACATCACGTCATGCTAAAATGCCAGCTACGGATGGTTCCTGCATTTTACTTAATTAGATTTTACTTAATTTTAATAAGATTTCTACTTAGATTTTCAAATCGATATTATCCAAAAATATGTGTCGTCTAGCATTTGGGGTTTAGTAGACACCAGAGATGTAGAGGTCATTCACTCGGCATTTTGGAACTGAATTTTTACGAAGGATGTTACAGACTGTTGAAAAAATTCTAAGTCATTGTTTAAATTTTCTAATAACGTTTCGACAGTGTCGTGAACTGTATTGGTGAAAGAAAATTCGATCCAAAGCTGTGCCAGACTTTATAGTATAAATTTACCCATGGCGCCAGGAAGCAAGAGGACTGGATGTTCCCCACTGCCGATTTTCAAATAATTTACACCGATGCCATGAATATCAATTTTCCGTTCCTGTAATGAATGGTGTATGGTTAATAATCATTCCACGAAAATCGAGTTTTCAGAAAACTAAAAGTTCAGTAATCTGATGAAACAAAAATCAGAGAAATAGAAAAAAATGAAAATGAAAAAGTAAGCTAATAAAAAATACATTTTTTCAGCTTACGGGGTGTTAAAATATATAAAAAATAATAAATCTATTAGAATATGAAAAAAAAAATAAAATAATAAAAATACGGAGAATCCGTATCTTGAAAATTCGAAGTGTGCTGCGTATACCCTCAAGGTCTATAAGCTCACCTCCAAATCCATTGCCATATTTAAACTTCACAAGAAATTTGTTGCGTAACTAATAATTGGACTGTTACAAAAACGGTAAAGAAATTTTTTTCTTTTCATTCAAAATAATGACTGTATGTGTATTCGACCTTTGATTACACTTCACCAAAATTGCGATAATATTCATATACTTATATAGCTGGGTTATTGAGTCTTATTTATTCCATGGCGTACTCGTCAGTGACAAACACGAATGAATAACGCAAAAGCAAGGTGGATACTATAACACACGTTCATACTGATTATCAACACCTAAATGCTATTTCCGTATATTGCGTTAGTGAAGCGTTTGCGACATTATCTGATGAGCATGCCACGTATATACATACGTAATGTTATACACCAAAGTATCTATCGATTATGCTTATGTATAGATGGCATAAATTCGCTTTCGAAAATTATGAAGAAGCTATATTCGAAATATTCATTAATACTGTTATTGATAGAGCTGAAATTTGGTATCTGAATCAGTTTGGATCCTGCTGAACCAACGGTATGATCAATGTCTGCTTAACTAAATGTTCGCTGTTCTTGTATCATAAAAACTTAATTCAAGGTGAAGCTTTCGCACGTGTGTGAGGCAAAAAAAAAAAAAAAAAACCAAACTGTGTACAGGATGTGTGTAAAAAATTATCCCAAAGTATTAAAAGTTTTAAACGATCTTGAGCTAAAGAAGAAGTTGGACAAATCGATGCTACTTAATTTTTATGCACCCTGTACATCGCAAATTGAAGAAAAAAGAAACGACTTTATATGCCTTTCAAACGATCACTTAGAATCTTTTAATATACCTGTAGATATTACATCATTCTTTGATACAGTAAATACGTGTAAGTATAATTATGATTTCGTAATAATTGCTCTATGAGGATAACAAATTTTTAATAAAATTCTAACAACATATATTCTAAACTGGTTACGTTAATGATGATAAAAAGTTTGATACCAGATTATTGAATACTTCACAAGTTTGCAAGTGCAGTAGAAAGAGATTTCCTTTTTAAAGTACGAGGAGTCTTTTTTCCAGACAACATGTCAATATGTTTTTTTTTTTTTGTAATTATACCGAAAAATGGCTCTTTTCTCTCGAGGCAAATTGTTCAAAACATATATAAGAGGGGTTCCATGCCAACCTGGACAGTCTCCGACCCTGACCCCTTTCGATTTTTTCGAGGATTTTTCACGGTATACGACAAAGTAAAATAAGTGCTAATGATTTTTTTTTCTGATTTACAGTTTTCTGAAAACTCAAAACTTCGACTGACCGTCAATTGTTTAAACGCCTATATCTTCGGTTCTATTAATCAGAAAGTACTATACCTACTTCTTGAAAAAAATATTATAGCCGTATACTGGAAAATCGAAAGGGGTCAGAGTCAGAGGCTGTTCTCTCATAAGCGAATACGATTCAACATTTGTCGTTGACAAATACCGTCCGACTTTTATTGATTCAACTGTTTTCCTTTCCATAGTCTGTCATAGGAATTAAATATTTTTCAGAATATTTGAACCGATGGTTTCTCTAAGTTTTCCGCCCATATCTATACCATTTCGTCATACCAAGATTGCCGAATCCTTTTTAAATAATTATATCCGCATGATTATAATATAATCGACCATCTCGTACGACAATAATTATTTTTCAGTTGTTAATTGTGACTTTGATGGGAGTGGAATGAAACGTCAGGGTTATCGACATCCGTTTCAAAAGTTTTCCACAAATTTTATAATTATACATAATTTTTTAATTATTTAACAGTAATTAGAATCCGATTTTTTTTAATTTAAATCCCGCCAGGGCTTTGGTTCAAAGCTGCGTGTTTGTCGACGTAGAATCAAAAATATCAGGATAATATTTATAAATATAAATTTGTAAATATAAATATTATCATAATATTTTTGATTCCCTGTAACTCTCTAAATAGACATTTTTCGGCCCATATTATAACAAGCTTTTAAGTTCATTCTGATGTCAGAAATGCAATGGAATAATAATAATTTTTCAATTTTTTATTTTCCTTATTTATCTTTTGAAGTTATGAAATCTCCATCTTCTAATAGGTGTCAAAAACTTTGTTATATTTCATAAGATTTTTCTGAATTATTTCAGATTTTACAAAGTGGAAGTTTTTATTTCAAGTTTTCAAATCATACTTCAGATACGCTGGGTCGAAAAATTCTGAAAAAAATTACGATTGCGTTTTTCGTCATGTACTTTTATACAAAAAATTATCAAACCAATCTGAGACATCGACTTAGAATTTTGATCGAGATGTCATGGAATGCCCCATATATAGAGCATTCCTTGCTAATGACACCAAAAAAATTGTAAATATACCCGGATCGAATTAAAATGAAATGAACTGTATAGAATTGTTGCTTGTCAATATATAGGACGTTTTTTTTTTTTTTTTTTTTTTTTCGTGTAAGATTTTTAATTTCAATCTTTTATTTCGAGTTTTCTAAACCTATTCCTTTTATTTCCTGTCAAGTTTTTTGATCTGCGGCTGGGAATGGACCCATATTAAACCTTCAAAAAGAACAAACATACGCGACTGTATGGACGGGCGTGCTGAGAATGTTCCGTTCTATAATAATAAGCTCAAAGAGTTGAGATTTAATACAGCAATTACAGGTTTATGAATTACCCAAGGTACCGGAAATCAAGAGGATCGAATATTCCCAATTTTAAAATAATTTATATCGACACCACGAATGTTGATTTTTTGCTCCTAGAATGATCGGATAATAATTCGATATCACATAGTAAATATTATTATCAACGAACTGTAAAACTTTGAATTTCACGTCCAACATCCCTGAATAATTGTTATACAGCAAGCAACTCAAAAATTGAATTACTGAAATATTCCCAATGAAATATTAGTTTCCTGCACGGAATAGATTCAATCATTCTCAAATCGGTATTCCCATTCAGTCTCCAAGTCATGAAGTCGAGTTAGAATTTATTGATTCTATATAGTTTAAACCCGGAATTCGTTGTTTTATTCGGCACTTTCTAAGGTAAAAGACGGTGCAGTTTACCAACAGAAGATGTGCATGATCAGAAATTACGTCTATGTCTAATTGTGATATGAATTACCAGCCACTACTACTAACTGTGATCTTATTTATATCTGCATATGGCCAGGTCCACCAATATCTACAGGATCTAGCCTAAAACGGATTTCACATGGGAAAAGATCATAATTTTTTACATGAAAAACACGTTGAATCACATTTTCTCTTCGGGGATAAAGATGGGATAAAAATTGGAATGTAAAAGTCAATTTGCTTGAAGTCAATAGACTGATTAACGTGTTTTCAAATATTTTATATCAACGCCACGAATGTTGATTATTTTTTTTTAGAATAATCAGACAATAATTGTTCGTCACTTCGGTGGTAGACATCGTTATATCGAGTAACTCTGAATTGCTGAATTTCCGGTACAAGATACCTGACTTCGTTACCTAACTGGTAGCTCAAGGATAAATTTACTCAAATTTTCTTTCCAGATCGACATCCTGAATCAAAATATAAATTCTAGATGATATCAATTCTTGATAGATTAGTGTTGAGAGCTCCGGGGACCTGCAATAGACCGCTCAACGTTTTACGCTGTCCCGTCCTTTTGATAATTTTCTCGAAAAATTTACGAGAAACTAGTGGGTATTGGTTTATATTCAAGTAGCCCCATCAGTTGTGTGTAGGTATAATTTCCGGAATTTTATCTTATCGTTTTGTTTCAAAGTGCAGTTGCAAGAAATTACATAATGAACCCCGCCACTGCTGGAACATGAAGGTTACCGCTGATACACAAGGTAGGTGCACCGGATTGTGACCACTGTTCTAAAGTCGAAGCTCCCATACAGGCTAGCCTCCGTGAGCAGGTTTTTCGTGAAGCCGATATCGAAATGGACTTGCAGGTGAGTTGCACTTGATGTGGCATGAAGAATTGCTCGTCATCCTATGAGTGAAAAGTGATATTTTATTGAGGAAATTTAAGTAATTAAATTCTTAGCTACAGAAATTTTGTACATGAAATTCAGCGTGCGTTTCACGGTTCGTCGATAACGATGTCTACCACCGGAGTGGCAAACAATTATTATCCAATATCATTCTAGGAACGGAAAATCAACATTCGTGGCGTCGACATAAACTATTTGGAAACTGGTAATGGCGAACATCCGATTCTCTTGATTCCCGGCACTTTGGGTAATTCATAAACTTGCAATTTCTATAAATCTCAACTCTGTGAGCTCGTTATTGAAACAGAACATTATCGGCACTTTTGTTACAAACTAACACTTTTCATACTTGAACTTGCATTTATACTCTGCAGACATTTGCTAAGAAACGACCGTTCACGCAATCGCCTGTATTTGTTCTTTCGCAGGCTCAATATGGCTCCATTTTCGATCACAGATCGAAAAACTTGACAGGAACAGGTTCACAATCGTAGCCTGGGACCCACCAGGTTACGGGAAGTCTATACCACCTAACCGTACATTTTCCGAGGACTTTCTTCAGACGGACGCGACTTATGCTAATGATCTGATGCAGACTCTGGGCCACAAGACCTTCTCCGCGATCGGCTTTTGCGGTGGTGGAAAAACCGCTATCGCTTTGGCTGCCATGTACCCTGATTCCATACGAAAAATTATTGTCATTGGTACAAACACGTACTTATCACCAGAGGGAATAAGATTTTACGAATGTAATATTCCTGAGTTTTTCTTACCATAAGTATTTTGGTCGTCAATTTGACTTGATTTTGCCCTGACCAGATTCGAAAGACTTAGACACGTGGCCCGAGCACATAATCAAGGAAATGGTCACAGTCTACGAATATGATTATATGAAAAGCGTTTGGTGTTCGTGGATCGAAGGGCTGCTGAAACTGGTTGAGAAACAAAACCGGGACATTTGCTCGAATCTTCTTGATAAAATTCAGTGTCAGACGCTGATCGTCCAAGGCACTAATGACACTTTTGTCAATCAAAGTCAGGCCGAATTTCTCAACAATAGAATCCGGCACTCAAAGTCAGTGAGAGTTCGACGCATCTTTGTACGAATCTTACAAAAAAATTTTGCGTGTCTTTGCAAATGGGGAATTTCGTTCAGATGTTCTTGCTTCTGTTACAGATTGCACGTATTTGAAAACGGACCTCACCATGTTCACAGGAAATTTCCCAACGAGTTCAACGATTTGGCAACAAACTTTTTATTATCTTCTGTATGAATCTAAGATAGACCAGGGAGTGTGAAATTGCACATATTCGATAGACACCGTTCACATGTTGCTCAATTGGACGTTATTAATATTGATAAAAGCATAGAATAAGTGAAAAACTTATCTTGTGTAATTGATACTTTGGTGTTTATAATAAATTAAAGAAGGTTATAAGTATAATTAGTTTTTTGTATACAAATCTTTTTTCTTCAATTTCTATTCTTCGAATAACTTTGAAACTACTCGACCGATCGATTCCAAAATCTAATCAGATCTAAGTCTTGATGAACCCTTTCGATCGCCGCAACAATCATTAAAATCGGTTAATTCGTTCCAAAGTTATCGTACGACAAAAAAAGAAATTTTTGTCCTGCAATATCTTTTAAACCAATCGGTCGATTTTGATGAATGTTGCAACGATCGAAAGGGCTATCCAAGACCTAAGTCTGATTAAGTTTTGAGACTAATCGCACGAACAGTTTACGAGTTATGCGCTAAAAACATGAAAAAAATTGTTTTTTAATTTTTATTTCTCAAATAACTTTGAAACTACTCGACCGATTGACTCCAAAATCTAATCAGATCTAAGTCTTGATAAACCCCTTCGATCGCCATACGAACTATTCCAATCAGTCGATTCGTTCTGAAGATATCGTACGACATAAATTTGTTTATACACACACATACGGACGTCCATCCAAAAATAGTCAGAATAGCTTCCTAGGACCCCAAAACGTCGAGATCTGATGAAAACTCGATTTTCGAAAATCGGACCGAAACCAATAACTTCCCTTTTTTATGAAAATTTTCAATTTTTATTTGCTCGAAGTTTCAAAAAAATAAAAGATGGAATTCAATGTTCGATCTCACAGAACTATAATTTCCTCGATCATTAGGAGAGAATGTGAACGCGTATCAACTGAATCAGTGGTAAACAATACGGTACACCTTCTCTATGTATAAGTGGGAACCTCCATGCTTGCTATCAATGGATAATGGGTCACCGTGTTCCGTCCCTTTGATTAAAAGTACGTTTCTACAAATTGCGAGTACTTAAAATGACAGAATTAGATATCAAGTGGGATGAATCACTTGTTGTGAATGTTGAATGGAGGAAATGTCCTCGATAAGTAATAATGTCAAAAATGTAATGATAGAACCATCATTATTTGATCGTTGGATAGTCGGATGTAAGTCATTAGTGTACTGCATGATGAATAATATTTGAATGTCTTCAAAGTCCGAACGTATTAGTAGAGCTGAATAAACGCCGTTGAAATAATATAAAATGGAAGATCGTGTAAACAATCAAACACCAGAAATAAGCCCAGTCAAATATGAACCAGTCGTTCTTCAACTCAATCGAAACGGAGAGGTTTTATAGTGGATTGAAAGTAAAGTGTTAATAGTTCTAACTATCATTCTACGTCATTGATAAACGCACATATTCCAATAAATCAAACTATACTGAAATCATCTGTCACTTAGTACATTGCATTCGGATTATTCGTTATACCTGTAGCAGTTTCTTCGTGAAGCCGATATCGAAATGGACTTGCAGGTGAGTTGCACTTGATGTGGCATGAAGAATCGCTCGTCATCTTATGAGTGCAAAATTGATATTTTATTGAGGAAATTCAAGTAATGAAATTCTTAGCTACAGAAATTTTGCACATGAAATTCAATGAACGTATCACAGTTCGTCGATAACGATGTCTACCACCGGAGTGACAAACAATTATTATCCGATATCATTCTAGGAACAGAAAATCAACATTCATGGCATCGATATAAACTATTTGGAAACCGGGTATGGTGAACATCCGATCCTCTTGATTCCGGGCACTTTGGGTAATTTATATATATGCGATTGTTATGGATCTCGGCTATGTGAATTCGATATCGGTATACATAGATATACAGGGTGTTCCAGAACTAAATGCAATAATTCAAGGGGGTAACAGAGGGGATCGAGCTGAGTAAATTGATCTATATGGAACTTATGGTCTCAGAAGCAGCGTTCGTGAGATATGACCGGCTAAGAAACCGCACTAGGCGCCGGCCGTATAGGCATCCAATTACACAGTAGGCATCGGTCAGCAGTCTAATGACGTTGAATGAATGATGATAAGCCATTCCCATTATCCGTTCACGTTGTTGTGTTTGACGAAAATTCAATGTCAAAAGTGTTTTCGTTTGAAATTCGTAAAATTGAACGCATTATCAATCGAACGCGCTTGCTGTGTAGACGGTTGCCTACTGGACGGCGCTTAGCGCGATTTTTTAACCGGTCGTATCTCGCGAACGCTGCTTTGGAAACCACATATTCTACAGGACAATTCGCTCAGTTCAACCCTCTCTATTACTCCCTTGAATTTTTGAGTTTACTCTGATAAAAAAAGAGGGAAGAGAATTTGCGATTAGAGTAATTGATAGTAATATCACACAGTCCAGTCCCCACAATATATTATTGAGATCGTATTGAATACTTACCATCACATTTTTCTTATCATTTGCTTTAATGTATTTGGTTTATTCGTAGGATCAATATGGCTGAACTTCCGGCCACAGATCGAAAAACTAGATAGAAATAGGTTTACAATTGTTGCCTGGGACCCACCGGGTTGGGGAAAGTCGAGACCACCAAACCGGACGTTTACCGAGGACTTTCTTCAGACGGACGCGACTTTTGCCAATGACCTTATGCAGGCTTTGGGCCACAAGACCTTTTCCACGATGGGCTATTGTGGTGGTGGAAAAACAGCAATCGCTTTGGCTGCCATGTACCCTGATTCCATCCGAAAAATGATCGTCATTGGCACAAATACGTACTTGTCACCAGAGGAAATAACATTTTACGAATGTAATGTTACTGAGTTTTTTTTGCCGTAAGTATTTTGGTTGCCGATTTGATTCGATTTTTCCCTGTCCAGATAGGAAAGACGTCGACAACTGGCCCGAGCACGTAATCAGGGAAATGGTCACAGTGTACGAATATGATTACATGAAGACCGTTTGGTGTTCATGGATCGAAGGGCTGCTGAAACTGTGTGAGAAACAGAACAGGGACATTTGCACGAATCTTCTTGACGAAATTCAGTGTCAGACGCTGATCGTCCAAGGCACTAATGACCCTTTTGTCAACCAAAGTCAGGCAGAATTTCTCAACACTAGAATTCGGCACTCAAGGTCAGTGCGGAATTCGACGCATCTTTGTACGAATCTTTGAAAAATCTTAATGTGCCTTTGCAAATGGGGAATGTCATTCGGATGTGCTCGTTTCTGTTACAGATTGCACATATTTGAAAACGGATCCCATCACGTTCACAAGAAATTTGCCAACGAATTCAACGATTTGGCAACAAAATTTTTATTATCTTCTAAATGAGACTTGGATATGTTAAATAATGTTAAATTGCACACATTTCATAGTCACGTTCTTATAGTAGCACAGAATAAGTGAAAAACTTTTCCGGGATGATCGGTAAATAACCAAAAAAGGCCATGAGAATAAACGATCATAATACAACACATGTATTTAACAATACCTATATGAATTTATAATTATAAATGTAAGGTGTTCTCACATAGTGTATACCTACACCCCGCAAAAATATTGTAAATGTGAAGAATATCGTCAAGTACAAAAAAGAATGTCATTCGGAAAAAATACAAAAACCTATCAAATCAGAAAATAATGCCAAGCTCCACGACCTTTTGGAAATTATACGTCGTCAAGTCAAACTCTGTTGATTTGTGTAGTGATATCGAAAAATCATTTCAAGGGCTACATACTTGGCGGACACATTCCTTTCTTTAACTCTGCTACAATCACGCGCACCTTTTTTAGTATATTTCTTGCCTGTATAACCTGCCAAAGTAAACAGCTGTGTGTTTGAATAGAAATCGTTAGTGAGGAGTAATTTATTTTCAAAATATTAATATCTTGAAAACATGGAACATTTTCATCGATTCAAATCTGAACCGATAATTTTTTTATTCTATATTTCGAATACCGAAATCTTGAAAAACAGGAATTCTCAATCCATTTTTGGAGATAGTGTTTGCAATTGATATCAGCGCAGTGTATCACTGATATGAAAATGTTTTTGTTTCTGTCACAGATTGCGTATACCTATTTTCAGACGGATATCACAATCTGCATTTGAGATTTGAGAAAGAAATTGACGAAATAGCAGTAAGTCCTTATCGTCTCCTCCGTGGAATCGGAAAGTTGAGAGAGTATGGAAAGTGGATTCTAAAATTGGGGGGTTGAGTTATGGGAGCACGGAGGCTAGATAAATCCGTGATCGCCTGTATAAACAATGATTGTTTTATGATTATGATTCCTATACATACGTACCGAGCTGGGTCATTTTCTCCACATTCAACATAGAGTCTGTTATCTACAAGACCGTTAACTTCTTATCATGATGATCCAAGGAATTTAAAAATATGAATCTTTTCGGGTGTGTGTGTGTTTTTCACTCAGTATGAGTTTTGAATAAATTTATTCATTATAACTTGTTTCGGATACGACAATGGTCAACCGTCACCAGATTCGAGTATAAAGTTTTACATTTATGTAATAAATTTCAAATAAATCACTTTAATCAGATGTTAAATGATCTGTAGCCAGATCATTGAACTCTTGGTAAAATTGCAAGTGCAGAAAGTGATTTCCTTTTTCGAGTATACTTGATTTAAATGGTAATGGGTATGGCCACAAATGGAGCAAGCGATGGCCACAAACGGTACTAAGCTGGCCACAAATGGTACATCTACCCCACCTTTGCTTGCGCAAAACCATCAAATCTTAGATCAAGTTTAGGGTTACACAATCAGTAATGGCATTTTTTTGTGGCTTGACGGCTTTTCATTTACTGTATAATAATTTTTGCTAAATTTAGTGACTGATTACGAAAACAGATACTGGACTCACTACGACCACCTAATGTTGATCTTTTGTAAGCTCACAGTCAACGGCAGTGATGGCACAGGACTGAGTCTAAATCTACTAATCCACACATCTATCACGGCTTCATTAATATTTGTTATAATTCTTCGTGAAAGGGTAGCATCCAGCACTTCAAGTGAAGAGATTGGAAAGAACAAGTTCGATGGTGATGCGGTGATACTGATTGAGAATTTAAAAGTTAAGAATTACTCCTACGGTGATCAAACCATCGGCTATGACGTTATTCACGCCAGATCGGCGGTTGTAAATTCATCAAAGAAAATTGGTTACAATTTAGAAAACCTTTTAGAACGGTTGAAAGCTAAAACCTCACATCTACGTCTTGAAATCCATTTTTTTGTCTGTTGGCGTGTTCTTTTCTGAACATTTTCCTAAGAATCGACTTTTCTATAACTGTGTACAGTATTGCATGAAAACTATTTTACTTACAGAGTTCAGATACGACATACTTCATCATTGTGCATTTTTGCGCTGTGTGAACTACGGGAATTTGAATCAGCCGCAAAACTTTTGTGATTAGTTAAGAAATGAGATTAGTAAACGCGATGATTATGAAAAATGAAGTGAATCTTATGAAAAAATATACTTTCGATGAACGTAATGCAATTTCCGTAGTTCAAACAACAGACATATTTGTCTGGAATATCCACGTAAGATTTGGCTCATTTTGGATGATCGGTGCTCGAGTAATCTCGTACGAATCAATTATTTATAGGTATTCCGGTTGTTAGAGCTGTAAACGCTGACTAGTTGAATTATTTTAATACATTGAAAAGATATTTGATGGACAATTATGATCAATGAAAAGCGTAATTCTATGTCAATTTATCCCAAGAAATTCATTTTAGGATACATGTAAGCCGTTCATGCCAAAAACTTTCGGTATTTAGAGTATTTTTTTAAATCTTTTTTATCTGCGATAAAATAATTATAGTAGGTAGTAATAAAGCCTTTGATTCGATTTTTTCACCCGTTATTTTATATTTACAATGTCTGCGAGATAGGAGTATATAAGTTCTTTTACAATAATTGTACAAAGTTGTATATGTACATACATAATATTATACAATGTCGAAAAAGAAGTCCTACCACTTATTTTGGTAGCCGCATATGTATAAACGTTATTTCGATATACTTATAGTTATTTAAATAAATTTGAAGTGATTGTTTCCAGTGCTACGGTATATCAAACCCGTATAAAAAAATATATTTCTTATAGTATAATATATATTTACACATGTATATATATATACATATATCTATATTTTAATATTATATTATAGTATAGCACAAATCTGGAAAAAAAATCATAGTTCAACGCATATTATAGTCTGATATCAAAATCAATTTAACGAAATTGAAACAATTAACACTTTTCAATCAAAAAAAATTGTAGATCTCTGTAACAATTCAAAAATATTCGTTATTTTTGTCAATCAAACCGAGAAGAAAAAAAAAAACTAAAATTTCTTCTTAAAAAAAAAAAAAATCTGCGAGAGAAACAGCGACAAGTTCAAATTTCCTTCAAAAATTCGTAGAAATTCGTAGAGTTATTTTTACAAATGAAATTTCCTTCCACTGTACCCTTACCGGTATATTATACATATAAAATATTTCGAGTTAGCCGTAGAAATTTCACTCTCAAAATTCATAAAGTATAATCCACTATGATATCTATAGATTAGCCTTATTATCACCGAGTAGATATTCTGTAGCCAGTTTGTTGAACTCTTCATGATATTTCAAGTGCAGGGTGTGTGATCCTTCCTTAAATATATGCACTCTGAAACAGTAACGAAAGATAATGAGTTTTGGTTAAAGAACTCGATCTATTTGTTTGATCGTTAAATCGAACATCTGAAACCACTAACTTTGAATTCTTGATATTATCTGCAAGGAACTTTGGATGATCATTGTGAACCATTACGTCTTTTGCACCGTGAACAATCAACGTTGGACATTTAATGTCGCGAAGTAAATTCATGCAGATATCTCCGTTCTTAGCTTCATAAATAGCTGCCATTGTATCAACCCACGATGCCCAAGTGCTTCTGAAGTATCCCTCGCCGTATATGGCGATCATTGGAGCTCTCATACGTTCTGACCATAGATCAATGTTTCTGACGTCTATAAATAAAAAAAGTCCGCGGAATTTTATTGATCGAAAACAATTATACAAGAGGTGCAATTGGCTGAAGAGGATTCGGAATATTTTGGGACAAATTTATTTGAAAAAAAAAAACGCATTTCTTGTTGCTAAACATACTTTTGTACATTTTTAACTCTTCTGGTAGTATATAAGCGTTGGCACCAGTGATTATCATTTTTTCAACACTTTCCGGGTAGTTTGCAGCCAGAAAAATCGATGTAATACCTCCATCGCTCCAACCAAGCAAAGAAAATTTTTCGAAACCTATAGCCTTCATTAAATTTTTAGCAACCGTCGCATCATTTGCGAAAAAATCTTGACTGAAAGTTCGGTTTGGCGGACGAGAATTCCCGTAGCCAGGGGGATCCCATGCTACAACGGTAAACTTTCCCTTGTCCAAACCGTTTATTTGCGGTTTAAAATCCGTCCAAATTGATCCTACCGAAAATATGAATAATTATTGTCTATAAAAGAGGGTTTAAAATTCTTTAAAACAACTTTAGGAACGCTGTGTTTAAGTTGAGTCGGAAAAATCGATATTCGGATTCGTTTGTTTTCGTAGTATAATAATTACTCACCGAGAGCACCAGGAAGCAATAGAAGGGGATGAGAACCACTGCCAACTTTTACGTAATTTATGTCGAGCCCCTTGACGTTGATTTTTTTCTCCTGGATAGATCAGATTCGATTATTTGATATTAGACAATATGGAATTTGACGTGATAAGATTAGTCTTTGGATTCCGCTGATTGGCTACAAATTTTATTTGCAATATAATTTCGGTATAATATAGAGTTGACATAACCTCTGCTAGTGTCAATTTCATCTTATACCATACCTCCGTATTTCCGGACATACTTCTCGTCGTTGATATAAATAAAATTTTGTTTTTAGAAGAGTTTGATATATTGTTTAGAAACGAATTCACTGCTCGCACAGCCGACGACAACATTTTTTATATTTATTTAGATGTTATTTGTATTATTATATCAAGAAAATCAATTCCGAAGATGATGACGGTGTCATCAACTCAGGAGCTCTATATCTACTGTATCACGAAAATCTTTCAGTATAAATATTAACCTCTAAAACCGTTTGTTCTACGGTCATTGCTAGACGCTTTTATCTTAGCGCCACGCCCACTCCTACACGCAAAAATAAATGAAAAAATCTGTATACATCTATATTAAAGTATTTCTATTTTTTTGTATTTTTTTTTTTTTTTATAAATAATGCGTTAGTAGTAAGCTTAGTTAGAGATTGTCTAGAATCTACTGATAAAGCTTTTTTTATTTGTTTTTTATCTTCTATTGCCACATTATTCATTATTTTCATACAAAGATAATGCAAATATTGATAATATTATCGTAATTACTACTTTCCTCAATTCATAGTTATAAATTATTATGTCACGTATAGGTATACTGAAACGAAGTATAATATTCTATAAGAATAAGATATAGAAGTAGTGTTGATAATATACCGATATATATAATAAATAACGATTTGTAAATTGTTATGGATTTAAAATATTTTTATTCAGCACATTACATAAATGATTAAAAACGAATTGAAGTGAAAAAAAAAATACTAAAAAAAACAAAAAAAAAAAAAAACAAAAAAAAAAAAAAGATCGAAAAATATATTATTTTTTGTACAATACGAATATGTTGCGTACGTAATTGCAGCCTTGATATTTTGTCGCATTCAAAGACAGTGTACTGATATTATATGGTATAAATTATACATGGATACATATTTATTAAACATATATAAAATAAATATGAGTTCTTATTCTGCTTGGGCATGACATGAAATTCCAAAGAAATAATAAGAATCGTAAGAATGTATAGTAGCTTGTATTTGAGATCAGTACTACCTAAACAAATTTTCATATGATATCTTACGCGAAAATAAAAACTTAGTAAATATATAGTATATACCTATACATATATGTATATAGTATGTGTTGTACAATAAACGTCGTCAATGATTTTTTTTTATTTTCAAACGAGTTCATAAATTGTTAATTAAATTTTCGATTACATAATAAAAATTTCATCATTATTACATACATCAAAAATTTTTCGACAATTTTTTTATCGTCTCGTAAATGAAAATTCAGCAAAGAAAAAAAAAAAAAAAAAAAAAAACAATATTTATATATTTTGTTTACATGTAGGTATTTTCCGTTACAATACAATACATATAATATATATGTGTGTGTATATCTGTTTCGCGCGCGTCCCAAAAGTACGTTTATTTCGACTGTATAGAGAATTACGATACAATAATAATAATATTAATAATAATAATAATAATAATAATAATAATAATAATAATAATATTAATAGCAAAGGGGTAAAGGAGACGTGGAATTAGGCTTATCATGAATCTTGATGGGCATTGCTGGGAACCTTACGGTATTCTTCGTGTAGATGTTTCTTATATTCCGTTTGATTTGGCCATAATTCAGCCGCCTGAGGATTCAACGGACTTTCGTTGTTTGGCTCTGTAGCAATAAAAGAAACAAATAAATAAAATTAAAAGCATATTAAAGAATGAAATACAGGTTATTTAATACTTATTATATATAAAGATATTTTCAACCAAAGTTCTAGACGATTTGTTTCATCATTTGAAATTTCTACCAAATTCAGTAAATCTAAAAGACAGGTTTTGACCGTTTTTTTGTTTTTCGTTTTCTTTCAAATAATCATCCAACGGACACAGTGTCTAACGACTTTACTGAGTCTAAAAACTGACTTTACCTAGCCGGTTTTTCTGTAATAAATTCACGATTCTTTTATGTATCTTTCAAAAACATATAATAAATACTTGACTGCCGATACATGAATTCGTATGCCTTCAAACACTGTATATGAATTTCATGATCGAGTACATTCACCCAGAAAGAACAACTGTCTATGAATTCTCATCAATACTCTTCAATACTATTCTTGTATTTTCTGGTATTCTTCAATACTATGAATTCTTTCAATCGACATATTTATCATTCACAAAGTTGAATCACGTGAGATATTTGATGGCCTCAAATGTCAGACAATCGTAAAACATTTTTATGTAACATCATTAAATTCAAGACTTAAATAGATTGCAGTGTCCATTAATCTATTAATATCAAACATCATATTAAAATTTACAATTACTACGAAACTTTGAAGAGTTTAACTAAATGATACACGACTGTATTAAAGTCATAGTTTTTATTTAAACGCATTTTAGATACAAAAACCTATAACAAAATTGAGCAAAACGGTTCTTAAAAATTCATACATGACAGAAAAGATCTTTTTTGAGATATTTAAACATCATTGATCAATATCTATCACAGATATCTATTAATATACAGAGTTTAATGGAAATCAGAGGAGCAAGAAGCCATGAATATCTACAATATGAATCTGCACACACTAAAACAGTTATCAATTTATTATACATTGATTTTACTCCCTGCCTCAAAGTAAAGTTTATTTTTTAATTGAAAAAATAGAAACACAAGACATTTTCGCATTTTGTATCTCAGACCTTATTCTGTTATCCAGAGGAATAAAATTTGAAAACCAATTGTACCAAGGGGATATAATTCACAGATTATACTCACCACCTAGCAAGGATTGTATGGATAAAAGTATCGTGCGAACATCGTACAACGCACTCCACTTGTCTTTCAATATATCCAGACAAATATTACCAGCCGAATCAACATTTGGATGAAAGCATGGTGTTGCAAAGCGAACAACAGGAGCACTGTACGGATAACTGTGAGGAAACTCCAAAGTCAGCTTGTAAGTCAGACCGACATACACCTATTGATTAAAAAAAAATACAATTTTAAACAAAATCAGGATATTATTATCGCCATTTTGTAAAACTTGACTAAAAAATCATTCAAATATCTGAAGCTAGGGATGTTCTAAAAATTTATTCCACTCCATCTTTTCCTTTCCTTTGAACAACATCATCAGGCTATAAAATTAAACACAATTCTAAGAGTCGAAGTATCATATCTGAACTAAGGAAATAAATAAATTAAAAACAAGGGATGAATAGTAACCCAAAGTAAATTTTGAACATATTCTCTTTAGGCAAGTGAAAATAGGTGATGGTTACGGTTGAACAGGTTTGATAATCTTGTGAGAATGGTTAAATTGGTATGAAAATTTCCTCACCGTGTCTCTAGGGCCAGTAATGGTTCCGATCCATTTGAAGAGATTCTCTCCATCAGGAAAAGCTGAGACACTTTTTTCCGTGCTTGTCATAAGTACGAGAAGTTCCTTTTGTAGTCTGAGATAAAATAGTCATTATATCGATAATACTTATGGGATAATTAAAGATTAAGTTTGGTTATGTCGTTCGAGATTGTAGCAACGGACCCTTTCAGTCAGTTTTATGTGTGTGTAATTGAATTCGTTATAACCGAATGTCGATATACTAGGCGTTATACTATGTATGTGGTAAAACAGCAGGATTTAAGTACACCTACCTTTTGCTCACTGCATGGTTGTCTTTAGGCACATTTTGCTTTTCTTCTTTAGCTTTGTTTGGCGTGCTTTGGGAAGAGTAGAACGGATTTATATTCTGTGCCATTTCCTAACTCGAATAAATAACTACGGGGATATTTGATGCAGACTCGCTAAAAAATTCCTTGGCTACGAACGAAGCGACACAAGCACAACAGTCAACAGTGAAAATTTGAATGCGCCCATGTTATTATCCGTTCTTAAAACATCGAACGTCAAAACAATGGTTCGGCATTTAATTGATTGAAAAAAAGTTATCTAGTTATACGACTAAATTGATAATTGGGATTTTATCTCGACCGATATAAAGTCTTGGAGATTAAATATTGATGCCCTTATTTTTGTAAATAAATATTCTATTGACTTCCTTTTATACCGAACTTCGAACTGCGCCCTCTTCAGTTGAAAATAAACCATTCGAATATCTGATTGAGTTATTGCAATACAATAAAGGAAATGAACGTTGATGAATGTTTCGAATTGAGAATAACGACATATTTTTATTTTAATGCATATTTATTGTGATTGAATATTTACAAGAATATTTTAACATCGTACATTTATTAGGCTTTTCTGCGTCGTGTTTGTATACCTAGAAGAGTGTAGCATGTTAATGTAAATAAATTTTGAAATGTTGTTTTTTTTTTCATTATCTTATCCTGACTGCCGCGATCACGAAAATACCGTTGCGAATAACGTACTACTTTTTAGATCATATTTTTACGCTTTAAATCCTACCAAGATGGCGTTGTGATCACACTGTGATCATCGAGCTGTCAAAATATAAAGATGGCGGCCATCCAAGGGACGCCCGAATCTGACGCTGGGAGTTTTGAGTGTTTTCAAAATTATACGGCCCCAGAAGTATTCGTACAAGGTCTTGCTGGCATCGTAGATCAACAGGATGTTGAATCTATGATACGTGCTCAAAAGCAAATGTGAGAATCGATGTATTTTACGGTGAAATTAAAATTAAGCTCTAGGTTATGTTTCTCGGTTCACTGTTAGTTCGTAGTCGCATTTATCTACAAGTTGTTAAGTTTTCGTCATATTTTATCAAATAAATAATTTTTTTTTCCCAATTCGTGAACTCATATCTGTGTGTTTCTTTATTTTTGTTGATAAAATGTTAAGAAAGCAATAAAAAAAAAAATAAAAAAAAAAACTACGGCCGCAATAACACCTTGGATTTACAGGCTCCAAAGATTTGAGAAAACAAACGAAATGCTAACAAATTGCAATCAGCTGTCAGTCAATCGGCTGAAAACTGCAGGAGCTGAATTTAAGAAGCATACAGCTTTGTTAATGGATATGAAACGGGACTTGGATCACATTTTCAAGAGGATTCGAGTAGTTAAAACAAAATTGAGTCAACAGTATCCGCAGGCCTTTAATGGTTAATCATTTTTCAAAGCTAATCGAAAAAATTTATTTATTTTATTCTTAAAAAAATTGTTTTGGATTGTTTCGCCCGGAAAAAAAAATCCAATACTTAATTGCGGATCAAACAGATTTTGATACAAGATTAACAAAAACTTGTTTTTACCACTTTAAAACAGAGGCAGTAAGAAGCAGTTTGGCGGAGGAAGTAATAGTAGAGGATGTCGTTGGACCGCCGCCTCTCCAGCCCGAGATAGTCCCCTTACCTTTAGCGGTCGAGAATCACGTTACCGACGGAGATCCTGACTCAGACGGTAACCATCAGCACTTCAAATAACGACACCTTGACTAATTCACGTGTATATAATATTTATTATCCATGTTATTTATTAAATGTTAATTGTAAAACGATGTACATCTCACAGTAAAACTGTGTAATCAATTTTACGCACGCAACAATTTTTTTTTTTTTTTTCTTTTTTCCCACAAAGTTATAAAGATGATGTAAAATCGGATTACACGTTTAGACTGTATCATATACTTACGTATATTTGAATTGTATCATATTAGGTATAAAGAAAGAAGAAAGAAAGAAAAAAATTATTGCTTTACCAAATATATCATTTACGTTCTGTTTTTATATGTATAAAAAAAAAAGAAAAAAAAGAAAAAAAAAAAAACAACTTTTATTTATATCCGTTTCACGTTATTATACCCTGCACATATATAATTATATTCAAATATATTTTACTTTTGTTTCGTTTCTTTTATTTTCAGCGTTATCAGTACCAAACACGAGGTCTTTCGTTCGGAGATTTAAGCAGCGCGTGGTAGAGAACCATTTCGTTTTTTTTTTGTTTTTCTTTTCATTCTTATTGGCATATTAATTTTCTGTATAAATCTCTCTCTCTCTCTCTCTTTATTTACTTTACTCATTATTTAATAACGTCTAATTAAATATCAAGTTGATTAACTAGACTGAATATAACAGTTCCAGTGGAGGAGTTCCAATTCGCAAAACTTCGAAAAAGACGAGTAAAGAGCAGCAATAGTTCTTCAACGGAAAGCAACAACGAAAATAGCAACGCGGAGTCTTCCCCCTGCACCTCGGACACTGGCTGATTAATCAAAGACTTCGTAATACATATAGATACCATAATAAACGAAATAATGAAAATCTCGCGGTTGCAGCATGAAGGATATAATTAACTAGTCGACAATAAGCAATACTATTACTATACCTTCGCTGCAAAATTAAAACTTTATATAATCAATAATTATTTACCCTCGCATCGTGTTAATATTCATTAAATTAATAACAAATATATGTATATTGTATATCTACAGACATTATATATAATATCACTCGCACTGATGTATATGTATATGTAAATAATTAAAATCATATAGTAAATAATAATTCTTATAAGTAAATTGTATATTAATTTTTGCTCATTTTGTATTTTTTCGTATTTTTCATTTTTTTTTTTTTTACATTCTACAATCTGTTATTATGTATTTTATTAAACGCCTAATAAATATCGCATTGTATAACTACCTAGTTAAAAATAAAATCTGAATTTTTATTCCCCGATGGAAAATATCAAGTTTTTAAATTAATGATTTTATTTTATTTTCATTTTTTTCAATTCTATTTAACCAATATTGAAAAAATATTCTACAAACTCATATTCGTTACTTATTACATACATGCAGATATTTGGGACGCATATATGCAACATATGCTATGTCACACGTCTTTGCATCTGTGCATACAGTATAACCAGACGTTACTCTTTATTCAAGTATAAATTTTATTAGCGAAAAAAGAAAAAATAAAATAAATAAATATAGTAACTATAATACCGTTTCTAAATATATCTGTAAAAAAACTTTTCCACTCTTTCGGTATATCCTATACTACGACCAAGATAATGAACCAACATACCTAAAAAATATTTTCTACTGTAAAAGTGGCAATGTGTATGATTACTAAAATACAAAAATTTACAATAATTCTAATGAATCGAATGAATAATGACAATAACTGTAATTACTAGTCACTATGGCTCAAAATCATTTATCCATAAACGACAAAATTTGATAAATCGCATCCTTGTCCGTTATCATAGATGTCACATATACAGCGAAGAATACGATTACTTCTTCGAGCTTGCGCGCCTATTGTATTAGTATGTGTATTTCTCCGCGAGTGAGAGAGCTGAAACTATCGAGTGTGGGGGGAGGAGGGTGGTCGAGAGAATCTGGAAATTGGAGGAAAGCGACACAGGGAAAGACGGAGACCAGCCGTCGCGACGCCGCCAGCTGCTCCACAGCTGTGTCTCCCACTTCCATTCCATTTCCTCGTCGCTCTTCGACTCCCTTCTATTATATATATGTATATATATGTTCCTATATATCCCTACATACATGTGTGTCTATCTCTTTCTCGGACACGTGCATATGCTACTATACACACAAACACACACACACACACACGTAAATTATCCTGCATACACGTACAAGTGTCCAAACAGAGCAAAGCTGAGCTAGACTCTTGAGCCGGATAGCGATAGCAACTGTACGCGCTTCGCCACGCCGCGCGAGGTCCCACGTGCGTGCCACACGGTACGCGAAGAACGATATGCGTGCTTGCGCGTCCTCTGCGGGTCCCGCGAACCCGTGGATGGATGTGATCCTTCTACCGATACTTTCTATACACCCTTCTCCCTCGTTCCCAATCCTTCATATACGTATTACAGTATTAATAGCTGTATAAGTTATATTTATAACCTGCAGTATATATTGGCTTATATAGTATGTATTTATATGCTTTATACATATGTATAGGTATAATGCGTAGAGATTCTATCCGGCTGTTCTTCGCGCTTATCATCGCTAACATTTACGTATTATTTAGGAATCTTTAAAGCGGTGGTAGTGCAGTGTTGGTATAATAGTGGGTCGCGGAAAGTGGCACAATGTTAAACGGGAAGCGGAAGAATCTAAAGAAGTTGAAAGGAAGCGCCGTGGGAGTGACAGGAAACAGCTGTTAATTGTTTGTCACCACAAGTTGCGCGGTCGTGCTTGTAACCGCATTATATTGCACCTGCTTTTACATTTCGCATAAAATTACACCATTTAAATCCTAGAGGATCACATTCTTTACGTATGTATATATATTTATACGTTTATTTAAGGACTAAAAATATCACATACCGATATTTTAAAAAGCTTTATCGAACGTTTTGAATTATTCGAATTCATACTTTATATACAATTTTATACTATACTATACTACATACCGTTTCAGGTTATACTATTTATACTATTTGTCAAGCTTTATCATGCCTAGCTCGTCTCTCATGGTTTACATACATATATCCCCTCTCCCACGCATCGCGGTGACACAAAAAGTTTGAAATTTAGTATAAACTAAAACCCAAAACAATCCCGCGCACAATTTTGGGATAAAAAATTTTTAATTTTCTATCTCAAAAATATTATCGGAACGTGCAAATTTTCTTCCATCAATTACATATATTAAATCAAAAAAACTTAAAATATTATACAAACATTTCAATACCTATTATACCTACATTCGATAATTTAAAATAATGAATATAAAAAATTGTTTCTTTTTTTCTATGTAACTTTTATTACCGAATCTCAATCTTTATTCCACATTACCTTTGACCCATCCCTTCGCATAGCGTATGGTATATAGGTTAGACCGTTTCAAAAAAATCGACTATTTTTCATTTTCAAAGAGTAACTCAAAAATATTGTTCCAAATGACGAAAAAAAAAATGCTGTCAAAGTTTGAACTCTTAATATTAATATTAAGAGGTGCCTCATCGCGATTTTCTATTTCCAATCTAAATAACATGGGGAAATTTTTTTTTAAACTTTGGAATTCTATAACTCGTCAACGCATTAGTGTACTGATAAGACCAGAACATATTTTTGTAGTGAATTGAACGCTCTAAAAAAAAGGTCTCTTGTTCTTTTTCGATAAATCTAGCTATTTCCAAGTTGGTGTATTGGTTATTAATGGTAATTAATCATGACGAACTTGGAAACAGTTGGATTCATCGAAAAAGACCAAGAGACCTTTTTTGTAGAGCGTACAATTTTGAACAACAGCATTCATGCAGAATCTTTCTAAGTAGATTAATTTTCAAGATATAAAAATCGAAAAGTTCCACAAGACCACTTCCCATGTTATTTAAATGGGAAATAGAAAATCGCGATGAGGCACCTCTTAATATTATTATTAAGAGCTCAAACTTTGACAACATTTTTTTCCATCATTTGGAACAATATTTTTGACTAACTCTTTGAAAATGAAAAATAATCGATTTTTTTGAAACGGTCTAATATAGGTACGTACGTTTTGCGCGTTGTGACCCATCGTGCCGTGCCATGCCGCGGGGCGCGCGGGTTCAGAGGATCAGTTATCCTCGCGAGTAGGTAAATGTATATACCTATACATATAGCTAGGTATAAATATAGGTATATTTATATATAAGAGTGATAAAGAAACGCGATTCGAGAGTTGGAAAAAGAGAGTAGAATAGAGTGGCCATATAGCTACTACGGTCCACGAGGCACATAAATGCCATAAATGCCGTAAATGCCATATGGTCGTCAGATGCTCTGGAAATACGCGCCACATGGTGACTTTTGCAAAACCTCTGCAGTATAACCACCGGGCTGTGTAGATAGAACCAAATGTATATAGGTATACGTATAGTAAGTATATAGACACATACCTACCTATAACCTACCGCGCCTCTACGACCACCAACTTTTAATTCCTTTAGCAAAAAATAACCGCGCCCTGAAGGAGCTGATTCTGCGGAAAATTCTTATCCGACAATATATGTTATATGTCCTACGACCTTTCTTAGAATTTGAAGAAAAAAAAAACAAAAAACCGTAGTATATGTGTATACATATATGACTTATGTACCTATACTTATGTGTTGAAATTTTTTACCAACGATCCTGACATCGCGATAAGTAGATTTTTTATTATTAGTAACTTTTTTTTTGTTTTTTTTTTTCTGAACGAATGACTCACGAGAATGTTAAAAGAGATACAGATTTTTGATGTTGACTTTTATATAATTTTACATTATAATAGTCAATGTGAGTATTGAAGTCTAATCATTGTCTTGGATTTAGCCGATAGCGAATTGAGTCTCGTTGAATTAATCCAAGTCAACGAAACTAATCTAATCTTTGGTTCGTCTTATAAGCTTAAAGGGTGAAGGTAGCGCAGCTAATTTCCGGTCTCCCTTTTCCTACCGTTCACTCTCATTATACTATATACTTACTCCGTATTCTTGCACAAAGGGACAAAAGATCGTGAGACTGAACGACCGTAGAGAACCGGAAAACTTGAACCATGAACTTGTTCGGCGTTAGGACGGGGGGGAAGTGGTGAAATATTCCTAACCATGTATGCATGTATAGATATATCCCAAAAGTTAATGAAATGATCAAGATTCGAGATATCTTATTATAATAACAATTATTTACGTACATTATAAGAAAATGATTACATCGTGGTATAGGAATCTTTAAATTTTCAGAATGAAGATTAAGAAATGTATGGGATTGTTAAATAAGGTTTGAATTTTCCTAACTCTATATAATGTATGATGATTTTTCTCTTAGGTAATATTAATATACCTATCCTACCTACCTGCGCAGCGTGACTGAATTTGAGAGGATCTAGAAGTCAGAATCACATTGCGTTGCGTTCATTCGTTCACGGAATATCACGCGTATGGATGCGCGGATATGAATACGCGAGGAGTGAGTATGGTGATGACAGGGGTGTGACGGAGTGCTAATAATATAATAGGTGTAGAAATCCCTTTACGCGACGTATATGTATACCCCGTATATATAAACATATCTATATGTATAAATACATACCTATATATGCATTTTATCTGAACATAGGTATATATGTACACTAGACCGTTTCAAAAAAATCGATTATTTTTCATTTTCAAAGAGTTAGTCAAAAATATTGTTCCAAATGATGAAAAAAAATGTTGTCAAAGTTTGAGCTCTTAATAATAATATTAAGAGGTGCCTCATCGCGATTTTCTATTTCCCATTTAAATAACATGGGAAGTGGTCTTGTGGAACTTTTCGATTTTTATATCTTGAAAATTAATCTACTTAGAAAGATTCTGCATGAATGCTGTTGTTCAAAATTGTACGCTCTACAAAAAAGGTCTCTTGGTCTTTTTCGATGAATCCAACTGTTTCCAAGTTCGTCATGATTAATTACCATTAATGACCGATACACCAACTTGGAAATAGCTAGATTTATCGAAAAAGAACAAGAGACCTTTTTTTTAGAGCGTTCAATTCACTACAAAAATATGTTCTGGTCTTATCAGTACACTAATGCGTTGACGAGTTATAGAATTCCAAAGTTTAAAAAAAAATTTCCCCATGTTATTTAGATTGGAAATAGAAAATCGCGATGAGGCACCTCTTAATATTAATATTAAGAGTTCAAACTTTGACAGCATTTTTTTTTTCGTCATTTGGAACAATATTTTTGAGTTACTCTTTGAAAATGAAAAATAGTCGATTTTTTTGAAACGGTCTAATGTACACATATATATGCAATAGATATAACATATGTATTATGCTGCACGTTTACAAATGAATTTCTGCAGTTATATGTATATACGTGCATGGCCTAGGATGCACTTGCGTTTGGAATTAATTGTTCGGAATCGATGATCCCGATGATATGTACAAACATATAGGTATAATATAGGTATTATATGTATATGTATGTATGCATGTATAAACTCATTTGCTTGTAGGTATACAATATTATACATTATATCACATCCACTTGATCGCCCCGTCAAACTTAACTGCGGGCACGAAAAGCGCAGATATATCTACATAGAGCCCCTCAAAAAAATTGTTATTTTCTAAAAATTGATACAAGAAAACGTTATTTTTTTTTTTTTTTTTTCAGCGCCCAACCAAATATAATATTAGCCAGTATAAATGTCAATGATTATATATATTGTAACGTGTAAATCGATTTTTGATAAAAATTGTGATTACAATTTTTCCGTGGCTGGGGTGTCCATCGTGGGTCAAATTTTGAAAATTTTTATCCGTGAATAACCGAGATGTATTGGATATATATACAGTTTCGTTATTGAGTTAAAACATCGATATGCATCGAGAGTCGTTAAAATCGTTGATATATCCTTAACGAGTCCGTTCTGTCCTTATTATACTCTCCCAATTTTCAAATAATAGACATCATCAATCATCATCTGGGTGTTTCGGATTGGACGCAGATAATTGTTAGCGTCTGATATAGACGCGTATATAACTGACAGAGGGTTAAAGGTTGCAGTCATGACTGGTGAGGTAAAAGTATAGTATTATAGGTACCTTCCATACCTACCTATAAGGGAAGGAAATCGGTAAGCGGGAAACGGGAAGCGGGTGAAGTGAGGAATAAGGCTGAGCTATTTCTCAGCTTCAGAAGCAGAGTTTTCTCTGGCACTCCTCGGCTTTCTTCAACTTTTCTTAGCTTTTCTTCCGCGGAATATATCGGGACGTCACAAACACGCAACCTCCCTCACGATATCCACTCTCTGTATATCTATATACAAATATATATATATATATATATATATATATATATATATATATATATATATATATACACACACACACACACATAGGTATATACCGTACCTATAACGTGTACATATGTACATGCTGTATATATTGTATTATTATTACATATACGTATAACGTTCTGAGGTGATAGCTCATATGGACCTAGCCATACATATATACTAGCTATTAAAAAGTCTATAATGAGAGATTAGGATTCTTCGAAATTCAAATATTTTTTAATTTTTTTTTGTTCAAAATTAGAACAAAAAATTAAATTTTTCTTTACAATATTTCTTTTCATTCGATCAGGAATGAGATAACGAAATTTTTAGAACGGTGATCTGAGTATCTACAGTCAGTCGCCTGTAGCTCAGGTATTCTAATAAAACTAGTATATTGTATATATGTATATGTATACATACATATATATACCTATGTATATATCAGGATCGAAACGAGCGGAAGGTGTAGGTACGACGTCGCGGTCATATACCGCCCCCGCAAACCCGCGGGAACAGTCTGCTGCTCTGTCAGCCAGGCAAGGATAGAATTCAGTCGGCCCGCGGCAGCCGCCAGAGCAGGACGCTGGCTTTTTGCTAATCGGTTGTTCGGCTCGATATGCAGATGCTAGATTATAGTTCGCCCGCTGTAATAAGACGCGCGAAAATTTTCAGCGTTTAAAAGATTTATTTCTCTTATTTAGTTATCTCAAATTTTATTATTAATATTATTATTATTATTGTTGTTGTTGTTGTTAGTATTGTTATTGTTGTTATTGTTGTTGTTTCTTCACTATAATTAATTTCATCCATACTTATATGAAAAGCAAAAATTAAGAGTACATAATAGAAATTACTAAGAAGAAAAAAAAACTAAAAAGAAAAAAAAACATTTAAACTATATACAAATAATAATTTTTTAAATAATCTCCAATCCGCGTGTTCTAAATACACAAATATATATATATATATATATAAACAATATAGTTGTTTGGTGAATACATCTATTATATCGTTTCATTCATTTTTGTTTAAATTTTTTTTTCATTTGTTTCGTTTTGTTTAAATATTTATATAATTATTATATACTGCATTTATCAACTATATAAATAATTGAATAGTAAATCACATTTGAAAACGTATATATATTTACGTATACATATATCCTATCTAAACTTATAATGAAATGAATAATTTTGTGTTGTTTAATTGTTGGTTAATTTTATCAGTTAATTACCGTTCTTCGACTATAACGATCACTGTGTTTTCTATTTCATAATTTTTGTTATTTTATTTTTACTTTATATTTTCATTTTCATTTTCATTTTGTTCTTGTTTTGTTTATTTTTTATTATTTTTATAACTGCATCACACGTGAAATTGAGACTCGAATTTTTAACTATCTTATAGTTATGTAATAACGTGATATCGGTTGATCAGTTATACCATTTGGATTTATTATTTTACTTCACATCCCTGAAGAAATCATCGTGCCAACATCGCATTATACAATTTGTACGGCAACAATCCGAAACAGGTAACAAAAAAAAAAAAAAAAAAAAAACAAAAAACCCATCATTTCTATGTATTTTAGTTATATTATGTATATCGTCATTTTATTTGTATATATTTAAATTTACACATAAAATTAAGTAAAAAAAAAAAAAAAAAAACCGTTAAAAGTACAGAAAATATATCCAAAAAAAGATTTTAAAACATCGATTTTTTTTCTTGTCTTTTCAACGTAAATTTTTTCTCTACTATAATGTATTTCTCTTTCTGCATTCTTTTCGCGTATGTATAGGTATTGTCTTTCAAGGACACTCGCTTCTCTCTTCTTGAGAACATTGCAGCATACTTCGTGCAACAGACACTTTACTTTACTTTTCTCTTTACGTTTTTTTTTTTTTTTTATTATTTTTTAATCTTTACTCAACGACGTATTTGTTCAGTTGTTATAATAATAAAACAAAAGAAAAAGATGTTAAAGAAAAGAAGAATACCAAGCATACTTAAATGTCATATTGTTAAAATAATTAAGACATTCAGAAACTCTTCTCTCTCAGACACTCTTCTTCAGTCACTGTAGATATAATGATTCTGTACCCAAAACTATGATTATAATAGATACACTTTACGATGATGATTTATCAAGTTCATGAATCTTAACGACATATATTGTACATAATATAGATATAATGCTGTTTGTCATACGTTGCATTTGAAATATAATTAATTATTATAGTACCTAGTATAAAATTATCAAAATCATAATTTAACTATGGATAATTAATTGATTATATTTATGATAAATATGTAGCTATAGTACAGATTCAAATCGACTCTTGAGAAATCAAAACTTTCGATAAAAAATCTGCAATCTACCCTATTTTATCTCTTTTACTTTGCCAAAATACTATTTTATATACAGCTACTATTACTTCGACCCCTAAATCTCAAGCGAGAGAGAGAGAGAGAGAGAAAGAGGGAAAGTCACTCGAATGAGAAACAGATGCGACGACACCGACTAATCGTAGGAGAGGTCAAGGTACTACCCTAACCATACTATATCGGCAAATAGTTACACGGTTATAATCAGTTTTAGGTACATAACCTATAAGGGTTGATTTCAACGTCGTTACATTTTCGTTATAAATTTTTTTCTCTTTTTTTTTTTCACGCGCAACGCAGCAATCAGTTCTAGAATATTAAATTCCGTAAACTCTGCGTGTGTAGAGAATTTTAATTTTTTGTTTTTAATCATTTTATTTCCATGTAATTATGTATATTATTGCACCTGCAACGATTATCCTTATTATTATTGTTAATTTTATTGTTATAAATTGGGTTTCGTGTAGTAGTTTTGTCAAGATCAAGATGAAAATAGATAATAATATATTAATATGCATTTACGGTTTTAAAATTAAATCAATAAAAAAAAACAAACAAACAAATGAAAAATAAAGACACACACACACACATACATACGTATATTCTCTAATGAAAGAATTTATAATTTCGAAAATATTAAAATTGAAGATTAAAAATGTATATTGAACTGTATATATATACGTCTATGAGAACTAAAAACTTCTCGTTATAATACATGCTTTTAACATATAATATATATGAGTATATATTCATATACCATGTTCACAGCCTCGCGTGTTTACATTTAAATTCAAATACATATATATATATATATATATATATATATATATATATATATATATATATATATATATATATATATATATATATATATATATTTATATTTATGATTGTTCGTCAAAGTGGTGGTTGGTGTTGATGCAAGATTGTTATATAGGAACATATATGTATATATATATATATATATATATAATACATAAGTATACGTACCACACACGTGTGTATATACAATATACATACATGTATATCCGGTATACATACCTACCTAGAGGTAGAGGTAGAGGTACCTACGTGTGTGGTATTCTGAAGTATTATATCGATTAACTGTTGGCAACAGAAGAGAAGCAGAGTAAAGCTTGTCGGATGGAGAGAGTTGGGGGTGAGAATATAGGGTATGGGGTACAGGGGTACGGCAAGGGGGGGTACCGGGGTGGCGTGGCTCCGGTTTTGGCTTTGGCTTTGGCTTTGACTTTTCTATATTATTAATCTTTCTCTCGTCCCTTTTATCCCCTCTCTTCTTTCCTCCCTTCTTCTTCTTATTCTTCTTCACCAAACCCACTACTGACTTCATACCGTAGTATAGGTAGGTATAGTAACATTTTCCATAATATATCTACGTGTCCTGTATCATTCTCATCGCCCTTATTATTATTATTATTATAATCACTCACTTATCACTATCTTGTTATAATTCTCGTACTTTTGTTTTCAATAGAAACAAAAAGAACAAATAAAGAAACAGAAAACAATAAGAAACTGTATGTCTTCGTTTTTTTTTTTTTTTTATTCTTGACCAATATATTATATCGTTTCCGTATTATTTCTAACGATTCTTATCATTCGTATGAGTATAATAATAGAAAGCAATGACAGAGAAGTGTTTATTTTTTCATTTATTTTATTTATTTTTTTTTTCTAAATCGAACTTATATATATATATATATATATATATATATATATATATATATATATATATATATATATATATATATATATATATATATATATATATATATATATATATATATATATATATATATATATTCGGTGGTTCATTATTAACCTCGAAAGTTAGTCTTCTAGGAGTAGGTAGGTATAGCGCGTTGAGTAAACGGAGTCAGGCGCGGGCTGTGCGAGACATTTTTGTAATGGAATTACATTAAACGTAAGCAGTGGGTAGGTACGCGGTAGACATCTGGCCTGCCTCTCTCGCCGCACCGTTCTAATATTGGAAATTTCAGTTCGCCGGTATTAAAGGCCTTCTCTCCCTCTCTGCCTCTCCATCTCTTCCATATCTCCCACCTCTATTCATACCACTTCCAATTTTCCTACTATACCCACGGTACCGCGCTTACGCTTCGCTATACCAACCCTCTTTACCCTCCACCACGCACGATCTCCTTCGCGCCTAAACCCCGCGGTCCTGCGTGTGCTACATGTGCTCGGCATATGTCCAAACATTAGGTTTTCTTCCCCTATTATAGCTGCGGGTATAACCGCATGTATATACGTATTGTATGTATGTACATACATACATTGTATATATAGGTATATGTATATATGTATATACGCGAGTTCAGGCAACGCTCAGAGCAAACGAACCGTTCGCGTTGCGTTAGACCGTCCGGGATAAGCAAATATGTATTACTGAATCGCCGCTACCGTATATATTGCGTTGGCGAACCTGACGGAGGCTGCTTACGATTAGTGTGCAGGATATGCGTATCCGTATATTTATTTCATCCTCTGTGTACTTTATACTTTCAAGCCTTTTTAAACTCTAAAGCTAATTGTTAAAATCCTGTATAACAACGGTGTTTGTTCATGTATCGATCATCGCATGACTTTTACCTATATTCACGTGTTTACGAATTCATTTGTTTTCTCTTTTTAAAGCATCTATAAATATCTATAATATAAAGGTACTGATATATTTGCTGGAGGGTTGAAAATTTCTCGTGAAAAGTAAAACCAACTAATTTTCATACATTTTCTATTTTTTTTTTTTTTACTAAATTGAAAACCGAATTCTTTAAATAATTTTCAAACAATCAGTTTCGAGGGGGGGAACAAACGAAGTTAGAATATGTACATATTATCATATAAAATTTTACGCTCCTTCGAATTGAAAAATTTTCAATAATTATTCTCAGACGTCTGTAAACGATTTATTATTTCATGTTTTCTGTTTTTTTTTTAATTTGTTTCCAACAATTCAACTCCATGGATGCTGAAAGGTTGTTTCATTTACAGATTTAGATCTCGGAGGGTTTTAAAATCCAGCTCTGTTCATTTATCTGTATCAATTTATATGCATAAACACGTAATATAGATATATGCATAGTTAATTTTGTTATAAACAGGTATATGCGCTGATCATTGGAAGACACGACACAGTACTAATTATATCATTGTGTTTAGGACGAATTATTAAAGCCGGTTATAATATTGACGAGGTTAATTAGCAATTCTCTTCTCTCGATTCTTTTTATATATTTTTCTCTTTCTCCTTACAAATATTTTTTTATATAGTATTATAAGATAATTGCCCCTGCAGCATGTAAGTATGTAGGTACATACATACATATTGTATTTTATACATGCCCGGAAAAAGCTGCGTAAATAAATGCGATATATAGAGTTTAAAAAAATAAAAATAAATAAAAGAAAAGAAAAAAACTCACAACGTATTATAATGTGGTACAATATAAATTTATATCTCACTTTATAGTATAGTATATAATATATATGTACTTATATACGTATATATGTATATGTATATAACTGGCGGCTGCTTTGAAGCTAAATAACACCTGGCTGACTCGCTTATTTTATTTTATATTAATTCTAATATATATGTAGATACATTTCTATATAACATATATGTATATGTATATGTATACATAATACGGACACATCTGAAATAACGAATTCGTAACCCATATAATAGTATATTTATTGCATCAATTGTTATTTTTCATGAATATCTTTTTTTTTTTTTTGTTTTTTATGTATTAAATAACTTGAAATTGATAAGAAACATATTACAGTATAGATTATTCTATTACATATTATATACATATATGTGTAGGTATACATACCTATGTAATAACTGAAATGATAGTGAATAATATATAAAATATAGAATGCGAAACAACAGCTTGAGGCAATTATTGATCAACTTTTATAAACTCTAATAACATGTGATTTGTGCTCGCGCTCGTTTCAATCCTGAAAATCCCCCAAGGTAGGTTTCTATCTTAATAGTAATGTTCAAATTACACCCCTAACCCGTGGGGAAATAAGGGAGACATTCCACCTGTGTCCGTTGAACCTTGCGTGGTAAGTATATCGACATGCTTTTTCAGGTTGACATTAAATACGTATAACTGTATACAGTTATAACTTTATTCTATTTCATTTACATAGTGCAAGTTAATTTATTAAACGATGATCATTTTTTTTTTTTTTTTTTTGTTTTTCTTTTCTTTAATTTTTTATATTATTATTAATATAAGTATATAATAATGCGCATATACATATATATATCTACTTAAAGTTTTTGAATTTATTTTGGCATCGAAGCCAAGTCGGTTGACTTAACAAACTCTAACTCCTCTGATCAGTCCTCATCGCGTCAGGTCGGACATATTCCAGTCGCGCACGTGTTTGCCACGTGTGTCACATCCCGCGTCTATCCACCGCCCGGGCCATTTGTCCCTTGGAAAATATCCTTTGGTCTAGTATATATGTGTACGTGTTATATGTATATCTATATATACATATACAAGCATTGGCGTATATATTGTACATAGTCTTAGATACATATATGGTTCCTCGAACTAAACTTAAAGTTCAAGGTATATAGGTATACATACACTCGCGGTGAGACACGTATCCATTATACATAATATGAAATTTGTTTTTTTTATTATATACATTTATGTATTAAAAACTGATAAAACGAAGAAAAAAAATATATATATATATAAAAATGAAAAACAAATTTAGTCGATGTAAATTTTTTTGATTTTTAATAGTATAATTATAAATTGCTTAATTATGGTTGTTTTCTTGTTTTTGATTTTGTTTATTTCTAGTTCAATTTTAACAATCTATATTTTTCGAAACACCGTTCGTATCTTGACCAGATATACCTAACCTGCATTCCCACTTCGATAGAATGTATAGAGATAAGCACGATGGGTATTGAATTGATAATTGGATCGAAATTAATTGAAGGTTGTTGCGCATGAAGCCATACATTAAATATATACATTTACGTATATGTATATAATAGATTTACGTATGTGAAATGAGTATAGTGTATACATACATAGATACATTGTGCGTTGCATTGTGTATATATACTGCAGTGTTTATATGATATTGTCAATAGCGTATTATACAGTACGTATACCTACCTGAGTAAAGTATATATATCGTAGATGCGGGCTGCCAAACCGTAAATAACGTACAGGCGGTGTTGCGGTCTCTTCTACGCGTTGTTCACAGCACGTGTATAATGTCCCTTATATTATGAACACCCAGTATTTATACTATACACACACATATAGTTACCTATATAAATATATATATATATATATACATATATGGATACATATACTCGTTCCAAGAAACATTTTTAATCAATATTTATATAAATATTCAAAAATATGTACAATTTTTTTTCAATATCCCCCCTCCCCCTCCCAGCTTCTTTTTCTGTTTCGTAGAAACAGATTTTTCAGACTTCTTTTTCACGATTTTTGATGTGTGTCAAATTATTAATAAATATATATATATATATATATATATATATATATATATATATATATATATATATATATATATATATATATATATATATATATATATATATATATATATATATATATATATATATATATATATATATATATATATATATATATATATATATATATATATATATATATATATATATATATATATATATATATATATATATTCATCTTTATAGTGATATTATGTGTGTGTTTTACGATTGTGAATCGCGAAACACGACTTTGCAAATTATATCTATAATATATATTGTGTATATGTGTATGTAGGTATAATTACCATGTATATGTATACATATATATGTATATAAGTATAACTCGGCAGAGATTTATCTCCGCACATGTGCGGAGGAGAGAAAAAACGAGATAGAAAGAGAGACAGAAAGAGAGAAAGAGAGTGCAGAGCTGAGAGAACCCTTCTGACAAAGATTATAATTAAAATATATAACTTTATTTTTGAAACGATTTTTCATTTAAACGGGAAATGTTTCCCGCTCTTGGGATCAAAGAGTATCCATCCAGACTTTGAGCGTGTTATAAACGTTTATCATGATTTGGGGGCTATTTTTTTTTTTTTTTTTTATTTTATTTATTTTTTTTTTTTAACTCATTTTTGTGTGTTTTCTTTCTCTGTATTTATTTCTCTCTCTATCTTTCTTTCTTTCTTTCAGGAATTCAAAAATGACTGGTAACACGATGTCGTTACTTTGACGAATAGCGTATTTGAGCTATCGATAAACAGCTGGAATAACTTCTTTAAGTATTTTTATTATTATTTATTTTCTTCTTCTTGTTCATCTTTTTTCTTCATCTTTTTATCCTTGTAATTTGGCACATATGTGAATGATTTAAACTAGATGAAATATATACACTATCGTGCAAAAGTTCGGGAATACTTGTCGTATTTTTGATCGTGACAAAAAGTTTTATATCTCGGCCAAAAGAAGGCGTAACTGCAATTTTCTAGGCAGTATTCTAAAATAGAAAGAACCATCTCCATTATGTTTCTTCGCAAAATTATCTATGTACGATTTTTTTTTTTTTTTTTTTTTTTGAACTCGTTGGGTGATGTTAAGCTGGACTGATTTTTTTTTTTTGTAATTTCTATAATTTCATAAGGTCGCGTGTAATTTTTTGGGAAATTCATATAGAAACTTGTTTTCAAAAGAACTTCAAATTCCCGTCCCGAACGTCAATTTTTAGAACCACAATTCTTGGTAAAAATTCCAATAAGTTCAAAAAAAAAAAAAAAAAACGTTATAAATAACTACCGAACGATATATCATGGGATTTATTAAAATATAGTTGAATACCTATAAGTAAATTGTTATAGTCAAAAATCTATATAGATAAATAAAGTTGTTTATATATAAAATATTTTGTCAACAATAATTGGTACCAATGTTCTATATAAACGTACCTAATTATTTGCACAATATATAGTTCCATACTATTTTCTCATTTTCGAAAAAATTTATACTCGAATTTTACGATCTTTACGTCAAATTTAAGAAAAAGAACGGCTTGCCTCCAGAGAGTAGAAAGTGATCGGTATCAACGTCTCGTCATCCACCGTCTGACTATAACAGTCGGTTTTCACTACTGCAGCGTTAGGTGCGTGAGTTTATAGCTTGAATAGGAGAAAATTCAATAAAAAAAAATTGACATTATCGGTTGTATATGTATACGTATGTACGACGCATGTTAATTATTTAACTGCGAGGAGAAAGAGGGGCTGAAGCATTCGCTCAGAGTTTGGACCATTAATCTCTATACTTCGATGGATTTTTTAATTTTTTAATTTTTTAATTTTTCTTTTTATATACATACATACACATATTTACTGCAGATGCAGATAGGTCTGACTGTCGTTAAATTTTTCTATATCAAAGACACTAGTAATTTTCTAAGTGTATGTATATAGAAAATATATATGTATACATATATATACATACATATATACATACGGGTTAAAAAATTCTTTTGAAAACTGTAATATACCAGGAAATCTAATATTTTTTTTTGTTGTTTTTTGTTGGTTTTTTTTTTTTTTCTCCAGAATTTTAAAACCTTGTATAAATATTATATGATATACAATTTCTAAACCTAGTGCAGACGTTGAGGGATTATACCCTGAACAGATTGATATTATTATTACGATTTTTTTTTTCTTTCTTTTTTTTCTTCTTTTTTTTTCTTTCTATACGTAGGTACCTTTGAAAACTGCGGCTGGAATATATCGACCTTGTGAGATTGATTTCTTCTCTCCTCTTCCTTCTTTCATTCCTTATTTCCTTCTTTATTTCGATCAAACTTTCTTTCCCGTCTCACATTTTCTTCTTTCTTTCTTTCTTTCTTTCTTTCTTTCTTTCTTTACTGAAAGGTTATAGAGGAGACGAGGCAGGCCTATACCGAGTAACAGACGGAGCAGTAGTACGTACCTGGTGTGGTCAGACTTATTGGAATTTTTATGGTACGGTTTAGGGAAGAGGCCTGCATCCCGTTTCCCATTACCGCGACCAACGGCTAGCCCCCCCCTTCACCCCCGCGTACTAAAGTATAGATATGAATTCACATTCATATACAATATATATGTATATATGTATATCTACGTGATATTAATATACATACGAAAATCTATATAATTTATATACAGTGAAAATTAAATCGGCACATACATCTTCTGATTAAGAAAAAAAAAAAAAAATGAATCCTCTTTAAATCGGATTAATCGAAAGCTTATATAAAGGAAAAAATCGCTTCTTATATATAAGTTTCGGATTTTATTAGAAATAACTTTGTTCTTATAAATAATATCCCGTTATATAATAATATAATTACGACACGATAGAATGACGAGAGAAGATTTTGAAAAAAAAAAAAAAGTAATGTCTTTCTTTATCAAAAAGATGAAATGTTTTTAACTAACTAATTTTGGAAAAATTATTTTTTATCTAAGATCTATCAACTTTTTGACGATAATAATTTAGGGTTTTTTTATTTTTTTTTATTTATTTTTTTTTGTTTCACTGACTGTGGTAGATGTATAGTACGTATATGTACGTATGTACATCTGACTCGGATCCCCAGGTGGATAGATAGCAATGATAAAGTGAACCGTTTCAGACTTGAATTCAGTTTCGTTCTCGACAAAAAAAAAAAAAAAAAAATGAATAAAAAAAAAAACTTTTCACTTTATACCAAAGCTTATTGCAGTTCGCTATCTCGTCAGTTTCTGACGAGTTATACATATACGTATAATTTGTAGCTAATATAAAACGTAGATGTAGGATAAAAGTAAAAGTACTTATCTAAAATCGTTGTTTCATTATATTAGCCATAAAAAAAAAAATAAATAAAAAAAATTAAAAGAAAGAAATTTTTTTTACCTCAATATGGAAAGAAAAAAAAAAAAAAAAAAAAAAAGGAAAAAATTCTGTATGAGATATCAAAGGGCGCCCTTCAGGATCGCAAAAGATATCACCGAGTAATGTACATACATACATATACTATCTCTTAGTGCAGTGAGTGGCGCGTCTATTCTAACAGCCAACGAACCTTTACAGTTTCGACCAGAAAACTTATTCTCCCGCTTTGATATTGGGAACGCCGATGACGCGCCCACCCCCGCACCCAAGGGGGAATAGAGAAAGAGAGGGACTAACGTCGCGACGCGACTCTCGGGCGCAGAAATACGTACCGGATGGGAAATTGGCCACCTGCTGTCCTCTCCTTCCCTGTATCTCTTTCTTTTTCTTCTTCTCTTTCTCCCTCTCTCTCTCTCTCTCTCTCTCTCTCTCTCTCTCTCTCTCTCTCTCTCTCTCTCTCTCTCTCTCTCTCTCTCTCTTTCCACGTCTTATACCATATACACACTTCTACACATATAGATATTCTTTGCTCTCGTCATGACGTTGGTACAACATGCTCGAACCGTCTTCAACCTACAGGATTTTTTCCCGTTTTATATAGCCCAATTTTTCAATAATTATTATTTCTTTTTCTATTTTTTTTTTTTTATTTATTTCTACTTAAATTTTTTTAACTTTACATGTACATACATACGTACAATACATAAATGAGAATAATTTTACGTTTTATCGATATATCAGCCAATCGAATGTATATTTTATCATCGATATAAGATTCAAATTTTAACTCGGGCTCATCTCCTTATATTTTAATTTATTTCATTTTTATTTCTCTATCAAAAAGTATAAATATATATGTATATATATATATATATATATATATATATATATATATATATATATATATATATATATATATATATATATATATATATATATATATATATATATATATATATATATATATATATATATATATATATATATATATATATATATATATATATATATATATATATATATATATATATATATATATATATATATATATATATACATATACATATATACATATATACATATTATGTATAAGAAAAGTTTTATAAGTATCCAAGTAAAATATATTGCGGATATGATTTTGAGGGAACAAAAAAAATCACGATTTAATAAAAAATAAAAGGACCAAAAAAAAAAATCCGGTACAAGGAATTAATTAATTAATTAATTAATTAATTAATATATATATATACGTGCAATGCGCCATTGAGAGAAGCTTTTTGAAGAGGCAAGTTCGCTTTTGGTATAATTTAACAAAGTGGCCTCCGTCCTTGTCCGATCCGAAGTATGTAGATATATGTATATATAAATGTATTATATGTATTGTATATACATACATACATATCTATATACCTATACACTCGCAGTTTAGTTTTAGCATAACGTTTTATCGTAAATTTAATTAAAAACCTCTGGCTGAAATAATAATTAATATGCAACGCGTTTCGCGCTCTACGGTACGCCGTTGTCGGGCCAGGGCACGTAGACGAAATATGCGGCTCCCGTACGTGAAATGGAATCAATCAAATTCAAATTCAAATTCAAATTCAGATTCAAATTGTTGTTTAAGCTCGCCTAACGCGAATCTCGATCCAGAATATGCGATATATGCGATACGCGGTTCACACGATCATCGCTTTAACCAATATCTGGAGATATATATTATATATGTATGTATTTGTATATGTACATATATCCAACTCAAATGTTTGTACATAACCGATATTGATATACATATTTATCAGTAAATCTGAGCACACAGTGTGTACATACATACAAGTACCAAGGATTTTGAAAGAAGGTTTGAATTTTACATTTTTACATACCTATAGTAAATTTTTTTTTTTTTACAACTACCTATATATAAAAATTATTGAAATTCAGACTAATAATCTGAAGATTATAAAATTCTACATATAAACAGTTGGGCGCCAAATTAACCACATCACTTCGTTGAGGCAATAAAACGACTTTCAATTCTTGTCTGATAACCTAAATTCTTATTTTCAACTATATGTATACACATCAGTTGGTACACTTGGCGAAATTGACTCTGAGCCACCTATTTGGACAACTCTCGAAACAGCCAATCAGTGCTCTTGACTACAGCGATTCCTACGCGTTGATTGGCTGTTTCGGAAGTTGGTATAACTGAAAGTTGGTAACACACTAGGAAAATTCGAGTATATACTCCGCGTAGAATTTTCTCGAGAACCAGTCATCGGATTGAGTTAAAATTTAAACCATGTAACAAAAGTACGAAGATTTTTAAAATGACAAGACAGATTTTCAATATATTAAGAATTGAAAAATTAGCACTAGAATTAAATATTTTTTTATGGAATGCGAGTCATTTTCAACGAGCAATTGACTATACATCTTAGGAACCTTTTTACGTATCAAGTTTCTGGTTAAAATTTGATCAAGATCGTTCCCTAAGGTATCGGAACGCAAATAGTTTAAGGATATAATTCTTCTGAAACTATTTTTTTGTTTTGTGACATCTAACATGGATATCGGGCTTCAAATGTATTATTGTGATGAAATAAAAATCGATTATTTTTAATTTTTGTTTTATTTTTATACATTTTGAGACGCATGTGCCCCCTTGAAAAATTATATATCTATAACCTATACCAGCGGTATTGACAAAGTAAAAATATATTTCTGTCAACAGTCAGTTTATAAAGTCAGAAACAGAGCCGAGTCTCCTATTTTTGACGTACATATAAAGCCCCGCTTTGGATCGACAGTCACTAAATGATTAAATCTGATAATCGATCCCCTCGGCCCTTTCAAATCCGGAAACAAGTCAATGAAATCGCTCGTCAACGATCACTGCGGTATACGTATATATATATACCTATACACTTATACCAATTCACGTATATACATATATACGTGGTATTATATACCTACCTATATACGTCTGACGGTGAACGGGAATTTATTTGTTTGGACTCGTCAAGCTGCTCTGAAAGCAGAAGTCGCCTGAGGCTGGGTAGGTACCCCCAGAGTAGAGAGCGGCTTCTGGTTCGTATCCCGGCTGTCAGATGCATCGTGCGGTGTCTATGACTCGACGAGGGGGCCCACGCATACGGCCAGGGGGGATAGCCATGTGGTCGACACCACAGGAAAGCTCTGTTTAGTCCCTTCCCGGTGGTTGGCAGATCTCTCATTTCATTTGAAATTCGTTTAATTGTTGAACTCCAGGATTAGAGATGAAAAACAAAAGGAAAGAAAAATAAATGAAAAAATTAATATAAATATAAAAAAAAAATGAAAAAAAAAAACAGGAAATGTAAACAAAAACACAATATAAGTACTTCCGGATTCAGAAAATTAAACAAATTTTACAAAATCAACAGTTTTCTTACTTTTTTTTTTGTTACATTTATTTATTTATTTTTTTTTTGTTTTGGACTTCTTTATATTTTCTAACGTATTTGTCTCAAAAATTCTATCACATTTCGATTAATAATGAAGAAATATTCTATCGACTCAGTTTTTATTTTTTCATTCATTTGTTTTTTTTTTTTGTATTGTTTTAGTTACCCCAAAATGACATCATTTTAAAATATACTCCTTAAAATTTCAAAAAGTTTTAATTAATTTTAATTTCATCATGCGACCTGTACCTTGCGAAAACCATTTTTTCTTCGACAGACAAAATTCATGCGAACAGACTGACTCAAGAAAATATTTCTTTAAATTGGATCAGTGATTTCCTTTTTTTCCTGTTAATTCTACTTGATGTTAGAAACTATGAGTACGTTTGTTCAAATCATTTCGTGTGTTAGAGAACGGATCCTTTTTCTTCGCAAAATTTATTGTATCACGCTCTCATCATATTCCCACGTCAAGTTACTTCTACTGTGAGAAAGCGCTAGAGGTTCTTTAGGCGAACTCAGCGCGCGTTATCGACTGTCAGAGACTGTGGGAACTAAACTACGCGACGAGCCAGTGCGGCGTTTTTTTGAATACAAAAATTTGAAAGTAGCTGCAAACTTGATTTTGATCTTTGTTTTATATCGAAAAATATTTGCTCTACGTAAATTTTCAGGATCTTAAATGCCCGGAAAATCGTAAAAATTGATTTAAAAAAAAAAAAGATGGAATTTTTTTTTTTCGCGATTATTTCGGGAACGCTGATAAATTTCAAAAAAAAGTTTTTTACAAAAATTTTAGAGCTAAGAATTCTGTGTCAAAAAATATCATCAGAAGTTAATTTACGTTCAGTATTTACGAAGTAACTACGAATTTTCCGATTTATGTATAAATAATCAGGAATTACTTTATCACTTCGTGAATACTGGACGAAAATTAATTTCTAAGGGCATTTTTCGACCCAGAATTATTAACTCTACAACTTTTACACGAAACTTTTTTAAAAATTTTTTACCGTTACCGAAATAATCGCGAAAAACCGAAAAATTTTCGTCTTTTTTCATCAATTGTCACGATTTTTTAATCCTAAAAATTTGCGCGTAGTATTTTTGGGTGTTAAATAAAAATAAAAATCAAATTTGCAGACATTTCCAAATTTTTGAGGTTCAGACCTTGAGTTTACTGGAATAGTAACATTTTGTGTTATTTAAAAGAGAATCGTTCTAAATACGTTAAGGTCAAAGCTCAACTCATCGAATCGAAATAAAATAAGTAAAAACTAAGAATTAAGACAAAAAAAAAAAACAAAAAAAAATATCGGATTAACTGTTTTACTAACACCCCCACATATTTCGTCGATTATTAAGATCGAGGATCAACGATTGGGATTTATATAAGCAAAGCATATAAAATATCCGTGAAATCTAAGATTACACAGAAATCCAAAGCGAATAGGTTTAAAAATGTATCACAAATAGCAGATAGCCGCGTAAAAAGATTCAAAAACTTTGAACACGACTCTGGGGTCTGTAACAGTGTACATTATACATATACGTAAACGGCGATGAATACCAGACAATTTTTGCGGTTCGAAATGTTATTTAAACACTCAGTATAACACCGACCCAGTTATATCTACCATACCCTTGATCGGTTGATACGTTTAGCCATCGTTCGCTAAAACTTAATACAGACTTCGAAAATTCTACGCTTTTTTTTAAACTTCCCACAATGAAAATTAAAAATTTTCAAAATAAAGGGAAGTTATTGGTTTAAGGGTCGAAAGGGTTTATCGAGACTTAAATCTGATTAGATTTTGGAGTCGATCGGTCGAGTAGTTTCAAAGTTATTTGAGAAATAAAAATTAAAAAACAATTTTTTTTTTATGTTTTAGCGCATAACTCCTAAACTGTTTATGCGATTAGTCTCAAAACTTAATCAGACTTAGGTCTCGGACAGCCCTTTCGATCGCCGCAAGATTCATCAAAATCGAACGATTGGTTTAAAAGATATTGCACGACAAAAATTTCTCTTTTTGTCGTACGATACCTTTGGAACGAATTAACCGATTTGAATAATTCTTGCGGCGATCGAAAGGGTTCATCAAGACTTAGATCTGATTAGATTTTGGAATCGATCGGTCGAGTAGTTTCAAAGTTATTCGAAGAATAGAAATTGAAGAAAAAAAAATTCGTATACGGAAAACTAATTATACTTATAACCTTAATTGTAACGTATTTAACACAGTGGGAAGTTTTCGGGTTAGCCCACAGGTCAACCGGTTTCCTGATTCTTTCTGTTTTTTTTTTTTTTATACCGCGTTTTGAATACTTATGAATCCTTAAATCGAACAGAAATTCTGCATCATACAAAGGAAAAAAAAATTGCGTACCTATATCAAAACTCTAAAAATCTGTTCCCTAAATTATCAACCCGACTAAAAAATAAATAAATAAATGAAAAAATTCACATAAAATCAATAAAATTTGAAAAATTTTTTGTGGTTACCGTGTAAAAAAAATTTCAATCTCGTTTGGATATATATTCATCCCTAAATCCTGCTGCAGGAGATCGTCAGCGGATCTGTCCTTCCACATTACGTATTCCTAGTCACGTACGCTTTCAGAAATTGATTATCCACCTCAATTAATTGGTTTACCTGATTATATTCACGTAGATAAAAACAAAAACGAACTGAAAGAACAAATTTCGATAATACATTTTCCGGAAGACCGCAAGCTTCTCGGTTTTTAAAGACCCATTTGAGCGTTGCGAAAGTACGTAATTATCAGAGCTTACGACTATGCAGTAGCTGATTTTATAAACCGCAAAAGATTCGGGTTTTTTTTTTTTTTTGGTTTTTTTTTGTTTTATCATTCATGATTTTTTTTTTTTCTTCAGTTTCTTTTTTTTTTTGTTTTTTATTGGCAGCGATGCGGTTTCTGCGATTATTCGACGTTTTTAGTGATTTTGGTTTATCTTCTATGTATATTTTTTATTGCGAATTTTTACCGTCGACAAATCTTGAGACTTAGAGTATTAGTCGGTAATTTTTGGATATAGCTGTTTAATCCGAAGTATATTGAAGCTCGTTTACGCACCTTCAAGGCCTTTTCGCATACCGCGAAAAGGGGGAAGTGAGGCGATGAAATCGAACAAGCGGTGCCGCACGCCCGACAGGGTGAAAACCACGTGAGAATTTTCGCACTCGGTGCTCGCGATAGTCAATACCTACCTACCTACCTACCTACCTACCTACCTACCGAAAAGCTTTGCGCTCGAGTACCTATATATACATACACCGTGAAAACGTTGGTGTCCCGACGACCAAAACCGTCCGCAAAAGCTTCGACGAACCACCCAACCTGCAAGCCCTCCGGTAATTGAAAAACTAAAAGATCTTAAGGACATCTCCGAGGGGATGATGACGTAATTCCTCAAGGATTTTAGACGGTCAAATACAGGGAGGATGAATTATGTCTAGATAGAGTATACTCCGTGTCTTAAAGATTCACGATTTTTTTTTTTTCTCTATATATTCTTCCCGAAAAACAAGGTGGGAATAAATATTCTGATTTATTATGAATCTGGCACACACGACGTGGTGGTCAGAAAAATTCATCCTTTTTTTATTCTTCTTTAATTATCAAGGAGGAATATTATACAACGTGGAAATAATTATTTTAAAATTTTCTATCGCCTCAAATTATTTTGAAACTGATTAATTTCAACTGAGCAACAGATATTTTTAAAATTTCGATAAAATATTTCAAAAAATCATGTCATCTCGGGACAAACCATCATAATACGTGGAGATAAGATCAGTCTTAAGATTAAGGTCAGATTATAGAATATTTCTTCACAGCATAGCAATAATCTAAAAAAACAAAATTTATTTTCAAGCTATGTAAGATTTTGGAAAAAAATAATAAAATAAAAAAAACAACTAAGAAAAAAAGTGTTTAACGATGAAAAATAGAGTTTCTAAATTTTTAACATTTTTAACAAAATGACTGTGACTTAGATTCGCTTTTTTATAATCGAAAAAAAAAAAAAAAAAAACAAACAAATACTGTTTCGAAATCTTTTTTGTTGTAATTTTTATAACAAAACGAGTCATTTTAACAAACAAGAATAAAATAATTTAATCATATTTTTATATTCAGTGCAGAATAAAATATGAAGACTGAAGGCTGAGTTTATCGTAATATCGAGACACCCTGTACATAACAGTAAATATACATGCATACATATATACATATCTATAGATATATATATCAACATATGTGTGTGTGTATGGGTTGAGCGTGAAAAATCGTTAAGGTCAAGTGAACGTAATTAGATGCAGATGCGACTTTTTTGCGAGCTTAAAGGCCCACCGAAATACGTGCGGGGGCAGCATAGCTAGCTTGCAGGCGCAAAAACTGACCGCCTTCGTCGAGTGCCGCGTGTTTGCCCAGTAGTAGAAGAACTCTGGACCGACGACTCGCTTAAATGCGAATTTTTTTTTTTTTTGCAATTTCTCAGTTCAATTTTAACAGAACTTTGTGAGTTCGCAGATTTTTTTTACCCGCCTAATATATTGGAATGGTTCGTAAAAAATCTCTGAGGCTTTTTTTTTTCTTTTATTCTTAACGTAATTTTAAATAAATTAAGAAATTTCTATGGGTATTAAGTTTTGTCATTTTTAAATAAAAATTATGGAGAATTTGTTTTTTGTATTCATTATTTGTAAAAATTTGAATTACAGGAGATTTTAATCGATTTATTTATTTGTTTTCTTTTTTTTTATTAGACACTAATGCAACGCTGCTGCAGTTCTACAAATTGGATATATTTACGATTATGAAAATGGACGTGGAGGATTCTTGCGGGATTAAGATTAAGGAAGAGGCTAAGGAGTGCCTCTCTCCTACTAGCACCACACATGCACCCTGCAATGTAACGGGGGCGAGTAACGCTCTCACTACTACAAGTTTAAACAGCCATACACCGACCTCGAAATTAACACCGACGACGAACAACAATCCCGAACCTTCACCAGTTAATCTGAATCTGAAGCCCAGGAGTAAAGGTGAGATTATTATATTTTATTTATTCATTTATTTTGCGATTTTTAACATGTATAGTTTTAGCTTTATGTGGAAATATTTTTACTCTTTATTATCCATCGAAAAATTACTTATTCGACACGTCGGGCGCAAAGTTCGATTTTTTCGAAGTAATGAAAAATCGAAAAAAAAAGATTGAAATTGAAAATTTCACATTAAAGAATGCCCTATATATTGACAAACAACAATTTTATACAGTGCGTTTCATCCCAATTCGATCTGGGTACATTTACAATTTCTTCTTGTCATTGGCAAGGAACGCCCTATATATTGACAAACAACAATTTTATACAGTGCGTTTCATCCCAATTCGATCTGGATACATTTACAATTTCTTCTCGTCATTGGCAAGGAACGCCCTATATATTGACAAACAACAATTTTATATAGTGCATTCATTCTAATTCGATCTGGGTATATTTACAATTTTTTTGGTGTCATTGGCAAGGAATGCCCTATATATATATATATAAAATTCTCAACTCGGAAGAACATATTCTTTCATTTAGAAAGGTAATACAGAGAAAAAAGTATAGGTTTGTCGGTAAAACAGCGATAATCGATTAATTTCCGGTAGAACCGGAAGTTCAAATTAAACGAGACATGGCAATTTTTCATTCCCATCATTTGGTTGTAAAGTCCTGTGAATTTCAGATTTTTTCATCGAGCCGTTTCCGAGATCACCGCGTGAGTTTGTCGAACAGGCCGACAGGCAGACCGACATCTTCCTAAAAACCCGTTTTTCAGATTCTAGAGGGTCGAAAACGTGAAGAGTCGTTGAAATTAGCAAAAGTCACTTTTCGACCAAAACCAATACTTTTCTTATATAACCGTAGCTGATGAAAAGTAATTATTATACCTCATTTAATTAACATGTTCTACTTCCGAGTTAAATTTTTTTATTGAAAATCTAAATTCTTTACATATTTTATTTTAGTTTTACTTACTACGTGGATTTCTAAAGTTTTATAATTTATTCTAAGTCTCTTTTAAGGGTCTTGTTTAAAATATATGTACATATACAAGGGATTTGATAATTTGAAAATAATTTTTACCTCGTTCGTGTAAAAAAAATTGAAATATTCTTATTTTTTATAATTTTTTTCTTATTTTCTATCCCTTGATTAATCCATCAAATAGTGGATTAACTAAGGTAGAGCTAGTCACCCTGCTGCAGTATCGAACTATTAAACGTCAAAGCCTTTGGCTGTCGAATACCACCTGCATTTTCCGATAAACTTAATTATAAACCTTTCGCTTCCGTGATTAGCAGCTAATCCATTACTTTTAAGTTACAAAGGCACTCCTTCACCTCGTGCTTCAACGCATCTGCGTCCTCCGCTGCAAACCAGCTCTTTATGTTCTTATATGTATAATATCAGAATATAGAATATGAGATGGAACATACCTATGTATTTATATACTGGAATTTATGTGCACGAAAGATGGTTAGATAAATCAAGAATAAGATGTTAGAATGTCCAGCAGGAATGTTTTTTTTATTATTTTCTTCTATTTGGTGTTTGGGAAGGGTTGAAGTTTTAAAATAGTTCCAAACGGTCAAAGTTTCGAATTTTAATATTACTGATTCAAAGTTTTTGGAAATGTTATTTTCCGGGAAGTCTGTATAGTCGGTTTAAGAAACCTAAAATCGAGAAACACCGAAAATTCAAAATTCTGAAAGCTAAAGATCCGAAAGGATGAAACTCCGGAATTTGAAATTCCCATATTCAACGTCGTGTTCCTCGATTAAATTTTCGGATTCTTGGACTTTCGGAGTATTTAGCCGTCCGTATTCCGATCTTTCCGAATTTTAATATTCCGAACTTTAACGTTTTTCAAAATTTGAAATTGTTGCAAATAAATTCGTAATTTTGGCCTCTTTGAACTTCGATAATTAAACCGATAAATATTTCACCCCTTATCTCATATGAGTAGGAAAAGTTGAGATTAGCTATAATACTCGTCTACGTACATATTCGCCATCGTATAATCATTCCTCGTCTCCAACGAGGCGAAGGAGTTTGCAGAACGACGTGCCGCAACCTGGCCTTACCTTACCTTGCCTTGCCTTGCCTTGCCTCTCATGGTATGGTATGGCATGGCCTGGCCTGGCCTGGCCTGGCCCGCACTGATAGGATGTGAACAAACAGCCACCAGTCGACCCGCTATACCTTTGACCTCTGATGGCTTGCGAGCTTTCCTGTAACCACCTCGAGAGTCGAGAATCGAGATGGTTATGTGTATAATCTATACATATGTGGGTAGGCATATGTACGTAGGTACTTATAATAATATGTAATTTAGAAAAGGGTTTTTGATATAGAAATATGCGTTGCATCATTGGGATAAAATTATTAAAAATCATCTTCAATTTGTTTTGATAAACATTTGAAAATCAGTGGAAAAAAGAGAGGATTGGAATTATTTTTCTCAATGTAAAAAAAAAATTAACATTGAATTTGGGGCCGGGTTGAAGTTCCGAACGTCCAAATTGTGGATTTGTTTCAGACTGTTAAATGTTAAAGCTTAGACTATTAAAATTCTGAAAGATCGAAATGTGCAGACAGCTAAAAAACACAGACAGTCCAAAACTCCGAAAGTCCAAGATTCTCAAAATTTAATTCAAGGGGACGACGCTCAGAGTGGGAATTTCTAGTTTCGGACTTTCGGCTTTTCAGATCTTGAGTTTTCCGAATTTTCAACCTTTGGTGGTTTTCGGTTTTGAAATTTTTTAAATTAAATTCTATGCAGACTTCCAGGGAAATACCTTTTCCAAAAACTGTTATTCAGTTATATCAAATTTTGGAATTTTTAACCTTTCAGAACGTTTACAATTTTATCTCAATTTTGACAAGATTGTCACAAATGAGTTTTTTTGTCTTCTTGTATTGATCTGATTTCTAATTTTGAATTTTTACTGTTCTGTTGAGGCTGGAGAAATCAATTTCGCTATATCATATACTTTAGACGTTAAATGAAAAGAAATCATTAGAAAGAAATTAAAACAAAAAAACTTGGAAACTGTAACAGTTTTTGGTCATTTACCGATTCGCAGTCAAAATTAAATATCATTTGTAAAGGCACGTTGAATCGTATATACTTTGACATACGTAGAGGAGAATAGAGTATATGTTGGGCGCCAATTGGTAAATTAGATCGTTTGAATATGGCAATTTTTCAAGACAATATTTCCTAAAATTTCAAAGATTCTAAAAAAAAGGTATCATCATGGTACTCAAAATGCTCCAAACATTCCCATTCTTACAAATGTTAAAATCCAGTGATTGACGTCCAGGGGTTAGTTATCAAAGACAGAGTTAAGAGAAATTAAAACAGAAAAACTTGGAATCTGTAACAGTTTTTGGTCATTTACTGATTCGCAGTCAAAATTAAGTATCATTTATAAAGGCACATTGAATCGTGTGTACTTTGACATACGTAGAGGAGAATAGAGTATAAGTTGGGCGCCAGATGGTAAATTGAATCGTTCAAATATAGCAATTTTTTGAGACAATATTTCCTAAATTTTAAAGATTGTAAAAAAAAAAGTTATCATCATGGTACTCAAAATGCTCCAAACATTCCCATTCTTACAAATGTTAAAATCCAGTGATTGACGTCCAGGGGTTAGTTATCAAAGACAGAGTTAAGAGAAATTAAAACAGAAAAACTTGGAATCTGTAACAGTTTTTGGTCATTTACTGATTCGCAGTCAAAATTAAGTATCATTTATAAAGGCACATTGAATCGTGTGTACTTTGACATACGTAGAGGAGAATAGAGTATAAGTTGGGCGCCAGATGGTAAATTGAATCGTTCAAATATAGCAATTTTTTGAGACAATATTTCCTAAATTTTAAAGATTGTAAAAAAAAAAGTTATCATCATGGTACTCAAAATGTTCCAAACATTCCCATTCTTACAAATGTCAAAATCCAGTAATTAGTTTCTGGATAAATTACCAATCTTACAATTCAAAAATCAAACTGTTTCTATAAAAATAAACAAACGGTCAGTTATCAAATAATTTTTTTATTTTATTTATATTTACTTTATCTTCTATCTCTTATCGCGCCTTCAACAAACTACCTACATATATATATATACCCACCTACGCTATACAGCTGTTGATATAGAGGCTCTGAGAAATAATACAAGCAATAGAAATTGGAGTGCTCGCACGAGAAAGGAGCGAACGCTTCTGCTTAAGACGTTGACAAAGAGGGGGACCAAGGGTGGGCCAAGAGGGTTAACGCTTTGCCGTGGTACCGGTGGTACTGGCAGGCCTGTTCTTGACGGGTCACAACACGTGGCAAGCAACAAACCTCAAACAAAACTGAAAGCCAGATCACCCCCGAGGTCACCAAAGCTAATTCCAAAAAAAAACACAAAAAAAAAAATTTATCAAACTATAAAATCAATAAATGTTTATTTTTTTTTTTTTTGTTTTTTTCAAATCACTTTCTTCAATCGTTATTCATTTTGTAATTTCCTAAATAATATCCCCCCCCCCCCAAATTTTTTGATGCTTCTCTCTCCTTTTTTTTTTTTGTTTTCCTTTTTTGTGTTTATGTTTTGATCATCGATGAACGGGGTTTATTCATCCCGCGTGATATTATTGTACAATTCATGGAGATATTTTCTTTCGCTGCGAGGGAGTAGTATAACTCTTCTCTCCGTCCCTCCGCTGGCACCAGGATATCCCTAGAGTGTCCCCTACAGCCGACGCCGCCGCCGCCCCAAAACGACCCGGATATACCTACCTACCTACCTACCTACCTCGCCCCCGGGAAAACGTTTAATCAACGGATTCAAATGAAAGCTGCTGGTTCGTCCATCCATTTTGAGCTGCTTTTATACCCTAGGATCCTAATTTTTTCAGCAACAGCTACTTCGACCTTGTATGTCTTATTATAGTTTAACAGTAAATGTATTCGTTAATCCTTTTTCATCCCCTGCATCCTTTTCTACTTTCTATACCTTTCTCGACTAATTGTCTCTCTAATACGAAAATTAATCGAAATAATTATCACACCTACTTCTAATAATAATAATAATAATAATAATAATAATAATAATAATATCAAAAATAAGATAGATAATGAGATCAAATTAAGATAATAATAAGATCAAAAAGTTGTGCTAAAAAAAAAAAGAAAAATCAAACTGTAAAAGAAGTTTGCCTACTGCTGCATCTGTCTCCATAATTTAAAATGTGACATTTGCTCGACATTTAGAGATAATTATTGTATCATACTGGTCGACTGGTGCATGGATTAGATATCTGGCGTGCATTAATCTGTGAGTTATTTTTAAACCGTATAAAGTCCTTTTTAACAAAGCTCATTGGTTAAATGTAAGCTGAGTTAATCGTGATGAAAGCCTGATCAGATTAAATGGTATGAGTTGACGAAAAAAATAAATAAATAAATAAAAAGAAAAAAAGGTGAGATATAATAGGGAGAAACGAGATATGGGAAGAGGGTGTTAAATAGTAAAATGATAAAAGCGTAAGCGACACGCCTCCATTCCATGGTATACACGCACCAGTCCAGAAATTCAATTATTAATTGGTACGTAGGTACAATTGTGAGGTAAACCCCTCGTCGTAACGTAGACACAAGCTTGAATAGTACCTATACACTCACGTACATATGTGCATATTAGTATTTGTGCATTTACACCCCTTTCAAACTCGGATCTAAACACACGTATGTACGCATATGTGAAAATTTACACATGTCGGAGTGTACCGAACACACGGATGCACACATCATTTCCGTTTTATACCATATATTATATACCCTGAACATATATGCACATACATACATACATACATACGGTTATAAGGAACTAGGAAAGTGGACTGGGGAAACCCGGTGGCAGTGACTGGTGGTTAGGTGTTAACGAGGACCCGTATGAACGCGTTCATTTCACACTCTTTTCTATCCTCATATTATGTTCCGCGAACACATTCAAAGAAGGATTCAAACCTCACACATATATACATAATATACACACATAGGATACACTTTTGGCAAACAGTAAAAGGACCGGATATATTAGCTTAGATATCTACGTGCAGGATGAGGAAGCAAAAGAAGGGGGAAAAAATAAAGCTCACATTTATTATCACACGCTTACACAGTCAAAGAGATGGACAGACAAAGATATATGGAAAGGACGAAACGAGAACATGGTAAAACATACCCTCGGGGATGACCCCTCGAATCGAGGTATATAGATACAACAGTCAGTGCAGAATTATGGAGAATTTAGTATAGCTCTGTGTATCCACGTGTATGAACTTCGCTGTGATATGTAGGTAAGAGTGGTTGTTCCATGGGGGTACCCGTATACCCCCAATGAATGTATATACCCGATCCCGCGTCTACCCGGTACGCTATACGACCACGAGCCGCAGATATACCGGGATCCATTCAAATCGTATAACGCATATACGTTTTTCACTCCTATCTAATCTCGGCCGCGACCCGCAGTGCATCGCTTTACCCAATTTCGGACTAAGCACGGAGGTGAAAGGAGAGAAGCTTTGCGATCTTTAAGGAAAATTTTACAGTCGTAGGTACATGATTACAATTTTTACAAAAATTTGTTTCATCGTTTTTCACGCTACGATTATATCACGAGGGTTTGACATTTTCAAAATGGAGAAAGGAACAGAATAGATTTATCCAAAAATTGTTAATTTTTGTTCTATTTTATTTTTTATCCAATTAATTTATACTCATTTTGAATAGTGAAGCAAGTTTTGTCGTACAAAGACGTAGTTTCTACTTATTCTTGTATAAGGAATATATATATACGTATCTGTACATACTTATGTACATACATACATATATCTGACTACTTTCTCGTAGACTTTCAGCGTACGTGCTCGTCGTACCCTTTGGAGCCGTTTCTTAAGGTCCTCGAAATCCTTGGTACACAACGAAGAGGCACGCGCATCGGTTGTTAGAGGCTAAAACGTTCGCTACATATTATATACCTGGCGCGGAATATAATCGAGGTTTTCTTTCCTTAAAATGACGCTAAATAAAAATAAAATCTGTATAAAACTTCGTTTGGATAAAAACGAAGGTCTAAAATAAAAATGAATTAAAATTAAAACATTTTTTTTTTTTTTTATAAATCTAAGGATTTCAACAAAGTCTCAAATTCTGACTTGTATGTACATTTTTTTTATATCTATTTAACGAAAATTTTGTGATTCAAATTGTTTTTTTTTTATCAGAATTTAATCAATTCGATTAATTTCCAGATCAATTGAAAGAAATAATTAATTCAGACTGAATTTAGTCAGTTTTTTGTTTCTATCGAAATTTTCAATTATTTTCATCGCCAATATGGGATAATAATGATCAACCGATCCAATACGTATAGAAGCCTGAAATTTACAGAAGATGAAGAAGCAGGGGTGTTATGACGAAGTATAAGATAGGACAAACTGTAGAAGTAGAGCCCCTCGGGCGAGAGTAAAGCACGTACATACCTATCTACCTTAGGGTAAAACGCCCTCGGACCATCTGATAAAGTTCTCATAGAATTTTCGATGATATAAAATTATCGAAACTGTATATTTATTTTATTTTCAATTTTGATCAATTATATCCAAAGAATAGAAATAAAAAAAGGAAACACAAGAGATAAGAAATATTTGAAAAATTCTGAAAGATTGAGAAAAAAAATTAATAATAATAATAATTAATTATTTAAGCGAAGAGAGGAGGATTTTTTATTTTTTTGGTTTTTGTTTTTGTTTTTTCAAAGCCAAAGATTTTATAGAAAATATACGTCGTACCTATCCTATATAGGAAATTACGTGAAATAGACTTTTGGAAATACAACAAGGCGTGATAAAGTGCGGGCACAGGTGCGGAAGGGGTCGCGGACCGCCTCGACGTGTACGCAGGTGTTTTCTAGTACCTACCCGTTGCCCGCGTCCTATACGAGTTCCAAGCTTCGTTCGCAGGTTACAGGATCTATACGTAGCTACGGTAGTACCGCATGTCTAAACGATCTATGCATGCATGTATGGGTTCACATATCGGCGCACACAACTCGCGGTTATTATAATCAAAAAAACAAAAAAAAAAGACTAACCTTTTCTCCCGTAAACCATGACCCAATTAATATATGGATATCAGGCTGCTCCTTATATTCACGATATTTTTGAATCTTGATAATTTCCATCGTTAAATCGGCTCAAATACTTAGAAAACAGGCAGGTAAATCGGCTGACCACGATTGGCCAGACCTAAAAGTTCCTGCCTAAATCTTTCGATGATAAAAAAAAAAACACATGCATGAAGATTTTCTAATATAATTATTGGTAGGCAATTTTCAGATGAGAGAGGTGAAAAAAATCTGACATTGTATTCGTGATCAACGATCGAGAAAACCTTGAGATACCAATTTTTATTCGAATCCGTTGATCCTTTCTCAAGATATCGTTGATTGAATTATTTTTTTCAAAATTTTGTTCTTTGTATATCTCAAAAACTACTGCACCGATCAAATCCAGAATCGAATCAGTTCTAAGTTTAGAGAATTCGCGTCGATTGATACCAAATTCATCAAAATTCGATTATTTGTTCTCGAGATATCGTCCGACAAAAAAAGTGATCACACACATCCATCCATCCACACAGTTGGAAGTAAACCTGTCCCAAGAGGTCCACATGTGAAACTTGTTAAAATTAACAGTTTTTCCATGTCGTTTTGAAATATTTGACAAATTATTGTAGTTGGTTTTTAAAATCAACTGGAAAAAATAGTCCATTATTTCAAAACAGTATGAAAAGTCTGTTAATTTTAACAAGTTTCACGTGTGGACCTCTTGGGACAGGTTTATTTCCAACTGTGCATACATACATACACACATACAAGACGTCCATCTGAAAATGGTCGGGGGTGATTCTCTTGACCTTAAAACGTAGAGATTTGGTGAAAACTGAACTTTTCATTTTCAGGGTGATTACAATAACTTCCCTATTGCTAAAGCGGGAAGCTAAAAAATCAGGAAACCGGTTGACATGTGGGCCAACCCTAAAACTTCCCGCTGTGTTAAATACGTTACAATTAATTGATACTATTGTGTTTATAATACATTAAAGAAGGTTATACGTGTAATTAGTTTTCCGAATACAAATTTTTTTTCTTCAATTTCTATTCTTCGAATAACTTTGAAACTACTCGACCGATCGATTCCAAAATCTAATCAGATCTAAGTCTTGACGAACTCTTTCGATCGCCGGAAGAATCATTCAAATCAGTTAATTCGTACCGAAGGTATCGTACGACAAAAATAGAAATTTTTGTCGCGCAATATCTTTTAAACCAATCGTTCGATTTTGATGAATGAATTTAGGAGATATGCGCTAAAAACATGACGAAAAAATTGTTTTTCAATTTTCATTTTTCGAATAACTTTGAAACTACTCGATCGATCGACTCCAAAATCTAATCAGATCTCAGTATTGATAAACCCTTTCGATCGCCACAAAAACCATTCCAATCGGTCGATTAGTTCTAAAGATATCGTACGACATAAATTTCTGTAAAACACACACACATACGGACGTCCATCCAAAAATAGTCAGAATAGCTTCCTAGGACCCCAAAACGTCAAGATCTGGTGAAAACTCGATTTTCGAAAATCGGACTGAAACCAATAACTTCCCTTTTGTTTGAAAATTTTCAATTTTCATTGCGGAAAGTTAAAAATCTATTCAAAGTTCCAACTTTCAATCTTCAATCTTGAGCAATTTTTTGCAATTTTTTCAGTGTTTCTTGTTTTGGTATTCTTCGAAGCACTATGCACAACTTTACACAGATTTTTTATCTATGTATTTAAATCCGATTTACGATGTGAAAATGGTCTGCAAGATTAAAAAAGTACCCCAAATAAGAACCACCGCTAATGATTGTCATAACTAAAAGTAGTTTGTTCAAAAGATTTAACAGGCTAAAATTCAGTAGAAAAATGGATTTTTTTTTATTTTTTTTATAATCGTTAAGCAAAAAAGAAGCAATTTTTGTTTTTCTTTTTTGTTTTTATTTATTAATTTTTTTTTTTGTGGTTTTTGGATAAATAATTGAATAAAAATAATGAAAAACTTGGGCTACGTATGTATGTACAAACCTAGACTTTCGAGAAAAATAAACCTAAACCTATAGAGAGAGGGTGAAACTGGTATACGGCAATGTGTACATATAACCTTACCCTGCTTTGCTTTGCCCTGCCCTGCCCTGCCTCACTCACGTTATCTGTTACTCTCCCTGCACGTGAAATCGCAGCGTATATATACCGGTGGTGGCGTTTGCGGGGTTGGTTGACTCTGGCTGTCTGGTCCATGCCCGATAAGGCACGTCCAACACTTTCAGAGAAGCATTGCTCTCAGCTGATATGATATCCGGTAGACCTAACGTTGTTGAGCTACGTGTCCTTGATCGTAGGTAGGTAGGTAGGTAGGGAAGGTAGGTACGAGTAGGTATATACATACATACATACATACACGTCGTAATAGTTAATAGGAAAATTTTTACTTTTCGATACTTTAGCGATGAAAAAAGTGAAAATGAAAAAATGATTTTGGTCGAGAAATGGTGTTTGCTAATTAATTTCAACGAATTTCGCACCTTTTCGGGTTGAGCTGGTTTCAAATTCCTATAATAACGATCAAGATTACGAATTCGTCTGAAATGGTTTTGAATTTTCAAAACCGTTATATAGTTCTGAATTCAAAATTCCAAGAATCCGAAAATTTACTTCAAAAGTTTCGGGCTTTTTGATCCTTAGCTTTTGAAATTTTGAATCTTCGGTATTTTTCGATTTGGAGTTTTTTGAACTGAATATGGACTAAGGAAATTAATTCCTTTCCATAAAAGCTGTTAATTTGTTACATCAAAATCCGGTATTTTGACCATTCGGAAATTTCAAAATTCAAAACTTCAATCCAACCCCTTTCGGGTTTCACAAATTTGAAAAAAACAGGTCGAAAGAAAACCGGGAAAAATTTGTCTAACAAAAATCTGAAACGCACAGAGTCGTATATAAGTTTCCATTAATCACATTGTTCCCAATTTCATCTGCGTATATATTATTGTTTATTATCAGAAACAGGATAATTACATACATACCTACCTACATAATATGTTATTACGTGATCCTTGAGGCGCATTAAATCCTTTTATGTAGATTATAATAGTAATATGAATTAGTAATACAATATATCAAAATATCTGGGGGTATTTTCTCGTTCAAATATCTACCCTAAAGGGTAAAAAAACTTCCATGACTTGCCTTACATGGTCACATCACATACATGTGTAGGTATAATATTATATCTCTCCGATACCCGTATTTCTCCTCAAGTTATTATTATTTAGATATTTACTAGTATAAACAATACTTTCATACTACTAAATTACTAACTAGATTTCATACAGATGGGATGAAATTTAACAATGGATCACGTTTTCTTACGTAATTAGTAAACAGCATTATTTCCAGGATAATCTTTATATACAATTTCATATATCTACATACATAGACGCGTATTTAACAAGAATATTAAACAATAGGTAAAATATCTAAGTCCCGACCGGATGTACAATTATATGTAACATGCATCGATACGATGAATAACTTTATCAATGACTTTGTTTATTTTCATATGATGGTTTCATCCCCACTTTTCACATCGATTTACATCATATAAACAAATTTTCATCTCTAGTCAAGCTCAGTATATTATAACTTCTTGCTTATAACGTATCTTTGCGTATATACCCATAATGTACGTTTGATCTTTTTATAACGATTTATATAATTTTTCGAAATCATTTATAGTGTTGAATAAAAATTATAACCACGTCTATATATATACCTGCAATCGTATAAATAAGGAATTAGAATTTTTTTATCGACGATGACGGCGAAATATCGGAACTTGGATGGGCAGGAAATTTTTTTTTAACGTTTAATATCTCCGGTATAAAGGGTGGTAAAAAAAACTACATCAATACTTGCGTGGATTTATGTTAATTTATATTTTTAAAAAAAATACATATATGTATATGTATACAAATTTAAAAGAAAACATTATAAGACTAATTAGAGAAAAAAAATCGAGATTGTATTATCACGCTGGTATGTTGGATTGCGTTATATTATTATACCAATATCGCATATTACTATCCTGTACTCGTTAACAAATCTCGAAATTCTCGCAGAGTACTAAGTCCGTATCATTTCCCTGTACTCCATTTATTTTTATGGACTTACTAATTATGATTAATGATCATAATCATTGATTTATAATGATAAATGTTTGACACATGAGGATCTATCAGCGCATAATTATTCGCGCATAATCATCGATATACAAAAATACATGTATTTTTGCATTTGAAACTTTGGTCGCTTTGGGGCACGTGTTAATATTAATATTCAGAGCTCAAACTTTACAGACATTTTTTATTATATATTTGAAAAGATTCTGGGGGGCGGCAGGATCAAATTTCGAAAATACCCTAAATAAGGACCACCCTAATGTAGATTAGGATATGAAAAATCGACAAATTTTCGGGAATTGTCCACGACTGAGGGACGTAATACACAGATATCCTGTTTCCGGATGTTAATCTACGCAATGTTAACTACAAATAACGCTGTTAAAGACCCTCGCATTTTACATCTTGTGGCCACTAGCACAGATTGAAGTATAAGCTCTGTAAAAATGACATAGGTTGACCGTTGACCTAATAACTAATTAAATATTAGTCCGATCCATCTATAATTTTTTTTAATTATAGTTCTCACACTTAGATCTGACGTAGACTAAAAGTTTTTCAAAATGTTTGTTCATTAGGCTCTAGAAAATTCGAGAAAATTAAAATTATTGTATATTTCAGTATACGAACTTTAGAAATCTGAAAACATATGAAAAATTGAATATTTTTTTATGATCCTAGTCTACACCAGAATCTTAACAATATTTCGTAAACTCACAAAGCCGGAGCCAGTTTGGACTGAAATTGACTTCGAAATTAGGTCAACATGTTTTTTTACATAGCTCACTTAAATCTATCTTGATAACGACATGATGTAAGATTTGAGGATCTTCAATATCGAGATTTGTATATGACATTGCGTAGAATAAAAGCCAAAAACAGGATATCCGTATATCATTTACGTTAACCGTCACAATCTTTGAAAATATGTCTAATTTTTACATCCCGAACATGTATGTATTTAAAAAATATAATTCAACAAATCCCAAAAGGTCAAACATGTTCGTTCTATTCGCTTAGCCATCTTTTACACGATCAGCCTCAGCTCTGTCGCCTATTTGCGTAGAATTCTGCATTTGACAGTTGACAGTTTAGTGGGAGATTTTCTCTCACCTCATGCCTCACCACGCTCTAGGCTCTATCCTTGATCGTTAGTAATTATTCCTGTCACCCGGGGCGCACACATTTACTGATAACTACGACTACGATCTAACAGAACTTTCGTAGTTCCATAAAAATAATTAAAACATATAATCAAAGAGAAATATTCATCGATATTTATACTACATCACGTTGATCAGTAGTCACACTCCGTCTATAGTCAGACACGAGTTCGTCTTATGCGAGAGCAGAATTTGACAAGAACTTTATTCGTTTAGGAATAGAGTAGGAAGATTGGTGTACCGAATTCAGATGTAAAGTTGATACTTATATTGCGATAACTTTTTATTTGAATTTTTGAAGACTCTGAGAATTTTTATTGAATGAAAAATAGATCGATTGAAGTGAAGAAATAAACGAGTGAGTAATTTTCTTTACAATTTATTGATGATAATAATTGTAGCATTATGCGAGTTTAGGTATTGACATACTTTTGACAAAGATAAATTACTTCGTTTTAGAGTAATTTTTGCATCGTGTCAAAAGGTCAGGTAAACTTTAATGCCACCGATGTTGAATTTATAATAAGTAAATTAGAGGGTAGGTCTTCGTGTTCGTATGTACGAGGATAATTAGGGCGGGGGGCGGGAAGGATTAAACACTGTATTTCAAAGCCTTTTTGGCAACTATTAAACCACTTGTTAATAACAGTATGAAAATTGTTACATTACTACACACGACGTGCTTTCAACCTCGTTCAAAGCACGTCCAAACCATTTTGTGGACATACAGAAAGAGCGTTGACTATCCAAAGGGTAATAATTGTTCTGTACAAATTCAACCAAGCCTCGACTTAGGCCTCAGGTATAATTTCGGTACGAAATACCATAACGCACCGTTTTCAACCCTTTTTTTTTATTCTTTGACTATGAATACTGGGATTTAATGTCTCACTGAATTCATACCAGCAGCATTCAATTCTAGAAAAGTTAAATTCCTTAAATAAGATCGTATTTCTAACCTTAATAACTAAAAAGTAATCGTCGTAGGGTACAGATCGCATCGTTCATCTAAACTTCGTTAAATTTCGAGAAAATATTCTAAATCGATATAATTTCGAGGTCAAACTAACGATATTTGATAAATTTCATTTTTGGATACCAAATTTTTTTCAATTTTAAGCAAGTTTCTTTTTCTTTTTTTTTTTAGAATATTGCTTTGCGTGTAATAAAATGATTGTTAAAAAAATCGTGGTTCAACATTTTCGGAATCTAAAAAGAAGCTGTTTAACTATCTGTACGAATACCTCTACCTACCTATACATTAGACGATGAATTATGTAAAATTTTCACACGCTTATGGTATTAGCAAAACGCTGCTCGACCTGCGGGCAAATAAAATGGCTGCGCTGATGGCTGCGGGTGGCAAAGTTGGAGCAACGAAGGGGTGAGTTTTCACCCTGCCCGTTTCAACCCCCGTCCTTGTATCCCACCAGTTCTCCAGGGTGGCGCGATCAAAGCCATCTGTTGCATTGTCCCGGCAATTAGAAGACGACAGCTGAGTCCCACCTTACTTACTTACCGTCAGCGACTCTCAATTATATATCGCAAAATTGTTGTAGAGATTTTTTGTTTTTTTTTTTCGGACCCATTTATAAAAAAAGATCGTCTATTTTATCCACCCATCAGAAAAAAAAAAAACAAAAAAAAAAATTATATAGATATGTATAGATATGGGTATGGGAATTATAAAGAGTTTTCTACATCCCATCCCCCATCCCATTTCCTTTCTCTAGATCTAAAATGATGCGGGCGAAAGGTTCCGCCTTCAATTATACCTCCAGACAAATATATTTCCTGCAGAGCCTAGCCGATGCAGGCCTTCTATAATATATGTATGGGTGTATGTATGTGTGTTTGAAAGGACCGATTTTATTCGCTAAGACAATGGGTATAATTGGCTGGGAAGTTGAGCCCCTTACCTCTTCGAAGTTTGAGATAAAGGCGCGAGCAATTAGCTAAGGTCGTCTAAGTGTGTAGTTATCGTATATATATATACATATATATCTATGGCAGAAATCTCTCTCTATATACCTATATATATATATATATATATATATATATATATATATATATATATATATATATATATATATATATATATATATATATATATATATATATATATATATATATATATATATATATATATAAATATCTCGTTGAAAATAATAAAGCCTTTAAGTTGTCCATTTACATACCCGAAATTAGGATATTAATAGATTTTTTTTTCTTTTATTTTTGAATATTGTGTAAAACAAACTTTGAAATTCTTTTTCTTTACTCTCGAAATTCACGAGTCTGTTACCATCATCTCATTTAAAAAAATTATTATCAAACTTCATTTGTTTTCTAAAGGAATAGAAAAAAAAAAAAAAGAAGAAGAATTATATAAGAAAAAAAGAAAGAAAAAAAAAAAAGGAAAGAAAAGCTTTCGAAACCGTTCATGAAATTACAAGTGAAGCGAACCTCGCCGAGCAAGTAGCTACGAGAAGCACGCGAGGGATAGGGTCGGGGTGAGAAAGGAAAGAGAAGAGAAGAGAAGAGAAGAGAAGGGAAGGGGTGTAGCGGGCGACGTGGCACCAGATGTCGTCTCATACCTAATTCCCTGAATATTTCAGCTCTCAGTGACAGGAGATTTTTCACATTTATATTGGACGGTTAGCAGTTCTACCCATTACCTCTCATGGTGTAGGTATTGCTTGGACTGAAAACAGAAGATCCATGCCTAAACATTATTCGACTAAATCGATCCGCCTTCATCTCCTTTTTTCTATTTATTTATATATATTTTTTATAAAAGGAATAAACAAAAAAGAAAAAAAAAATCTTCAGGATTCGTTGTTCATTCATCATCCCAATGTCATTCACTACTAAATCCTATCATCAAGCTCTAATCTCTGCCTTCGAGTCTTCGAATACCTCGGTTGTACGACATTCTGATAGTTTAGGGATCGGGGGGTGATATTTTCTACAAAATCGTAATTCCAAGTTGAGAATCGCTGACTGAGGTAACAGCTGGTCGAAAGGGTAACAGCAGTAGCTGGATGTGATTAGTTCAAGACCACCTAGATGCGCCTATGCCTTGCACATACACATAATATCGTAGCGATATGTACGAAGAAGTAAGACGATCATCAATTAATCGTGAAAATATTTTTAACCGAATATAAAATCCGATTAATTATACTTTATCGAAATTTTTGTTGTTGTTGTTGTATTCAAATATATAGATCAATCGAGATATTATAGAAACTCACATCGTTTATTATACCGTATAGGTAATTGTGGTAATTAGAAACTTGGAACACTTGTACTACAGTGTGACTCTTGGCACACAGCAAACGTATATCTACTTAATCAAGAATGGTGATAACACATATTTTCACAGCTGTTACGATATTCGTATACACATTTTTTTTACACGTAACTGTGTAAGATCTTGCTGTTCATATTTTCTTGTACAATTCTGTCTGCGATCTATACCTATACTTAAGTAATATCTTTTTGATGTTTTGACACACTTTCAATGCCCTCGTCAATACTAGTGATTGAGTCGTTACAATACCTGAAACGAAAAAAGAATTGATTACAATAATGCCACAATAGTTGAAAGAATTTATTAAATTCTTTAAAAATGGTTCAAGATATTCGAATGAATCACTGAACAAGAGTTATCGATTTTCTAAATCATCAATTTTGTTTAAAATAATAATTTTATCAACGATTTTGAACAATTTCACCGTCATTTTTTACTGTACATAAAATCGCGTTTTTTCTAAATCAGCATATACGTTTCATGACATAATTTATTCGCTAAGTAATAAACATGCTGATTTTTTTTGGCACACATACGTTTCTTATAATTATTTGAAAACTGAGTGTAAAGTTGAACATCGAGAAATTCGGAATTTGAATAATCTGTGAAATAAAAAGAAAGAAACGTAATCCATATAAATATACTTTTTTTTTTTTTTTGTTCATGACTTGCTGAAGCGTTTATCTGCGGCAATGAGCAACGGTTGTGAATCCGTCTTCAAAGCCCCTTGTTATATCAGCAGGGAATTGTTAAACTTTCTGTTTACCTGAGACACGTAGATGAATAAATACGCACATACACACCACCACCATATGTTGCTTATAGAAACGAGGCTTTAAAGTACACATACCTCTCATACACACCATACCTATATATATATATGTATATACCCAGAGGCTTCTAGAGTTAGTTACAAAGCAGTTTGGCTTTAGAATTCAGGTGGGTATGAGGTAATTACCACTCGGAGACTACCGTCAGGTGGTTGTGGCATGACGAACTCTACACTCGCGTTCGTATCTCGCGAGGGTATGCGGTCCAATTATAAAAAATAAATATATGTATATACAAATCAAAATATGTGTGTTAAAAAAAAAAAAAATAACGATCATTAGTACATGTCTTCTAGGTCGTAGAGATTTCTAACGGGTACCGAGAACAGTGAACAGTGTATAGTATAACAGGTGGTTGAAAAAAATTTTTCACAAATGCTGAAACCGTGCAGTGCAATACCAAAAAATTTACGTTGAGAATAAATTTTTGGGGAATAAAAAATTAGAATCGAAATATATGAAAATATTAATTTATGTGAATTTGTGATAAATGTGCGGAAAGAGAAGATTTGAAATAAAATAAAGGAATGTGATAATAATATGGGAAAGATAAAAGGAGAATGATAACCTCAAACTATAACGGCTAGAGGATCCATTACACCTTTTAACTACACAGTACTAATTTCTGTTTTACGATTACACACGGAAGTCTGGTGAATCGTGTGTTTCTATGTAGTAATAGGGATGTTGTGTACCGTGTTTAGAGGTACGGGGTGGGTGCCGCCACGCGACCGGATGGATGGTATCGCCCGTGTCGCGGTGAACCGTCGGGGCCGTTGAGCCGAGGCGTTGACAAGGGTCTGATTTATTAGCCACGAAACCGCCGTCGAATACCCATTCTTTTTCACTCTTAACTAACCAAACCGTGTGCATCTTTACATCGAACTGGAAATAAAAATATATGAAAAGAAAATAAATAAATAGATAAAACAACTTTTAATGAATGCATTAACGTCAACGATAAGCACGGAAATTATCTATTCGAAAGTTAAATACCTAACTTCATCCCTCTTTCTTTTCTATTTGATTCCTGATCAGGATAACTGTGAGATAACTGTAAAGGAGAGAAAAGGAACAAACGAGGTGAGGGTGCGAACCTTCCCCCGGCTCTTTCCGTACCCAGAGGAGCTGTCAGGCGCATTCGTTTAATAAATCCCCCTCCTACACCCGTTCACGGGTCCCTGTGCTCACTTCTGTTCGGTTCGCGATCGAATTTATGCTGTCCGCGGGTGTCCGGGCGATGCAGGGGTGGTTGGAATGGGTTAGATAAAGGGGGTTTGGGGGTAGGTGTTCGGGATTTGAATACGTATATGAACTGGTACGGAGCCGAGGGAGAATTTGGTTTGGTTTGGTTTGGTTTGGTTTGGTTTGGGGGCAATCAGTCGGAGCGTGCATCGGACCTGCAGGCGTGTACCGAATAGCTATTCACTGCCGCGGTTGTGAACGCGGTTTCAATGCACGGGGATATTTCCAAGGGAAATACGTCACCCATTTGATTTGTTTACGTCGATCGTTTATCTTCTGGCGAAACCTGGTGCACCAGTGCCAATACACGCGAATCGAGCCGTTTAAAACAAACCCCTGCATCCACATCGTACCGACGAAACATACCAAACCCAATACCGAACCGGACCTAAAACAGGATTTTCAATAAATATTATTTTTCTTCACATCATAAACCATTTTTTTTTTTTTTCTCTTCGATTTTAGGGGAAATGAATCCTCGCGGTTTAACGATTCTACGATTCTCTTTTTTTCTGATTTTAATATCCCAAGGACAGATGTCAGATCTCATCGTTCAAATAACTATCGAAAATTATAGTCGATAGATTTTACCGAAATAAGGTTCAACAAAAATACTTTTAATAATTCATATAGATCGGATATTAAATTTGGGCAAAATCGATCCCCGGGGGTTTTGGAATGGGTATTAAAAATGTGTTTTTTTTAAGAAGCGTTAACATCTCGTGAGATTTGAAATTTGTTTGATTGTTATTTCTCGAGGCATAGAACTTTTTCGCTAAATATTTGTATAAAAAAAATTTGGATCACAATTACAGCGTAGGTGGTAACAGCTGTTCGAAATCTTTATTACTGCATTATAGTTGGAAAACTGTCTAAACGATTTCACCAAAGTCTACTGTAGAATCGGGTTTTACTATTTAAGTAGCATGTTTCATGACACAATTTTTGGTCTAGTGATAAACTTTTTACCAACCCATCTAATTCTTGGTGTACGTCTATTTTCTTAATTACTAGATAAAATGGTGAGATATAAAGTTTTATGCAGACATTTGCACAAGCTTCTTTTTATAATCTATCAAGTTTTTTATGCAGCAAAATAGTCCGATTCAAATTTTCCAGATATTATGTACCGTTGATTTCGATTTTTTGCGGCTTACTGTTAAGGGTACAATGGGGCCGGTATAAAGTTCCGAATTTTGAAAGTTCCAAACGGTCATAATTACAAATTCATTGGTAACGATTTCGAATTTGAGTTGATGGTGAAGTTTAGGATATTAAAATGAGGAAAAAATGAGGTTAGAGGCTCAGAAAGTCCAGTAATCCGAAAATTTAATAGAGGCCAGGGCACGACGCTCCATGAGTGAATTTAAAGTTCTAGAGTTTCGGTCTTTCGAATTCGGCTTTCGGAATTTTCATCTGTCGATATATTTCGATCCGAAGTTTTTGAAAATCGACAATACAGATTTCCGTTGAAATTCTTTTTCCAAAAACTGTGATAGTCACTACAAGAATATTAAAATTCAAATTTTTCACCGTTCAGAAATGTCAAAATTCGGAATTTCAAACCAGCCTTGATATGCAATAGCCTAAAAACTGTAGGTAAAATTTTATCACAGGTTTATAGGTATCATACCAACATCCGTATATATATATAGCCTCGTAAAGAAATTATTGATTCCATATACGATATACGGGTAGAAAATTGATTTGTTGTGGCAAAGCTCGTTCAACCTGCCGCTGGAACGTACGACGACAGGAAAATGTGACACGAATAGTGAACGACACGCATTGGGAATGGGAGAGGAAAGGGGAGCGTAATAGCGCTAACTTTGTTGTCTAGTCGATTCGGCACGTCGCATCGCGACGCGTCGAGACGCGCGTGGCTCGTAGCCTGCAGGATGGACCTGCCTCCCTGCCTGACTGCCTGCCTGTACGATATACACCCTGCGGGGTAGCTGCTGACGCGACCAGTAATTGCATGTTATCCATATATACATATATCTATGTATTGTATATTTATATAATATATATATACATACAAATATGTACAAATTCATATATATGTGTGTGTGTGCGTGTATTTATATGTATAAACATTAATACATACAATATGCAGGTATATATGTATGTATATATATATATATATATATATATATATATATATATATATATATATATATATATATATATATATATATATATATATATATATATATATATATATATATATATATATATATATATATATATATATATATATATATATATATATATATACATACATATATACCTGCATATTGTATGTATAATGTTTATATATATATATATATATATATATATATATATATATATATATATATATATATATATATATATATATATATATGTATGAATGTGTATATATCATACATATGTTTGTGTATTTGTATTCACCGGAAAGCTGCCGCGCGGATTTTCCACTCGCTTCCACAGCTCGCCTCACTGTTTGTCAACGTTTAGAGGGACTGCAGCAGCAGCAATCTGCCACGTTGTAATAATCCGTCACTCGGCTCGTTACTCGCATCGCTACAGGTGTATAGGTATATTATTATATGAGACCTATACGAGAGCTTTTTCGAAGAATATATACATGCGTATTTATATTATGTATATGTGTATGTGTGTATATAGGTATATGTGTATAAATATATTTGGTGCGATTTACCAAAAAACGCAACTACTTTTTCGTCTCTTTTTTTGTTTTTTTCTTTCGTTGTTATTTTTTCATTTTTACAGGTATTTCAAATATTTAAACGATTCATTGAGATATCGTCGATGAAATATTTGAAAGAAGAAAGGAAAATTATTAAAAAAAAAAAACAAATTTCATGTATGTATGCATGTAGGGGAGGACGAGGCAAAATGGGCCCATGGGGGTAAAATGGGCCTTGATGGCACAAAAATTTGCGGGGGGGGGGGGGGGGCAAAAAGTAAAACGAGTGAAAAAAAACTAAAGATATATAAACATTTTTTTATGAAGGGGCCCATTTTGCCTCCCTCCCCCCTCCCCCCTCCCCCCCTCCGCCCCTATATGATACGTTTTTAAATTACAGGGTTTCAAATAACGATCCATTAATTATATTGAAAAAAAAAAGAAAGAAAAAAACTGTTTATCCACAGTTTTGAAAGAAACAATCATGACAGTGGTTTCTATACCGAAGATTTTCAAAAAACGATACGATATACACTGAAACTGTTCGTGGATCAAGAACTTAAGAAATAGTGAATTATTAAGTATTTTCGATCAGTCAATACGTAGTTTATTTGTGAAGCAACTTTAATCCGTAAGACAAAATTTTATAAAAAATGTAAAAGAAATTGATTCTTCAAACAATAACCGAATTGGTAAATCAGATTTTAACTATTTTATATAATAATAATTTTTATGATGAGTAATTTTGTCTATAACGAAAAATTTTTGATCATTTCTTTTCGCCGCAATATGAGTTCGAAGTTTATCGACTTGAGTGGTTTCATGAATAAACGATTATATAATGGACAGAATATATATCCAATTTCGACACTCGCAAAGGTTACAGTTGAGGAATACTGATTTTTATTACTATAAATGGTTATTGGAATGATCGTTCATTTGTGAAACACCTTGAATCAAATTTTATCAAATTTTTATGTCTTTTGTCAGCAAAATCACAACTACTTATTTTAACGTATTGGTTGAATATATATACTTTCCCAAAATGTAAAGAAAAAAGTATTTCTAATCGATGTATGGACACGAGTAGATGTGATTTTACTGAAAATCATCAGAATTTCGAATAATATGAATCAAAGAGTTTCGAAAATAAACAATTCGGATATTCTCTAATCAACTAATTCAGTCTCGCAAGTAGACATACGTATATGGGGCCGGATTGAAGTTCCGAACAATCAAAATTACGAATTCATTTGCGACGATTTCGAATTTTCAAAAACGTTAACACCCAGAATATTATTGGGAGTGGGGGCGAAACGGGGTTCTTAGGGAAATACTTAGTTTTCGAAGACTCAAATACGATAAATCTTTTTTATTTTTTTTGTTTTGTCAACTATTTTTAATTTTTTTCAAAACCAAAATTTTTCCAAAACAGTAAAAAAATTTTTTTTGAAAATTCCAAATAATGCTCGATAATGTCTACAGAAGTCATTTTTGACTATTTAAAAAACATTTTGAAAAACAAAATTTTTGTATAAAATTTATATCGTACCCCATTTTGCCCCACCCTCCCCTAATTGGAAGAATTCGTAATGGAGACGGTTAAGAATTATGCAAGTCCAAAAAGCTCCTAAAGTCCAAGAATCCAAAAATTTAATCGAGTGACACGACGCTCTTAACGTGAATATCAAATCACAGATTTTTGGCTTTTCAAATCCTTTAGCTTTCGGAAATTTGAACCTCCGATGATTTTCGATAGGAAGTTTTTTAAATCGACTATTCAGACTTCCAGGTAAATACCTTTTCCAAAAACTGTGCATCCGTAATAACAAATTTTGGAACTTCAACGTAGCCTCATGGATACAAAACCAATTCAGTAACAAAGGTGCAATCATCTGATTAAATTCCAGCACTCGAACCCTTCTGCATATTACCCTCAATCCCTAAAATGAACGATCCTAAATCGTTACAGGTACCAATCAACCGTCCAAAGATAGGCTACCAGAGGAAGGTCCCCCGTCGTCGACGGAGGCCAGATCGACGTCACCCAATTCGCAAAGGGCGTCGACGCAATCGTCAAGTATATCAAGATCCACAGCTGCTATGCATGATTCGTGTAGAACTGGTGGCTCCAGGTCATCAGATAGTGGCAGTCCTTTACCTCAGCCTACGAAACTTGAAAATGGCGAGTCGATAGCCGGTAGACTTTTGACTGTAAATGTCATCCACGAAGAAACACCCGGAGTAACTGCCAATGGCGTCGGTCCATCAAGCGGATCTGGTAACAGAGTACCCCACGCTAAACTCAAACGACTTTTGGGAACGCTGGTTCAATTTGCTAGCGATATTTCAACGGAAACTGGAGACACTGTACGGAGCCTCGTGCTTAATCTTATGGTCAGAATTGATTTTGGTTTTTTAAATTTTAACGTTTGTTTATTATTCTTACCTAAATTAATCATTTTTTTCCGTTTTAGAGCGGCGCTATGACCGCTGAAGAATTTCATTCGGCACTTCAAGAAGCAACTAATTTTCCTTTGCGAGGATTCGTTCTACCATATCTTAAACACACGCTGCCTTCGCTGCAGAGGGACCTGACTAATGCTGCTAGAGCCAACAACCAGGTGAGTAAATCAAATATTTCATAAGTATAAGGTTTAATTAACACACGTATGTAATTTATGGATGATGAAATTTATTCTGTCTAAAATAGGTACTTGATGAAAAAATTTTAAACTTTAGTCATTATTAGTATCCGGTTAAACAACGTTGTATAGAAAGATAAAAATTCAATCGATTCTGAGATTTCAAACCAAAGTTACAACATTTAGACAATTGAAATGATTTTTAAATTTCAATTATGGGTCTGAAAAAATGAAATTCGTGATGAAGTTAATTTTTCGTTTATCTTTTAAAATTCGTTTTGTATCAGAGAATATTCGAAATTATCCAATTAACAAAATGTCATTAGATTCGAATCAATAAATGCATTAAATTGTTCAGAAATTACGGCTGAATTCATTTTCACATCTCGGTTTCATATTTTTTTTTTTTTGTTTTTTTTTATTTGATGATCCGTGTGTACGTATATTATTAAATCCAAATTGCTTTGATCAAAAACTGGGTGATTTTCATTCTTTAAATCGCTTGCAGCTAATTTTAATGCAAAAAAATTGGTAACCAAAAAAAAAAAAAAAATCAAAGAAAATTCTGCAAACATTGAAACTGATGAAAACGAAACAAAAAAATATATATATGTTTGGAGGCTGTTTGATTTAACTTTTCTATTTTTTTTTTATGTTTCTCCTTATTTTTTCGTATTACAGTCTTGATTTTTGTGTAGGTATATAAAATTTACTCATTGGATTTGACGTAGAGTGAAAAATTTATAAAAATGATTACCATTTTAATAACGTTGAGTGCTGACGATAGCTATACACCTACCTTATACCTACCTACCTACTAAGTATTAATCAATCAACTCGAAGGTTTTTGTGGGAATATTTTTCTCACAAAACGAATACCGCACCATCCCCTATGAGATGGTGTTAGCACTTTAAAAATCAAAACCTTAAGTAGTTTTCGTTTTTTTTTTTTTTTCCTTATTCTTTATTTTAGGTCTCTTTGTAGACCGGTACATACGTGCCAGCATGACGGAGTACATATTTCTTCCGAAGGGGGTTATTCATTCAGAAAATCATTTGCGCATCATTCGATATAAAATAAAAATTCAATCAATAAAATCAATGAAGAAATCGATTCTAATTGAAATAATTTGTATACTCCATTACGGCGATTGAATAGCCACTTGATTTAATCCCTAGACAATATATTTCCACGTTCTATAAGCCGAAGTATTCGAACTATGTATTTTTTAATTTTTTTTTTTTTTTGCTAGAGCAAATATCTTCATCGAATAGTTTTTTCGCATCAACTAAACATCGATTCATTGTACATCCACTCTGGTGTATCTCGTTTATTTTGAATCCGATTGTAGGTCTTTGCCCCTCGGCTATGGCACGGGGTGTTCCTTTTCCCACGGCGTTGTTGCACTTGTCCTGGAGGTTTCTCATGCTCACTACATTCACTAACCAAACTACCCTGTTAGTTTTCTACACGTTATTGTCCATGGTGATGGATATATGTTCGTTTGTATCTATACGTTCAGGATTTAATAGGCTCAATCCAATGAACACTCTTTCGCATATATTAACGCGTAAAAATTTACCAAGAGTAGGAAAGAGACGTTTAATTTCATGTTCGAGATAAAGCTGAGTATTGAGTTCATGTATTTAGTACATACATACATATCCACCACTGCTACAGATGTGCACATTTTCTGTCCCAAGTCCCTCCTCGTCGGGGTTAGCTACGGTAACGCCAAACGAATAGCCCTTTCAAAGACGCATCGGGACGCTTTATTTCACATATACAATAACCCAGGGATGTCGTCTAGGGGTTGGTAGGGTGGTTTCTCTCTGGAATGGAAAACTAAGAACATAGAAATACGAGCTATGGCTATGGCGTGTACGGATGAGTAAGATTTGTATTCAGAAGTCGAGACCTGTGCAGCAGTCCAAACTCAACGGACATTGGAGCGACCGAAGGATGAGTTAAACCACCGAAAGCTTCCTCATGTAAAACATATTTATAAATAATAAGAATAAAGAAAAGAAAAAAAGGAAAAGGTAAAACGCTAAGGGGTCCCTTAAATAATGTAACAGTAATACGTCACAGTGTATAACACTGTAATACAAAAATACACAGTAGTACATGGATGCGTGTGGATAGGGAGAGAAATACATGGATAGGAAACATTCACAGTGAGGTAAAGTAAAATCAACAGAGGCAGGTTCGCTGCAGGCTGGTGGTTTGTTTTAATTTCCCAGGCTACCCTGCCTCCTGCTATTACTACTGCTGCTGTTGCTGTTGCTGCTGTTGCTGCTGTCTGTAGTAGAGGCTTGCGGCGATACGGGATATCCAACATCATGATCCGGGAGTTGTTTTATCGTTCAATTTTCAAAAGATGTTATTATCAGTCGACCTATCATGCCTGCAGAATCGATGCATTTTATAGGAAAGAAATTTTCGAATAACGAATTAAAATTTAACACAAAATAGAAAATAAAATCTTAGTAAAGATGGACAGTAAAATAATAAAAAAATAAGAGAAGACACAAAGATTGGTAGAAAATATAAGTCGAAGTTAAAAATCTTTATATATGTATACACAGCTAACGCGGGCAGCTGTCACCGCGCTTCTTCTGCGTCGTATTTCTTCCCCTATATATATATATATATATCTTTACCTCATCCTACTCCTTCTTCTCTCATCTTAAACATCTCTCGCTTCTCGAAGAAGGGGTAGGTAGATAACGAATTGCAAATTAATAATGCGCATTTACATTAGCCAGAATCTCGTAGACAGCAGCAGTAGCAATAGCAGCAGCAACAGCAGCAGGAGCAGTATCAGATTTTATAACGAGAAGATTTAGCAGATAGTATATTATATGATCTGTTATAAGTTTTGAGAAATGAATCAATCTTTGACGTTCTGTTTTTTTTTTTTTTTTTAGATATTTTAGATATACTGCGACGTCGTTATCTCAAAGTACAAATTTTATATGAAAATATAGTAAAATTGATGTTATAATTACGTTTTTTTTTTTTTTTTTTTTTTTTTATTTTTTCAACCTCTGAATCAAAGTTTTATAAATCGGTAATTTAGTCGACGTTTTATACTTTACTCTGCTGTACCGGAGGTTGTTGAAAGTCTAATTGTAAACTTTTGTCGCAATTATGTAGTTTTGTTTTCTTTTCTTCTTATATTTTACTTTGCGAAAGCCTGCAGTAGACGTTCTTATATACCTACCGGTTAGCTACCTACCTACCTACCTACCTACCTACCTACACCGTAAAGCTTTCCACGGAATTAAGAAAAGTATCAGCCGCAGGTATAGAAGCTTAACTATACCTACGACGTATTGGTCAGGAATTATTAATTGCAAATCGGTAACTGGTTGGGGTTCTGATATTAAATTAGGGTCGATAAATTACAACCCCTGGATAGGCGCGAACCTGTAATAATAAGAAGTATAAGTATAGAAAGAGGAGGGCGGTCGACCGGATGTCGCCGAATGGCAAAGACGGGCTGAAATTAGAGAGAGAGAGAGAGAGAGAGAGAGGGAGAGAGAAAGAAATAGGGAAAAAAGGAGAAAAGAGGGAAGAGGGAGAACCAAGGCAATAAAGAAGCCAACTTGAATATTACAAAGCCAACTGATTGGAAATTGCGCTCTACTCTTATTACGACTTTCTTATTTACGTTTCTTATACCTCTCTCCTTATACCAATGCCAACAATTTTACTCTCTTCCCGTTATTAGCTGCTGTTGCATGAACCGGAATATACTTATTTCTTCAAACAAAAACAATTTTAAATCACAATCAGTTTTTCGAAGTTTAGGGTAGGTATATACATACAGCGGTTAACTTTTTTTTTTTTTTTTTATTATTCTTTATCATAGAACAACTAAATTCATCACTGTTTTACTATTCTCAAACGATTAATTAACATTAAAATTAATTTTCTTTAGGATTAAATTAGCGGGTAAAATTTGTTAAAATTTAAATAATCTCCTGTATATGAGGGGGAGAGGAAGGGGATGAAGAAATATAGGAGAGAAATAACGCTTCGCGATTTATACAAAACAATATACAATATAGAGATAGAAATTATAATTTATAAGTCAATTCTGTGTTATACGAGGCGACGAAATGAAACGTACGAAATCGGCGGGTATAAGGTATAATTGTCCTTCAGTGAGCCGCGAAGACAGTATAGCAAATGAAAGCATCGATTTAATTTATCAGTCTACGGGCAACGCACCTGCGACACCCTCCGACCCTCGACGCCAGCTTTCCAACTGCAGCTGTCACGCCACGTTTATTATTAAAGTTCGAATTCTAAGCTAGCAAAATCTATAGAAACGGTTTTACCTCGCTCTATATATACTCATACCCACCCTGTAGCACCCACTACCTTTACCTATTTTCACTAACAGAACCTACAGAATCTGCGGTTACCTACAACACCAACCCATACAAATCTGATGAATTCAACCTATACTTCCGCATACATTATAGAGGTATAACAAAATACATAGAACGTCATTGGGAATATTTCATCCACAGTTAACAAACGTCGATATTATTACCACTTTAAGCTCATGTGCATGAAATACATTAATTTATCACACTCCCCATATACTGTTCAGACCAAGCATGAAAAGAGGAAGAATTAGACCATCTAAATCAAAGAATTTCGATCAATTTTGGTTAGGCATAATTTAGGAGTTGGATACAATGAAAGCTCGTTGAAGCTGTATGCCCTTATTGGATTAATCGGAAGGTGGATTGACAAGAGTGCGATACACCTTCTCGAGATTGAAAAACTCCGAAATTAACCTTTGATAAGATATTTACAACGTTTAGGAAATTTAATTAACACCATGGTAGAGTCATCTCAAATTTTTAAACTTTGTTACTATACAATCTCACAAAATTTCGAATCCAAAATTCAAAAGTATGCTAATAGAATTGGATTCTTGATGTATGTACTATTCTTTATGGACAGTAGAAGTTTTTTTTTTTGGATTAGTATAGAAGGCTCCATTTCTTTGTAATTCTTTCCAATGAAGGCTTACAGCGCATATCTCAACAGTTCATCTTGATTAATCATTGATATTTGCTTTTGCAATCGACATGAGGTCTGGTTTATATCGTGACGAAATATAACTTGTGAATAGGACATTATATTGAAAATTTGTGTACAGCATTGCTCAATTTGCTATAAGAAACAATGTTTTTATGTGGATGTATAGAAAAGACAAAAAAATAAAAAAAAAAAACAAGCTTTAAAAGCAAGGGCAAATAAAATACATCCTTGATTGTAGACGTCTGTGCAGTACCTGCGCTCGAACGAGACAGCTGTTCTGGAGGCGGCTGGTTTCAGTCCAGGAGAAGCTGATGAAGTCTTTGGTGAACGGAACAACGTTTTTCCTTCTTACAACATACCGGTTACTGGTTCAACGAACTCTACCAACTCCAGTAACACTTGTACTAGTAATAACGCTTCTGGACAAAACTCCGGACTTCATGGTGGTAATCAACACCCTAATTCAACTAGTCTACATCATTATCCTGGACCACCACCACCACCATCTCATTCCTTAAAACGACGCGCTTCTGACACCCCGTAAGTAAATTTATGTACAAAATTTAACGTATGATGTATACAAATGTCTAACAATTGTTAAAAAGTGCTTCGCGAAGTGCATCATCGTGCAGATTGTTTATGGCAACGTTTCATCGGTTTCACTGTCGGTTGTTGGTGTCTTTTAATTTTATTTTTTTACCTCTCGAGATGTTCGTGTTGGTTCCAGTCGAAAAATGTATTTTATGAATTTCAACGAATTTTTACATTCTCGAAACTTTAGTATTCTAAAAACAGACTGGAAAGAGGATAACAGTGTGTCCGTCTGAGAATTTGCATGTATTATCTCAGAAACTGTGAGATGAAAAAAAAATCGGAAATTTAACAGGATTTCACATTCAAATAATGGGCATGTAAAAATTCCCATATCTTGTCCAATTTGATATTTTCTAAAAATTGCCATATCTTGTCCGATTTGATTTTGGTCTCTGAAATAAAAAATATTGCAAATGTATTTTCTAAATTATTGAAGTAAATGTAATTTTGGCACTCTTCATCTTTGGTACGTAGCGAAACCCTGCAGTGTAAATATAATAGGGAAGCCAATCCCTTCTCTCGACTTTGACAAGAGGTTTTCGCTTCCGTTTGGTTTTGCCTTTCTCAGTTTACACAAGCCGTTGCGTTTAGTAATTACGATTTTCAGAATCCCCAGTTTCCTTTGACCCGATTTCCTCCTACTTGGCATCTGATCGACCCATGATTTCAGAGAAGGGAACTCTCGATCGAAGTATATACATATTTAGAAAACAGTATTTGCGAAAGTATTTAGAAATCCGGACAATTTTTAGACACCCATTCAGACTGAAATACCGAAACGTGAAAATTACAGATTTAAAATTTATTCATTGCGCTCACTTTCACTCCGAAAATAATTTTGAAAATAGATACTGGACATTATTGTTCAATGAAGTACATTGAAAAAAATATCCTTTGTGTAAAATTTGTATGTAAACGCGTGTTCAGTTGCTTAGATCAAGTCATACGTGGACCACGCTAGTAGACAGGCTATGGGTCGAGGGGTCGAGGGTATTGAGGGGCTGAGAGCCCAGCCCAGCCCAACCCAGCCCAACCCTGCAGGGGAGAAATTCGAGTGGCTGCCGTTTCCATACGCCTGACGTTGACGTTTCTATACGTTTTCGTACGCCCTGGAATCGCACCCCTGGAAATTCCCTGCACCTTACCTCAATCTCCATCTCCATCTCAACGCCTCTGCGAATATCTTACCTATACGGTATTAATTCTCCTCGAGAGTTGTACGATAATACATCTGACTGTGAGAACGACTATGAACAGCCCTTACCGCGTGCATATAAATATCGTAGGCCAACGTATGTGTAATTATAATTGGGATGGTTTTTAGGAGTATTTGAAAATTTTTTTGAAAAAAATTATCAAATCTTACTTTCGCGTAAACATAAGAATAAAAAAATAATGACTTGATAATGAAAACTTTTCAATAATGAGAGTGTTAACGGTCAAGTTAAAACCCGTAATAAATTTTAACTTGGTAATTATTTTTTCACTTGATCATTGATATCCCCGTTAACGGTCAAACGGCATATATAGAGTAGGAAATGCTAGTGACACATGCCAAAAACAACATCAATCGAGTATTTGGTGATTATGAAATTTGTGTCAAAAACAATTTTAAACAAAATTCACTGTAACGAAATTGTTGCAAGAATTTAACTCTTGTTAACTTCCTCATTCAAACACCTTAACTCCTACAACAGGTTGGCAGTAAAGGTGTCTTGAAAAAAAAAAATAAAAAAAAGAAAAGGATAACTACAGAGAAATAAGAAACTCGTATTATTTTATTGTTACACTGTACAGTTACTACGAAAACGGGGCTGGACCTCTCTTCGACGATGGTCCTTTGTACGGTAAACGTTCAATCAATCCCTGGGCTAGTCATCATCCTCTTCATCATCAACGACAACAACAGCAACAACAACAGCAGCAACAGCAGCCTGATCCCTATTGCTGGTACCATCCTCTTCATCTTCAAGGAGGCGGTCAACCCTCGTTGCAAACTCATTCGCAACCCCCAATGCCGCCTTCCTTAGTCCAGATAAATCACCTCGCAACATCATCGACGATATCATCAGCGCCACATCTCGTACATCAACAACCATGGGCCATGAGTAGTGGCCAGGGTGTTTCCGGTTTGCAAAATGGCTCCTGTCCAGCTGCCACTGCCGCATTAGACGATGAATGGAAGTACATTCACGTTATGCTTAACTGCATCCTCGGAATGGTCGAGAAGACTAAAAGAGCACTTGCCATTCTTCAACGCCGAGGATGTCCGAGTCCTGCGATACCAGTTACAGCGGCTACCACTTCGGGTACAAATTCCCAGAATAATGGTCCCACGATAAACACTGGATCACAATCGGATGCGACCGGAAACGAAAGGGACAGAGCTGACAACAGTTTGAAACGTATTTCGGGAGAAATTGTTGCTCAAACTATAAGAGCGACGGAGGATAGAGTCGCAGAAGTTCAACGGAGGGCTGGTGAGCATTATCATTAATGTTGACGTTAAGCATGAAATTTTTTTTTTTATTATCACTTCAAGTCACGATATTATATTCGATGTTGTTTGATCGTGGTATAAGACGGAAGTTGGATGAATGGGCCTTTTTATTTGAACCGAGTTTTTCTTCAGCTTTAACACCAGTCAACCTTTTTAATCTCCACTCAAGAGTACTTGACTGCTCGAGTTTACGTTTGAAAAAAAGTCTCTTGGGGTACGAAGAGATAACAAAATAGAATTACATCTGGGTCTGGCTCAATGAAGAATTTATTAGTTATAAATCGGTGCTTTGAAACGCAAACTTATCCCTTCACATGTAGCTTAAAAAAGTAAAACGTTGAAAGAACTAAGAAACTTATATAATTCGACGTTATCATCAACTAATTCACCATTCACAAGATTCTATTTCATATTCTCGATTCTCTTCCTCGTTTATTTAATCATTTTTATATAAATTTTTGATTTCCTGTAGAGGAGGCGATGCTCGAAGCGAAACGAGCTGCCGTTGCCGAAGTACAACGAGCCATTGCAGCTGCGGCTGCAGAAACTAGAGCAGCAGAACGTCTTCGAGTTCATCATCGTTTTGTAGAACCACCAATGCAGAGGAGTCATGGTCACGCAATTGGACACGCACTTGGACATGGTCCTCTTCTTCGTGTCGTTGATACAACGACATGTTCGACAACAACCGCGACTACAACGACCGCGAGCAACGCGATCACGACGAGAGATGATGATAAGGAATCGCAGTCTGTGCCAGGATCCGTAAGTTTATGATAATTGATGAGTTAAAATTTCACTGTAATCCACACTTTTGGTTCATACATTTTTAGTTAATTTTCACGTAACTATTTATGCACAGAGTTGCTGGAACTGCGGAAGACAAGCATTGGAAACTTGCGGTGGTTGTGGAATCGCAAGGTATTGCGGTCCCTTTTGTCAGCACAGAGATTGGGAAGCTGGTGGTCATCATGTAACGTGTAATCAACGTCGACCAACGCCACCACCTCCACCACCTTTACCTCCACCACCACCACCGCCAAGACCTGCTTCAAGAAGTCCAACAGCGTCATCAGCCGGTGCGAGCACAACAGGTGGAACTTCCGGACCTTCGTCGAATACTGGTGGTACCGTTAGCGGTCATACAGGCAAAGGGAAATGACGCAATCATAAAAAATATAATATTGATTTTCGTGGAGGTTGCAAAACTGCTTTGGAAAAAAACTAATAGATTATGTGTTTTTTAAGTTTTAGGATGAGGGTATGACAATGAAAAATGGGTAATTTCTTAATTAATTCGTATATGTAGGTATATGAAAAAGATGAAAGAATAGAGAAAAAAATTAAAGTGAGGTAAAACTATACATAGATATATAGGTAATCGATGAATTTATAGGTGGCAGTAAATAATTAATTATAATGTACGAAGAAAAACAAAACAAAAAAAAAACCAAACAAAAAAAATACTTTTTTCATTGGAAAATATTGTACATACATAATATACACTGTTTAATTAATCTATTTAAATCTCATTGTTCCTGATATATTACTAATATTATTATTATTATTACTATTATTATTATTATTATCATTATCATTATTACTATGTTTTACATTTTTCAAAAATCGGGACGGATTAAGTCTTTTGAATAATGAAACCGTTATAAATATGTAAATCTGTGCAGAAAATTTTTTCGCGGGGTATAAATTTTTGTGCGTAACATTATTATTATTGAATATTTGAATAGGTGAAAAGATAAAAAAAAAAAAAAAGAAACTTGAATAACTTTATTTGTGTTATTTGTTTATTTACGTTACTTAGAATGAATTGAGTTTTGATAGAAAAAAAGAGAAAAAGGAAAAAAAATGAAAAATTTTTATTGAAAAATCCACGTACTAGTCAATTTGTAGATTATTTAGATAGTTCTTAATTATTATAAATAATATACCTATAATACATAGCTCGGTAATGATTGATAAGTTTGAAATTACTTATATTATAACTATCTCTCTTATTCGCGAGTTTATTATTATAATTTCATTAGCAAAATATATATATAGGTATATACACATACCTATACGTCAATTCAGATATTATAATATCAGTAATTTATTTAATGGCCTGCAGGGTTTTACCAACGAGAAATATCAACTCTTTATCTTACAGAATAATTTCTTTCATTGAACAAAAACGCTCGATCGTATATCATTAAAAATTAATAAATATGTCGTTTAATTAAAACAAAAATTTTTCATTTGTCTTTGGTGAAACTGGCCGTATAAAGTCGTCGTCTAGTCAGATAGATAAATATTATAACGACTCCTATCATAATTCAAATGCATTCGCACAGAATAGGGAAAACTTTTGCTCAAAGTAGACTACTGCATCAAATATGCCTATACATACTGGAAAAAAAAAAAAACAATTTTCAACTTCTTATAGACACGATTATTACATAAAATTTATTGCTATATCGAATTTTTGTGTATAATAATATATATATATATACATATAATTAAATTATACAATGTGTTTATCAAATAATTGAATACATTACGTCGGAATAAATACAATAGTTCACCTTTCCCAATTTGGTTTGGAATTTTTTTTTTTTGTATTTCTTTTCAATCCCCTTAATACATTATAGTTTATATCCATCGATGTTAGAATTTACCTAAATCCATATGATATTGGAAATAAATATGGGAAGGAAGAATAAAAAATTAAAACATACATTGCGAAATCGTTATTAAAAAAAAACAAGAACATTTATTCACCAATAGAAGGACTTATCATACAGTATAATACAATAATCGTCGTATCTTAATTTATTTTTTTTTTCCTGATTATCAAAATCGTCTGACTGATGTTCTCTTACAGCTTGATAACTTAATTGAGTAAATAGTTTCAGTGATTATCCGCAAATCAGCGATTCATTTGTCAGTAGAATCCCCAATAATGTCAGCAAACAGTGCTTTAGTTTTTTCTTCCTTTCCAAGGGCGTCTATCCACTCTTTTCTACTTCTAGAAAATAGCGGAACATTCAATTTGTTGGATATTATTTTTCCAGCCTCTGTAGCCTGCAGCGATGCTCCGACAGAAGCGAGCTCCTCGATAATCCACAATCTTTGTTTCAGCTGTGACCATTCCCAAACTTTTTCAAAACTCCTTGAACCGTGCTTAGAACAAGCAAGCTGAACCCAATTACCGCTCAATTTTCTAGCCATTTTCTCCCTGCTTTTTTCACCAATAAATTTGCTCTCCGAAAATGCATCCATAACTCTGCTCCCCCTAGGATCAGCGAATAAAATTCTCAAGTCGTTTCCACTAGCTCCAAGCAAGGAATTCACTACTTTAATCGGCTTGTTAAAATGAAGCATTGACTGCAGTATCAAACTCCCGTGTAAGTTTACTCGATAATCAACCCCCTTTTCCTCTGATTCCAACTTCTCAAATGGCTTCATTCTCGCCACTAGCAAAGCCATTGCATTCTGTCTCTCTGACGGTTCATCGCAGTGCAAAGTCTTGCTTATCGCATTAACAAATGCCCCCTGTCTTGCCTGTAATCTTTTACAGGCATCAGCAACACTAGCTATAACACCAAAGTGCCCTTTATCAAGGATTGGTTCGAAGTGAATGGACACTTCATCGAACAAGGCTTCCAGTTCTTCCTTGACTTGACAATGATTAAAAAGTCTTTGAACAGTGAAGTTAGCCCCGACCATTAACGACAGCTTACCAAGTCTCGTTATAAAGAACTTGGCATATATTTGGGTGTAAAGCTTCGCCCTTGCAACCGCTATGCAGGCTTCAAGTAGCCGCATAGAACTCTCTGAGTTAAAAGCAGAGGATATCTGGCTCTCGTCTTTTGAGTCAAAACAATCCGTCACTACTTTCTTGGCTATAACTTTACTGGTTTTCTTGTCAACGTCTTTTAGAGAGTATAACAACACCTGAAGCAAACCAGAGGTCAATTCGTTTGAAGGAAACTCTGGAAGCTGTGGCCAGGAGCTAAGTCTGTTACAGAGCTCTAAAAGCAAGTCTTTGTACTCTTGAGGCACAGTTTTTCTACTGGTTAAATCTACTGGTGAATTTCTTCGGCTTTTACTGTCTGAATTGTCTGGGGAATCTGTTATCAGACCACCTAGCAGTTGGATCACAGTTCTTACGATGTGATTAGCGTAAGTATCCCAGACAAAGTCTTCCATGTTATTCATTATGAATTTGCTTAGTTTTATAGTCCATTCGTTGTAAATTTTTGACTCTGATTCTTTGACGTCTACTATGTCAGTTTGAGGTTTTTTTTCCTGTTTGTTTAGATCGCGTGTTCCTCTCTCAGCACAAACTGTTATTATTTTTTGTAAAACATGGCTGGCGAATCTGTCCGTGCAGATAGGTCGTAGCATTTCCATGAAGGTGGTTGCGAATCTATTTATAACCTCGAAACTAGCGTAGTTCATCAATGAATCGATCACTCTTGAGCCAATTTGATTACGTGAGTAATCTATCTCACGCTCTAACATCTGCTCGTAAACATTATTAACGAATATTAACTTCTCTTCGAAACTTGGAAATGCGTTGTCTCGCATTAATTCCAACACGCGTACCATGTATTGATATGTGTCTTCGTCCAGGTGACTACCTCGACCGTAAGTTCCTTTTCTTCCATATTTACGAGCGTTTTGAATAAACGATTTTTTCTTCTTTCGCTTCAGACCTTTTCCTTGAACGACGGCTGGTTCAGTATGTTCAACAACATCAAAACTCGACATTGTGCGGAACTTTGACTGTTTTAGGTTATAGGTTAAGTTTTCGCAACGCACGTGTAGGACCTCGAAGTAGTGTGCTAGGCTGCTAGGTGTGCCTGCAGCGCTAAATTCTACACAGCGTTGAGGGGGAGCTGAACCATGACGGGTTTTAGCAGATCCCGTACTTGTGCTGCTACCTAAGTAGGTGCCTTTCGAAACTAAGAAGACGATCGAATGGTAACAGTATCTTCTTTTTCTCCGCGGCTTAGTAGGTAACAGAATATGCATGTGTTGTTACTGTAAAATCTAAGTCCTAAGATTTGTCGGTACAACCTAAGATTTACCAAGGAGTAATGATATGTAAAACCCCGAAAAATTATAAAATTAGTGTATATTTTGTAATTTTTATGTACCAGCATTCATTGGCAAATCTTATTAGAATTTACCTTAGGAATGCAGTAAATGTTCATTTCGTACTAGCAAACACTTGGTGCACTTTTCTCTATCAAGATAAAATTTATTATATTTTATCTTTCTCACCAGCACGTTTAATATTTCATAAAATCTGTTTTCCAGATACCCTCTTTGATTAAAAACATACACCGAAAGCAGAAAGAAAAAAAAGATTGCAGCAAACGTGCGTATGTGTGGTAAAAGTACGAAATAAACAGTGTTTTTTTAGTATTTCGGTCCGTTGTCATTGGTTCTTTGTAAATCTTAGGATTTACAGTTATTTGGGCTTTCACAGTAACATATGTATTATAATAAGGCAATATTATTTGACGTTCCTGCAAATTCTGCTGCCTTACCCTAATAATTAGCGCCAATAAAAACACTACCACACGAAGCTGGTAGAAAAAGTAATCTACTCTGATAGAAATACGTATGATTTGAAATACCAAAATCCTTTTCTTTCTACAACTTTTAGATCGAATGAAATAAAAGACGGAGTTTAATTCGTATGTTACATATAGGAAATGGAAAGGGAGTGCACATGAAATAATGGAAAAATAAAAACGACAAAAATTTATGTAAAATTGTTGTAACAGTTTATTAAATACTGTTGGTACTCGTACATTCACTCATCAGACTCTTCATTCATAAATAAATATCTTACATCTTATAGGTATCATACAAAATATTAATTACAGATCTAATAATTACATATTGTTTGTTCTATATACAAATAAATAACACACATAGATAATACCAGTCTCATAGTAACGTAAGCATAAAACTACTCTGAACTACTCTGCATCACTGCAGAGTTTTTTAAAATTAAATTTTTATTATTCTTAGTCGACCTCTTCGATGGTGGGTCCAGAATGCTGTCCTTCGGCCTGCCTGAACTGTGCCCCACAATCCTGACCACCAGGAGCGGCATTGCTTTGATGGAGTTTGGCCATAATTGCCGAGCACTGTTTCTGGAGTGCCTCGAGCTTGTGCTGATACTCGTCCTTGTCGGCTAGGGTGTTGTTGTCGAGCCAGGCGATTGTCTCCTCGCACAGGCGGCCTACAGCTTCCCTATCCTCCTGAGTAAGCTTTACGCCATGTTCTTGGAGGGCTTGTTTCACGTTGAAAACGTAACTCTCGAGTTGGTTCCGCGCCGCAACCCGGTCGCGTTGTTCGCGATCTTGTTCCTTGTATCGATCAGCCTCCGCCAACATACGGTCGATCTCCTCGCGAGAGAGACGGCCCTTGTCGTTGGTAATTTTGACGTCACTGCTACGTCCGCTGGCCGTGTCCTTGGCGGTAACATGGAGGATTCCATTGGCGTCAAGGTCGAAAGTGACCTCGATCTTCGGCACACCACGGGGGGCCGGTGCGATTCCGCTGAGCTCAAAATTGCCTAGACGGTTGTTATCTTTGGTCATTGCTCGCTCACCCTCGTACACCTGAATCGAGACGCCGGGTTGGTTGTCGGCGTATGTGGTGAAGGTCTGGGTCTGCTTGCAGGGGATGCGGGCGTTGCGCTCGATGATATTGGCCATTACGCCACCAGCCGTCTCAATGCCAAGAGAGAGCGGCGCCACGTCGACAAGGAGAACGTCCTGTAGAGATGACCCAGCGCTTCCCTCACCACTGAGAATAGCCGCTTGGACCGCGGCTCCGTAGGCTACAGCTTCGTCGGGGTTTATGGAGAGGTTGAGCTGCTTGCCACAGAAGTAGTTCTGCAGAAGAGACTGGATCTTTGGTATCCGCGTCGAGCCTCCAACGAGAACGATGTCGTTAATCGCCCGCTTATCCATCTTCGCGTCCGCCAACGCTTTCTCAACCGGGGCCAGAGTAGCCCGGAAGAGGTCGGCGCAAAGCTCCTCAAAACGCGCTCGCGACACTTTGGTGTAGAAATCAACACCTTCGAAAAGAGCGTCGATCTCTATACTAGCCTCTGTGCTAGAGGACAGTGTGCGCTTGGCTCGTTCAGCGGCGGTGCGCAGGCGGCGAAGAGCACGTGGGTTCTTCCTCAGGTTCTTTCTGTATTTGCGCTCAAACTCTGTGGCGAGATGGTCCACAAGCCGTGAGTCAAAGTCCTCACCGCCCAGGTGGGTGTCTCCGGCGGTTGATCTCACCTCGAACAGTGAACCCTCGTCTATCGAAAGGATAGACACATCGAAGGTCCCACCACCGAGGTCAAAGATCAGAACGTTTCGCTCGCCCTTCAGGTTTTTGTCGAGGCCATAGGCAAGAGCGGCGGCAGTTGGCTCGTTGATGATCCTCAAGACGTTTAGCCCCGCTATGGCGCCGGCGTCCTTCGTCGCCTGCCGTTGAGAGTCGTTGAAGTAAGCCGGGACTGTAACTACCGCATCCCGGACTGGCTGCCCGAGGTAGGCCTCGGCGGTCTCCTTCATCTTCGTCAGCACCATAGAGCTGATTTCCTCCGGGTTGAACCGCTTCTTAGCACCCTTGAACTCCACCTCGATCTTCGGTTTGCTAGCCTCCTCGACTACTCGGAATGGCCAATGCTTAGCGTCAGCTTGGATCATTGGATCGTCGAAACGACGGCCAATTAACCGCTTCGCGTCGAACACCGTGTTGGCAGGGTTCATAGCGACTTGGTTCTTGGCCGCGTCTCCGATCAGCCGTTCTGTGTCCGTAAAGGCCACATAACTGGGGGTAGTCCTGTTTCCTTGATCGTTGGCAATGATCTCGACTTTTCCTTGCTGCCACACTCCGACACAGGAGTATGTGGTTCCAAGATCGATTCCAATTGCGGGCATTTTATGCTCTTTTGTGTTTCTCGTACTTTTCACAAATTCAAATGACAATTTACTTTTAACCCGATGTATAGTTCGCTTATAACTGTTTAAACTTTTATTCAATTCTCTGTTGTCTCACTTAATTCACTTTTTGAACAAGCGCGTACAAATGTTTGCTTCTTTGAAGTGTATCGTTCGCTTTGTGTTTCAATACTGCCGGTATCTGCGCGCCGACTCGTATTTATACTCCCACCAGAGTTTCTCGACGAGGCGAGAAGCTTCTGGCAATATTAGCCGGCAGGGGACGGGAGCAACCGCTCGTTGGCATGGATGCGCGTAGAACATTCGATGCTCGAATATTCCACCACACTCCAGAATGCGCGAGAAGCATAACGGTATTGTAGAAATTTTCACGCAGGAGGTAATAAACGGCTTACCATATTCTAGATCTCTTCCTTTTTTACCGATGGTCGCTAATTATTAAATTATCATACTGTGCTACCGCTCGATTGTGCTGCTAGTTTTGAGAAACAACCACCTAGGGAGCAGCACAAGTACGCTATCGCCAAAATTCCACCATAGTTCATCTTTCTCTTCGTGACAAGCATGTAGACTTTTTATAAAAGTTTCAGTCTCTGCCACCAGACAGCGCATCGTCTTTCATACAGTGACGCAAGAATGATCTGATTCAAAAATCGAAAGTCTATAAACTTGTCTATTTTAAATTGCGTTAAATGTAAAGACAAAAAAAGACACAAAATGACAGTGAAAGTCTCAAGATAGGGTTAAACAGAAACAAAACTTAATTTTTAATGACCCCATTCGAAAAGTTATCGTATAGGTAATCGTAACTAGCTATATTTCGCGTTATGACGTCATAGGATATTCACTATAAGTACACCTTCTATAATAGGAGCATGACTATAAGCGTCGCAGTGAAGTTACCGCGGGTATCCAAAAAATCGAACGTTTGCGCAGATCAATACCTCAGCCTTTAATCTTTAACAGGTATATGCACAGATATAGATACGGGTATAGGTATATGTATATGCGCGAGGACGGCTGTAATACTTTTCTGACAGAAATAATATTAGGATTGAAAAGTAAATAGGTGTGAAAAACGCGTAGTAAGGTTTACTAAAATATTATATCGCGATATTATATAGTAACACTGCGCATACGATACATTTGATCATTTTCTTAAAGTCGTACGAAATCGTATTATTCTATAAGAAAATAGAAATAAGTCTGTTAAATAAATCAGTTTTAATAAAGAAATAAAAAGTAAGCTGTGAAAATGGTGAATAGTTGGAATTTGAAAACGACAGGAAGTCAGATTTCAGTCTATTTTACTATTGGTCATAGATTTGGATCTGAAAGAATGAGAGTGGGAGTAGAAGCTGTTCATGCGGTACTTTCGCACTCCACATTCTACATGGAATTCAGTTCGCCGGCGACCGTCATCGGGTAAAGACGTGTGTTGTAAATAAATCTACTTAAATAGAGGAAGAATTAATATAAAAAGGAAGATAAAAAAGAATAAAACATATTTTGTTTTTCAACAATTAATACAATATATATGTTATAGTGTAGACAGTTTTCTACGCTATATATAATAAAACGAAAAGGAATCAGGAGAAAAAGAATAAAAAATAAATAAAATAAAATAAAATAAAAAATGAAAAAACACTGTTAAAATTTAAACAAAATCGCGCGCGTATATTATACATATATTAAATATTATAAAATTCTGCTGATATATAAAAATGCCTTAAAAAAGAAAAAGAAAATTTTTTTAAATTTAGATCAATAAAATAAAACAAACTATATTTTCTTTATCTTCATATATATTATATAGTGTCTTGATAAATAAAATAACAATAACAATAAGAAAGAAACCTAATAATATAATTATAACACGTTGATAAAATTATTACCGATATATTATAGACATATATTTATATATTTATACATATAATATTATATATTTATAAATAACTATTAAACGATTAAAAACATATAAAATTAAATAAATTTAACAAGTTTATAATATACGTAATTATACATATTGTATTTCTTTTCCTTTTTTTTTTTTCTTAATTTCTCCAATAGAGATATTAAAAAATCAATTTTTAATAATAATAACATTATTACAATACCTATATTGTAATATTAAAAAAATAAATATATATATATATGTAGTATATATATATATATATATTTTTTTCTCTGTCTCTCTCTGGCAACCGCTTCATTGGAGCTGTGAATAGGTAAGGTATAAAATTTTTACAAATCATATAATATTATTATTACACATAATAACATACATATATATGTATATATCAGATCTCGTGCTGGTATAACGAGCTGTAGGTATATTATTACAATACATAAAGAAAGCCGAAACAAAAATAAAAAACAAGAACATAAAAAAATATGATAATAGTATAAACCTTCGTCATTTCTGCACCAAGCGCGGTGTAATGTACGATTATCCTGATTCCGCAAGAGGTAAAAAGATCGAAGAAAAAATGAATAAAAATGACAGAAAATCATACTTCTTTAGACCCACAAATATATCTGTATACATATAGTTAGAATTTCTATGAAGGCTAAGGATAGCGATATGTATAGGTGTATGTATGTATGTATGTATGTAGTATATGAATTTACCTGTAACTGTAAATATAATACGTACTTTAACATCACATTTTCATGACTGGCATAATTTTTTATTAATTATGTAACGGATGACGATATACATATATGTCATGATTATAACATGACATTCGCTATTCACAATAACGTAAAATTTTCCATTGATCCATATAGATACACATATCTATATGTATATATACCTATATATATGCATATACCTAATGTTGCGCATCTTGATCAGTAATTGCAGATTCGGTATTTATTATAACGATTAATCTCGTTCTAACAACGATATAATTATTGCATACATACAATACAGAAATTTTTTGTTACACAATCAAAGGAATGCGTACTATTTAATTTCCTAAACTATATTGAATTACAGCGTTTTGCGTATACGTTTATCTATGTAGGGTGAATAATACCTATTATTGAATACCGAATGTAAGATTGACATATATGTATATAAATTAAACAGCTTATATGCGTATATACAATATAGATATATGTATATCAGAAAATGAGTTATTATAGTATCCTAATTATGTTTTCATTTCTTAACCATTACCGAATTTCTATTTATATCTAAAGCCACGTTTTTTTTGTTTCGAATATGCATAAGAGACTCATTCGGTTAGATGAACTCCAGAGGATTTATGAGAATCACGTATATATATATATATATATATATATATCAAGCATATACATGTATTCGTAGAAAAGAACTGACTTTTCAATTTTCTGTAATACTTAGAATAAATCTTAATAGAAAAAAAGCGCGAAAAGGTTCCGCGACGAGTCTATAATACAAAAATAAATTATAATCGCGACAAAGAGGTATATAGGAAACCGCATCATCGTATTACGACCCTAATTCATTGTCACTTATTTCAAATAAAATGATCTAAAATCAACCGATTTTTGAGTCACAAAACTCTTTTGGTAAAGTCTGATACATTTCGATGCTTTTTCTAATCGAATATTTTAAAAAAGACCGTAGACAGTTTATTTCAATTTTTTTTTTCAAAAAATTGCTCAAACATGGTACGGTGATTAGTTATTCTGTAATAATTATACCTCTCTAATCGATAAATCGATCCGCTATATTATTCTAAGTCGAATAAATATACGAATTCTAAGAATTTTCGAGTAGCTATACTTATACGTATATTGTTATACATACAATAGGTAGTTAAATACGCGTATGTATAGCAACAAGATTAAATTATGATGTATCATTCTGTTCCGCGATGTTTATACATATACATATATACTTGCGTGAGATATATTATGAAATCGCAATTACATTACATTACATGTAAACTTGAAGTGTTGGATACTGACACACATGAAGTTGCACCCAAATTCGTCTGTCTTCTCTTTTGCTAGTATCCATAGGGAAAAAGAAAACAAGAGAATTGGGTGCAACTTCATAATATGTGTTGGTTGATTCTGATACGTATGAAGTTGTAGCCGATGCTTTTGTTATCCTTTTCCCTATACTTCTAGCAAAAAATAAGACAGATTAATTTGAATGCAACTTATAATAACATGCAAACAGGCGCCTCACACAATTATAAACTATAATTGATTTATCACTCTGAAACAAAAATAAAAATAAACGAAAAATATTTGCATATGCTATTATCGTAAGGATATACCCGAGAAAATTTCTCGCATTGCATCATTTTATGATATTCGTCGAATGTAGGCACTTATGAATCGATATAAACGATCAGTAGAAAAAAAATATATATATGGATATTAATGTATAGGTTAAGATTGATAAATATATGTATACATATAGATAAATAGATGAAGAGACAGATGTTTAGACGGACACGTGACAGATAAATAAACAAATTTTCTGAATGAATATGCGAAATCCGCGCGTATCTTACAAGTATCTGATTTATATACATATATATTTAGGTATAGGTATAATATATTATAGCTAATCTAACCACCACTATCCGAAACATCGAACGTCCTTGAATGGCGCGTGTAACTAGACCGATAGCAAGTATGTAGTGTACTATTACTATTGCACATTATATGTATACATACTAAATATAAACGTATCGCAAACGCAGATTATACATAGATATATATACATGTATTAACATATACATACAATACCTATGCTAAACTATATGTATAATATAATATTCACAGCTGCAAACTTTGATCGAGCGCGGGTAAAGGCTGAAATTAAGATCCCACACGTGTGATTTTGTTATACTTATATCATTGAACTTGAAATCTGCAGCTGGCATTAGTATATGTGTACGGCGTGGTTGATAAAACCCCGCAGCACGTGAACAAATTGACGCGTGATGATTAATTTTACTCCAAATTGCATCATTTCTTTATTTTAGTTTTTAATTTTTTTTTTTCCTCTTTCTTTTAAAAGATCTCAATTTTTTGTACACGGATATTTTTATAGCGAAATTTATATTACATGCGTTTTGTTATAAATGCTTGCAAAATAAGACAATAAACTTTCTAAAAGCAATAAAATATCTACAAAATTTAACACAGTTTTAATATACAAATATAAACTCGAGGTCACGACGAAAGTCGGTGTAGGTATTAATAATGAGAATTATTTGGGTATTATGCATAATAAGTATATATAAGGTATATATTATAATTGTTCAATCAATTATTGCCCATTTATATAGAGAAATGAGATGCCTCGATTAGATATATACTTATAACACGAAGAAGCTATTTAAAGCATATGTATAAATTTATTACTGTTTCCCTGATGTGGTTATTCTTCACTTTATAGACTGTTGCCAATTGGTTTTTTTAATGGTAATTTTATAATAATCACCGAGTAGCTCATTGTAGACGGACAAATAAATGGATTGATAAATTGACTAGAGAGAGAAGATTAAAAAAACAAAGAAAACACGACTCATCATTATGTTCCATATATGGTTAGGACTTATCACTCAATATTAATAATTTATTGAATGTATAAGTATAGGTATAAACCCTGCAGTATATAGATCCAGCTAATTGCCTACTTGAGAAAATAATTATAGCAAAAAATTTAAACTCGAAAGATAATTCATATTTTACATGCCTGTTACCTACTTACACATACCTTATATGTATGTACATACATACATACGTATATTTATATACATATTCGCGTTATCGATTAATTAAATACCTATCGAGTGTATTTATTTATCGCATACATTGGGTACAGGCACCATATGTATATCTATAATGCATTAGTGGTTTAACAATGATTAAACGATTCATGAGTAGATAATATATAGGTATATATGAACACTATTTACCTACATACCATGAAAATCACGTGAAACTATACGGTCGGAGCGCGCAGACTTCGAATAATTCAAACTTCATGAGGATAGCCAACTCGTCACGCTAGAAAATCCCTAGGGCATGCCGAGTTTAACAATGTAAGCAATCAACAACAACTCTAGGGAGATTTTCAGCGAGTTGGCTATCCCCATAAAATTAGTATTATTCGGCGCCTGCGCGCTCGCGATCGTATAGTTTCACATGATTCTTACAGTAGGTATATCGGTTGACAAATTTAATAACAAAATTTTTCTTTCTTTTGTTTTATCTATGATGATATAACATATCAATATTGATAAGCTAACTCACCTGACGTAATATCACACAGATAGCAGATATCATATACCTACACCCATATAATGTATAAGTATAGGTATACTTATACGTATTATAATAGATAAATTAAAATCGTGATTTGCAAAATTTTCTTTGACGACTGAATCATTTATACAACGCGTTACGACGCAATAATAACATTGTTATATCTGTGAAGATTGATATAAAATCGATAAATTCATCTACAAGGACGAAATTTCTCATAGTATTTTTGATTTTTTATTTATTTATTTTTATTTATTTGTTTAATTAGTTTTTTTTTTTATACATCTGATTATTGTTATATGTATTTTACACACGAAATGTACATACGTCAACCGAAGAACCTGTATATTTATTTATTTTTATATATATATATTTTTTTTTCACCGTTTATATATATATATACCATTCTATTTATATTTATTCAATTACTTATTCATCGATTCAGTTCACAATTATAGATATATCGGTATATACATATATATGTTTATATATATACAATATACAAAACTAACAAAACTGCTTTAAAGCTATATGTATATATGTATAAGTATTGATACACACGTATAAATAATATACATATGCATGCATATACAATATTTCCTCGATTTTTCAAGGGCTTCGCTTCACTGACTTTAAGTATTCTATAATACCTATATATACGTATACATATATAAACCGACTATATGTATATGTAACGTATTATAATCGTCGCATTGTAACATAAAATACATATATACATAAATATATGTACACAGACAAGGTCATATTCGTATTCGTATATCTATGTATTCATAAATTAAGAATTTATTTCTGTTTTATTGTGTTTTATTTTCTTCTGATAACTATATACTAACTACAAAGCGATCAATCTCAATATTGTACATATAAAATAATCCAGACTTTAAAAATTGTTATTAAAAATGAAAAAATAAAAGAAAAAAACTATATATTAGAGTACGAGTTATATACATATTGATTGTGAGTACGACTGTCTACGCACGAATATAATATATAGTGTGTCAAACTTCTAATGCTTAGGTGATTACTTTGGGCTGACGAGTATAAATCTTTTTTAGTTTTTTTTTTTTTTAGAATTTTTAACGAATTTTTTTTTTTTGTTCTTCTGTTATTTTCCTATTTCTTAGAAATCCGAAGGGTCTTGATCGAAGACCTGATCCGATAGATATATTACTATATGGATTGAAGTATAGGCTGGTACTATAAGCTATACCCCGATCTTGAACAGAAATAGAATAAGAATTTTATAGCCATTAGATATTCGATGTATAGATATATATTTCGTACTCGTATGTACATGGTAATCCGCGTTACATCAGTTAGATAAAAATGCAATTTGCGAATCAAATTTCAAGGAAATGTATTGGTATATATGTACATATATTATCTAGTGTATATATTGAATATAACTACGCCGCAAACTGCGGCCGAGGCAGAAAAAAAACTTCCTTTGGTCTGGTTCAATTTTTTTTTTTTATTCGAAGTTCTGATCCTAATGAAGATGCTGTGTAAATTTCATCGCCAGAATCGGTTCGATTTAAACGCAGTTGATATTAAAGCTTCGAACTATAACCTAAATTATGGTCGTGCGTATTTTAAATCCATTTTGAATACGTTTTTCATTGAATTTCGTTCTTGGTTGATTTTGATGAAAGCCCATGATGTCTACGTTCAAAATTACATGAAAAACTACCCCCCGCGTGTCTCAATTAATTTTCGGCTCCTCTTTGACTCGGAACTCAATTTTTCGTATAGAGACGGACTTAACTTTTTTTTAATAAAAAGACATACCTCCTATAGATTTCTTGACGCTCAATCGATTGAGACGATCCATTAATTTATCGAATTATAATTATCGTATATTTTCTAAATTTATTATTTCACAAAGCAATGCAATTATTTCTAAAATTATTATTATTATTTTTTTTTTCCCTCTATCGGTATGATATCTAGTTGTTTTGTACAGTAAGTATACACATGTATATGTTTTTAATGGTAATGACCGCAAGCATTAGCAATATCTTTTTGTTTTTTTTTTCCACCACTTTTAATATGGAATCATCAGAAGATAATGATAAAAAAATATAAGAAAATAAAAACTAATAAACAAATTATTCTGCAAACGCTTCAATGATTCGTTGAATTGAATTAATGACCTATATTACAAGTGTATGACACCTACAATTCACAACAGATCGATGTATAGTGTAATGAAAATATACCAAATCGAATCAATAACTAAGGTCAACTCTATTCACCAGCTCGACTTCTACAGTCTTATATCATTTTCTCTTATTCTGTTAGCAGATTCAATAGTTTAAATTACATCTGGAATATTTATGTAATTAAATATACTTAAATTGTTTTGAATATGAATCAAGAACGACCGTGTGTACAGCAATAAATCGATCAATCAATCAATAATTGCGTCAAAGTTATAAAAGAAGCTCAAAGCTATTATAAAATTATTGTTAACCCTTCGTTGTGACCCTGGGTTAAATTGAATTGGCGCCCAACTTAGGAATCACATATCTATAATTGTTACTTGCCCAGTTAGGATGGAGATTTTTTTCGAACATTTTATCATTTGATTTCTTATATAATAACTTTTGCTACATATTCGACAATGTTCAAAGTATCTTCACATGTATCTGTATTATACATTGGATCATGAGATGGAATATATCGCAGGAAAAACCCTTCTATAATCACTCCCATACTGCATGATACGTATGTACGTAGGTATGTACGTCATTTTATCCGGTTTGTGGACGTCATACCGCGAATTAACTATAAGGAAAAACTATTACTCGGTATCTCGGTCATGCACTATAATTGAAGTATCCCACTTGCAGATGATTTCTTAATTTCTTTCAGAATTTGCTTTCGAAATTGATCTCTGATTTATAGATATTTGAAAACTCGAAACTCCGACTGAGCAACTAATGTTTAAACGCGTGTATTTTCAGATCTATCAGTCGGTTTACAGAAAATGACTACATAAAATCAATCAGAACGAACTGTATTTGCCAGAAAAAATATTATAAGAATGATGTATCGTCGTTTTCATAGCAAATATTTCGTTTAAATACTAAATATCGATTTTTTCTCAAAGTATGTTGATTGTTTTCAAAAAACAATTCTCTAAAATTCTAGAAAATAAAATCAAACATTTTAAACTCTCTGCGATCGTAGGTATCTTTTTCCTTCTATTATTTTTTGAATTTTGAACATTGAAAGTATCAAAAAATGCTCGACAAAAATTTTGAAACAAAACTCTTATAGAATACCAAAATCTCAGATTGATCGGGAGGGTTCAGATTCTCAAGTGTTCCTTTTGGTATGGAATACGTCAATTCCTATTTGCGTGTGTACTTATCGCATAGCGAAGGTTTGAAAGTTTCTATATGCACAAATGCAGAAGTGAAAAATTACCAAGAAAAAAATGCAATATATGAAGAAAAAAAAAATGAAAAAAAAAAAAGAAAACCAATCGGTTAAAAATGCGCCTATCGACTGATTAGCCGATGATTAATTAATTGGCTGATTGCCGGCATGAGCACGTATGTATGTATGTACATACATAGCGTAAAATAATGAAATCAAGTATAGTTCACAGAATCCGCCGTGTTTTATAGTTAAGAGAAATCGAGCCATAGAACCAGCTGACGTAGCTATAGGCTATATATCATCGATCCGTAAAGTATAAACCCTGCAGTTTCTCACCAGCGATCGTAGGTAGTTCTCTCTGAAAAGGATCAAGGTAATAAAAGAAAAAAAAAGTAAATGAGGTAAAAAGGAAAAGAAAAAAAAATATTCAAGACAAACTACGACTGCAGGCTGTTAATTTTGTATAATTTGTAAATGAGCTTCAGAGTGATAGTTCTTTTTCGTTTTATTTTCGTTTTATCGAAAAATATATCTGCACGAACGAACAGAGTGAAAGAAATAAAAAAAAAAAAATTAGAAACAGGAAAAATTCGAAGCAATAATTATATGAAGGAAAAATTTCCCTTGATATTGCGAAAATTTTGTCGCACTGCAGAATAACAAAAAAAAAAAAAATCAATTTTATCCACCAATTTTCCTGTTGCATACATATAGGTTGAATAATAATTAACAAAATCCTGCGGCATTATGACGTCGACTATGTTCCCATTGTAGATAATAAAAAAAAAAGAATTAAGAAAAGAAAAAAGAAAAAAATGAAAAATATCTCTTCTAGTCAGGGTATCGTAGTTGCGGTCTACCTAGTCGAGATAAAACTATATGAATGCATCTTGGAAGAATTTTTTTTGTTTTTGTTTAACTACGTAGTATAGATAAGCCGTCAAGCCAATTATCTCCTGGAACGATCAAAATCTTCATATACCTATAATATAAAAACGAAAAACAAAAAATACAGTAGATCGATTTAATCCACGGAATTTCCCCATTGCTAGATAATCTATATGGATCTATTAAGCAATTTATGCTATATAATTTATTATGTCTCATCATAAAATTCGATAGAATTATTTTTATTGACTGATTAAACAAAAAAAAAAATTTCGTTTTTTTTCATCATAACCTCTCTGTGCTTTTTTGATGTAAAATTCTACGTCTTATTATAACAATATATATACATATATAATGTATGTGTATCAGGAGCTCTGCATACAGGCTTATGTAATTTGAATAATAATTTCCGGAGCCGTGAATGCTTAAATCCATACATATATACATATAACTAAAATCGGGTGCGTTAATATTTTTTGGCATAATTCCAAAAATGCAAAAATATCTATGCAGCCAACTTCGTGGTTTGTGGATATTGACTGTTATTGTATTTTCAAAGATCGTTGATCTAAAATTGCACAAAACTCTCTTTACTATAAAAAAAGAAAAGATCGTTGATCTAAAATTGCACAAAACTCTCTTTAGCACAAAAAAACGAAACAATATAATATAAGTATATGAAAAAACAAGAATTTTTTAATTTTTTTAGGTACATATTATTCCTTCTCGTCCCGATTATATCTCCTATAAAATAAGTGCCATGTTTGTTTCAATAATACATACATAATATAATCACATCAATAATCTTAACAACAGTGTAAACATGGCAATAATAAACTTTACACGCTGTAATATAACGTAATTATTCCTTCAGTAACACTGCAGACTACAGCTCCCGCAGTCTTGATAAGTAGGTAAGCTAATCTAGTTGCTGATGCAAACGTTGCAAGATTAGTCAGCTATTATATCTAGGATGCATGTAACCATTATTAAGTAATTATAATTATACTTTATACGGTGATAAGAAAAAAGGTCGTTTTTTTTTCTATTTCCTCCGTTATACGTTTTAATGAATAAAATCAATATTCGATCGGAGTATTAGGCAAGATTTCAATTCTCAAAGTATTAACTTTGCACTGATACGTATGTATGTGCGTACAACGGTTTACTTCACGCGATAAAATCGCTAAAAAAAATATTATCATTTCCGAAAATTGTTTGTAAATTATTTTGGCCGCCAGCCCTGACCTCAGTAACTCAATTATTCATATCCTCGAAAGTCTGGTAGTTTTCATTGTTAAAAAGAGCTTAGAGAAAGTTCGATCTGTGTCATGAATATTAGGTACAATTATGGATTATCCATTCCCATTATCCTCTGTTCTTATCGCGTCTCTTTCTTATCAATTTTTTTACTTATTTATTTTCTTTTTGGAAATATGTGTCTGCATATAAGAATACGCGTTGTATTCACTAGGGAAAAAAAACACCCTTAAATATACAAACACATATGTATTATATCGATGCGAAAACTCCTCGAGAGGGAACGAAATGTCAGAAATTTCATTAGCTAAGTAACCAATTGTGCTCCGTCATTTCCTAACTTGTAATTTCGGTCTTTAGACAACCTGGAGGAAATATTTTCCCACTTGTAAGGTCAGAGAAATATAAAGGAAAAAGAAATAGAAAGAAAAAATAGAGACAGAACTGAACAGACATATATCATCAGATTTGCATGTGTGGGACGACGTGGGTTTGAAGGAACCAGCTATACCCAACCGTTTGATTTTTTTTTTATTTCGGTTTTTCGATGCAGCAGCAGACATGAGGATACATTTTTTAATGCAAAGAGATCGATCAATTCTCGTATATGTATATTGTATATTGTTTCTTCTTTTTTCTTGTATAATTGTTACATTATTATAACTGCAGGGACGAAATTAGAAGGGGGGGTTAAATCACACGATCTTTTTATATGGCCTCTGATTGAAATTTTTTTCGTTACCCAATACGAGAAATCTGATGGGTATAAAAACCGAGCTGTGGCTATAACTAATCGATCAAATAATATCCCTGAAAGAGGCCCTGAAAATATCATTTATTAGAAAATCGAGCTATTATAGAAATCCGTTATTCGTAGACAAATTTCAACACAAAGTTAATATACCTATATTGTATTGTGGTCGTGGATATGAACTGTTTAACCACATATGTCGTGGAAACTACATCCTGTAAGTAATACAAATTTCTTTCGACTACACCCTTCAAGACCCTTAACGAACACTCCGAGTCCATGAACTCATGCAGTGCGAATATGATCTGCCTAAACTGATTTCTGTGAATCTTACACGAGAAGAAATTTTTCGAAAAGTTTACAGAAGAAATTTGCGGGATCAGAATTCTACTATATTATGTACTTTCGTAACAGTGCAATGCCACTAGGAACATCGAAACGATGAATAATGCGGAACATGATGATCAAAGCTCGTGTATCACTTGATTGCGTAACTTTTTTTTATTTTTAAGACGGGGTCTGTTTTCACACATACGAGGTATGCATCTATGTATGTATGTACGTGAATTTATTACATGTACTCGAACTCCCACGATCCACGCTATTCTATATCCTAGACGTGTATACGTATACCGTGAGGTTATAGGGAAGCCGTTCACTAGATGCAGGCAACCCAACAGTCAAATTTCCGAAGATTGCCGAAGGTGCAGAGTATTTGTCATTAAGAGGAAATGAACGTTGATTTAGCCATCTAGCGGATTTCTCACCGTACTACACACATGGATACATAATGATGAACGCATATGTATGGATGTGTTGTGCCCATGTGTGTAATACGGTGAGAACTCCGCTAGATGGCTAGATCGACGACTAAACTGTCCGGCTGTTAGGTTAAAAACAATTGTCAGAGTGAAATTGAAGAATCTAATCGGAATAAAGTTAATATGCAAAATTCATCAATATTAATTAGTAAAAAAGTTGCAACAGTTAATTAATGAATTATGGCCGGTTTCAACAACGACGAATAACTTTTAATTGTAGATTAAATTCTATTCACTAGAAACAGAAGATTATTTAACATTAAATTTTCGACTTTTATTCGACGATTAAAGTTATTTTACGAATGCAAGCTATTCGTCGTTGGTGAAACCGGTCATAATTCATTCATTAACTGTTGCAATTTTTTTGCAAATCAATATTGATGAATTTTGCTTATTAACTTTATTCCGATCAGATTTTTCAATTTCGCTCTGACAATTGTTTTTAACCTAACAAACTGACAGTTAAAATGTCTGCTGACAGAAATTTTCGCGTCCCCTTCCATTAATGACAAATACCCTGCCTTCGGCAATCTTCGGAAATTTGACTGTTGGGTTGCCTGCATCTAGTGAACGGCTTCCCTATAACCTCACGGTATAATGGAAGAGTATTTCGCGAAGTTGCGCAACAGTATGAAATGTGCTGCACGTGAATAACCGCAACTGTTTTCATGTATGACTTACTGATCCATAATTAACGATTTGAATAACTGACTTTAACAGATCATCGATTAATTAAATCAATTCGTTTTATCATTTCATATGATTTTGATCATTCGTTTTTCTCATAATTTAGTGACTCAGAATATCAGCATTTCGAATTTATATGTCCGAAGGCTTGAGGATATATGAAAAGCCTTTCGGACTCTGCAGAAAGTTTCATTACAGATAAAATTATACGCAAAGTTGTTCAAATATTATTCATACGCACATTCGTGATATCTATGGACTCATTAATTGTTCGATAATTTGAGGTAGAAAACAAGCTTACTCTTACTTTTTCTTTTTTCTTTTATGAACTGCAATATCTGCAGGATTCTTAACTCTTAGTACACAGAGGCTGCAAAGATACAAAATTTTCTCTCTCAGTACGTTGTTAATTCTAGGATTGAAAACCGTCGTGAAAATTGTTGAAAAAATAAACCTAAAATAAAATTTAACGTACGAATTAATTTCGGAAAAATTGGATATAAATTTAAACGAATTTTACTCTTTTTATTTCAATTTTTTAATGCACGATATTTATACGACTCCACTTTAACGTGAAGTATGATTCTTGCAAAAAGATAAGCCGCGTGTAATCACTTGAAAAATCAACCAGCAACAGCTGTACGGTTGAAACGAAGCGTAAAAAAAAAGATAAAAATTGCGATAAATTATAAAAAAATTCATAAATTCATAAATAAAACAGCAAGTTTTTTTTAATTTATTTGTTTTTTTTTTTAACAAAAATTAGAAACTTTCCGCATTTGTGAATCATTATAGATATAGCACTACGTCAGATTAAATCGTGCAAGGTTATTGACGGAACTTGTTGTAACTTGTTCGATATCAGAATTACGTATAATTTTCGAATCGCGATATAACTACCATCTTCAGATTCTAGAATAATCGATCGGTATAAAGTTTATCGGTTAGAGCGTGTATAATCTTTATCGATCAACGACGTGCAAAGTCAATGTCACGTTATCCGCGATTATCACATATCATAGCACGTCGTATACAAGGTATGAACATACCTGGATTATATTTATTCGTATTATACATATATACGAGAATTATATATATATACAAGTACGGAGTTTTTATAATTGTGTCCACACATGCACATATATCACGTGCCAATCATCTCCTAAAAGTATCCCAGAGTCTAAAGTTCGGGTTAAATTTCAAGCGTTTTTTTTTTTTTTTTTATTATTACTTATGTAACAGTTTCGCGTTAATAAATTGATTTCATTTTTTTTTTTTTTTTTTATTATTCTGTTTGGTTTTTGTTAATTAATATCTGTACAATTACCGGCTAGGTTTATAACCATGCGTTAAGTCAAATGGTCTAATTGTTACAATTAACCCAATGGAAGCTGGTGGTCGCGGTATATATATACCAACGTATAAAATGATCAGTAGCTTGCCTTGCCCTATATATAGATCTGACACGCGACCGTGCAGTGTACATACATACATACGTATCTTTGGGTAAATTACTGAACATATAAACTTTGATACATATCATGGTTATATTTCCTCCTTGACAAGAATACCTCGTATCTTGATATCAAATTCACGTTTTACTCCTTCCGTCATCGTATAATCGTTAACTGCGGTTGAACTTACAACATACCATAAGTGAATACATGATGAATTATATCTGTAACATAATATATTCATTAAGAATTGTAAAATTATTATTTTTATTCAACGATTCTATATCGTGATTAATTAACTAGGATATATTAAACATTGATAACCATGCACGGTCTTATTCCGTTACGTTTATGTATACGCAGCAGTTTTACGTCACGAAGTTTCTCACTCACTCACTCACTCACTCACTCATTCACTCACTCTCTCTCTCGTTCTGACTTTCTTATAATGCAAAGCTGTTGGGGGTAAAGATCAAGTTGAAGGATTTTTGCTATCAAGTTAAAGCCATTGGGTAACGCATACGACCTGCGTATGAGTAAGCATAAAAATGAATTCTAGGATTAGATCAATTTAACGATTATGTTAAAATATCATGGTGAAAGCCTGCAGCATTTAAAAGTGTCTAGTATGAGTTATCGGTATTAGTCGATACAGGACTCACGCTCTTACAGTCATCAAACATGTTCCTATGCTTAATTTGAATCGTAAAATTATTTATTTATAAAAATCATTCATAGTTTCCTCTTATGTCTCTTTTTTCAGTTTTTTATTTCCTTATTTGATTTTTAGGTATACACAAAAATAAGATCATTGTTGTCTATACAGAATTCTGACACATATGAAGTTGCACCAAATTCTTTTGTTTTTCTTTTTTTTTCTATGGTTATACTAGAAAAAAAGAAGACAGACGAATTTGGGTGCAACTTCATATGTGTCAGAATCCAACTACATACACATTTGCTACAGTTATGTGTGTATATATATAGGAGTTCAGGTTGTAAAGCATTGCTTAAAACCGGTTAGCGTATCATATATACGGTACACTCAGAGAAAAAATTGAATATATTCAAAAAAATAAAAATATAAATAAAATGAAAAATGAAAATAAATTCTATCGTCAATTTAACGTAATTATGTTTTGTTTTTGCAATTTATAAAAAACTGTTGCATCGCTATTACGATAATGTCCGATTAATATTCCTCTATAAATTAGTATTTCTCCTTCTTCTATTTTTTTTTCCTTCTTCTTCTTCTGCTTTTATTCGATTTTAATTCCCAAGTAATTACATAAATTTTCTGTCAGTCATTCTACCGCATCTGCATTATATACGCAAAAAACTTAATTTTTTTTTTCTTGCCTTAAAAGGAAAATACAAAATACAAAATGCAAAAAGAAAGTCTCGATTTATAGTCTTTTCGTAGTCTAATATAACTTTTGTTTTTCTTTTCGTTCCCTTCCTTGCGCGTGTAGCAAAAAAAAGAAATGGAAAAATTAATTAAAAAAAATTAAAAAATAAGAGCCACCACGTGTGTCTCCGAAATGTCAAAGGCAGCTGTTCGCAGTTCATTAAATATTAACACTGATTCATAAATTTTAGTACACATCGGGTTCACACTTCATAATTATATAGAAATGTTTGGGTATATTCAGTAAACGCTAATGACTCGAGTATTAATACATATAGGTGAACTGAACTAACGTTTACCCAGAACTTGAATCTCTTAGAATGAAATTCTAGCTAACCCTCGATCTTTTGTGGCCTCAAATTTCGCTTTCTCGTATATTCCTTATTTTGGCAAATTTTTATTCAATAAAATAAATTCGAGCTATAATGTGTACGTACTACGTCATATCTCATTAAACTGAATGAAAATGTAAACTAATTAAAAAAATTAGTCTAAACAGAAAATGGAAAAAAAAAACTTAATTTCAACTTATTGTTTACATGTATTTAGGTATAGAGGCTGTAAAGATTGACCCAGTTAGATCTGGTTAGCTTAACTCAGATAGCATCGGGTAACTAGGCAAAGCGCCAATTTTTTTGGAACCGTCTGCATTTCTGGGCTAGTTTTCTACATAGGTATATAATATGTTATATTTTTAATAGGTGTAGAAGACACGCTACCTTGGGTGTTAGTATATTGTTATCTCTGACCTATGGTCTGTTGTACGCTGACTAGCGTAATGAATTTGCAAAAAAAACGAAGAAAATAAAAATAAAAAAATTGGAAAAATCGAGGAAAATTAATTGCTTGAATTATTTTTATTGCATAATTGTCAATAAGTGCAAATTATCACATGACGTCTGCTAAAAATATGCAAAAATTCTTTAGTATGCATTTAAGTGTATTAGATGACGTAATGCTGTTTTTACGTAAACGTATATAATAACGTTTTAATTGAATTATATATTTAAAGTGCAAACTGCAGAAATAATTGAAGCCTGCGCAGGTCATAAAATACCCAATAGTGACCTTACAGGGTTAAAATAAAAAATTAAGATGGATTAGAACTTGTTATATAAGACAAGACTAGTAATTGACCATTCGTTACTCTTTGGTGACCCTTGAATTGGCCGAATCGACGATAACGTTAATTGCGTCTGGAGAATTCTAACTGCCAAAGACGCAAGCAGATCTCGTAGGTCACTATACCATTCATCATGATAAACTTATTAGTAAATCTCGATTAAAACAAGAAATAAAAATAAATAAAAATCTCCTAAAACTTTCCGTAATAATATCGCTTAAGATATACGAATTAAAAAAAATTTAACCAATAATTGGGCGCTTTTATTATTCGAAATTCAAATATAAATCATCGGATTTGACCTCGCAGAGATTTTGATCCCGATTATCGGTTATCAGTTCAGAAATTTATCATCTATACGTTAAAGAGCGTGAAAAAAAATATGTATCTGTATATAATTACTTATGTAACTCAATTAGTGCAGTTTATTTTAATTAAACATAATATAATATCGGAGATTTTTACGTGCAATTAAATGTTTAATAATTATAAATTTTATATTGTATATATATATATATGTGTGTGTGTGAATATTATAATCGTTCTGATTTTTTTTTTTTGTTTCTTCATTTGAATCTCGCAACGATATAATAATACGAGTTTCGAATTTCGCTTACAAGTTATATACAAATCGTAACAATATTCCGAGAATTTTATTCACCGTAATTAATGACAATTGAGCAATTTGCATAAAGATTGATCATTTAGTATGAACGGTTTAATAATAAAAAAATTTAATTGATGTAATAATTCCTTTGTATGTAATAAACTCATGGAATAACACCACGATTTTGTACATCATATTATAAAAATCAATAAATTGTACAAAATAAATTCTTTTTTGAAAATATTAATATTCTAATTTCTTGATTTTGTAAACATGTATAGTACATACGCGCAAAAAGTTACGGAGGCGTGAAGACAAACAATCATCTGTATAGGTATAATATTTACATATATCCTTATGCTAAATATTTGTTTAGGTTTTCGCGTTAATTTATCCCATTTTGATTGTTATTTTAGTTAGATTTTACTACATTTCAAATTGATACATCATTATATAACACAATGCGTATATGCACGCACCTGATAATTTTTTATATAATTGGCTAATTATACCTACCTACAGTTGTATACAGCATATTATATTAAAATGTTATCAATGATTTAGCGATGATTTAAAACCAATAATAGATATAGTTATAACGTATTTATAAACAGCGATTTTTAATTACATAATATCGTTTAATTTAATCTATATATCTATTACATGCTCACGTACCTGATAAGTTAAACCATACATATAAACAACTTAGTTTTATCTTGATATACGTATGTATACCTGTGTATAATAATTGTAAAATTTAAATCCGTAAATATTCAAATGTTCTAACAGTTTTTTTTTTCTTTTAAATCTGTTTCAGAATAAGGAAATCTGCAAGACTGATCTACATCTTTGAATAAACATATATGTATATATAATATAACATAAGTTGAAGTTACATATAGTTATTTTTAATTTATTTTCATACATTTCAAAAAACAAAAACAAAAAATAAATAAATAAAAATGTTTGAGCATATGTGCCCCGCTCAGGAGTTGGAGGAGAATAACATTCACTATAAAGATGTTGTGATCGTAGGTAAGAAAAAAAAAAAAATCAATTTTACATATATATTCCTGATATATATTTTTATAGGATCATAGAAACATTTGTTCTATTTTATATGATCGGTTAGAGGTACAATGATTACGTATACTTAGAAGTATAATTAGAACTTACAATAGACACTCCTTGTCCTGCAATTTGTGCAGTTAAACACCATTGTGCGATGAGTTACCTTGCAAAGGATGATAATAATTAATATAACTACAGTATACTGTTTAGAAAAAATAAAAAATAAAATCAATATCAAAGTTATACACCTCTAAAATATACATAAACTAAAAGACTATAGTTCCATAGAGTACTTGAAATCAATATTACTATCACTCCACCTCAAGCTGATAGTATACCAAACATTTAATTAATAAATAGCAGTAATAATGGATAAATTTGAAACTGCAAGTATCATATAGCAGTATAGCAGGAAACATAATTCATTAATATTGTACAACTCTCCTTTGCCAAACATAATGTTAATTCGTAAGAATATATAATAGTTATTTATGCCTTATGCTGATAAATTGATCATTCAAATGCAGCAATAATTAATCAACTCGATAAACTACATAGTCTACACATATATCGACACTCATTAATCATGGTCTAATCAACTTTACAGGAAACGGACCAAGCGGAATATGCCTATCATATATGCTGGCTGGTAATTGGCCTTACTACACAGGTGAACCCCATCCGGGTGATGAAATGTTAACGGCAAGACTTGCCAATGGAAGTAGCAGCGCAGGCTTAGCCGCCAGTACACGATGGGGCCTTGAGTCACTATCACTAGGACTGGAAGGTAGAAATGGAGGAAAACCGTTGGCCCTTTTAATAGACAATTTGCAGCATCCATGTACAGATGCAGGTCTTGATTTGCCCCCTCTGCTCACCTGGCATCCTCCTAGTACAAACAATGGCTCCGAAAGCCATAAAGTCTTTGATCACGTTGTCCTGGGTAAAGGCCCACCCGGCGGTGCTTGGCAGGTAAAATAATTCATCAAGTTAAATTAACATTCAAAATTTATCCAGTAAAATTTGTTAGTCAAATCATGTATATATGTATACCTATATACATGACTAGATTTACTTCTCATGTTTATTTTATCTTATTAGATCTTAAATTATGCACGATCATGTTGTGCAATTAGGTCGTCCGTTTCACTCAATCGCTATTAGACCTTGCTTAAATTACTCTGTTAATATGAAATATATACATATATATGTCTATTTATATTACAGTATAAACTCTTTTAAAGCAACAGAGTATACTTTGATCCGTCGATGTTTTAATCTTTTATTTATTGTCACCCTTGGCTCTGAATAATTAATCTTTGTCTCTTCAGTAACGTAACGTGTATTTCCAATAATAGAAACGTTTAACTGTACATTACACAAACTTAACAAAATAGTCTAGTTATTATATCTAAAAACGGATTTTATTTTTCAGTCAATGGATCCAAATGTATTAACGATCAGTTTAAGTCGATGGATGTCTTTGCCCGGCTTAGATCTTAGGAGTTGGGAATTACTGGTAGAAGCAGAACAGCGAGAAGCACTCGACCAATCTTTAACGGCAGCAAGAACTACAGATTCAATATCTAGTTTATACACAACAACAGAAAAGTTGAGCAGTTGTAAAGGGCTCGGAAGAGTTCTTGTCGGTACTGTAGCTAAATACTTCAGAGACTATGTGCGGAGACAGAAGCTTGAAAAGTACTTCCGATGGTGCGTATATGGATAAAATTAAACATTTTTATACGAAAATCTTTTCTCCACGTCATTCTTTAGGGTCTAATTTTTAAATTTATGAATAGTGGGACCACCGTTACGTCTGTGAGACCGGTATACTCTCAAAAAGATGGTGATATGAGCCACGACGAAACGGAATATGGATGGATAGTTGATGGCGTAGAAAACGATAGTGGAAAATTATTCCAATATAGAACAAAAAGGGTTGTTCTTGCAACCGGTGCATCAGATCATTCGAATAGATTGGGACTACCTGGTGAAGATTCTCACTGTAATTGGCTCACCCATGATCTTAATGATCTGGAAACAAAGCTAGATGGTATAGCTGCGCAAAGTGAGTTAAATTACATAACATCAATGGATTATTACTTCATTAATCTGCAGAAATTGCATCAACGGCAATTAATATTAATACAGGAAAGATGATTAATGAATATTGAATGACTAAATGCATATTCTTGTTACATAATTGAAAATCTTATTTCAGATTGTAGGGAGAGATTAGTTGATCCTGTGTTAATTGTTGGTGCGGGATTGAGCGCGGCAGACGCAGTAACGGCAGCTCGTTTCAGAGGCATCCCAGTGCTTCATGTTTTTAGAAACAAAAACAGTGGTAACAACGATTCTGAGTACTGGCCCAGCAACAATGGCAAAGGAACCAACGTCGGAGTGAATGGAAGTGTGAGTAGCAGAGATCGACTGCGGTGGCTACCTCCTTCCATGTATCCAGAGTATCATAAGGTTTATGAAATGATGGCTGACGGAGGGACTAATTATCCCCTTTACCAGGCCCTCTCTAATTATACTCTCGTCGATCTACATACAAACTCAAACTCATCATCTTCGGAGAAGAAACTCGTCACTCTGTACACGCCTAATGGAGAACTTCGGTCTTTCCAAGTCTCTGTTGTTGCTATTCTTATTGGTATGTTTTTGAGTGTTATTATGCAGTGATTGTTGAGTTTTTTCAATTCTTAAAAATCAAATATGGATTTCTCTAGCATTCTTTTCCCTAAAATATGATGAATTTTCTTTTATGTTCAAGGTTCTCGACCAGACCTTTCATTTCTGAAAGATAACGGCTTAGGACTAGGAAAAGATCCGGCACGACCAATCGATGGAAGATCCAATCCAATTTTAGTAGACGATTTCACTTATGAAGTTAATCGTTCACCAACTAAAGGCCTATATGCTCTCGGCCCATTGGCAGGGGACAATTTTGTTCGTTTTATTCAAGGTGGAGCGTTTGGCGTTCTTACTCATATACTTAACACAACATCAAACACTACGCACCGAGCTAAAAAGAAATAAATAAATCATCGATATTAACGAGTTATGCATGACAACGTAACTCGTTGTTCGATTTTTATCTTCATCGAGGGTTTCTCACGATTTGATGTGAGTAGTAGCTCAAAGCACTATTCACTTAATTTGCTCAAAATATAGTGTTAATGTAATCTGATAGTGTGGATTATTGTTGTCGAAAAAATTTCAGAGTGTAAGCATATTTTTTTTGGTACATATTCTTTTGTTCTTTTTGCAAAATATTTTTGTATAATTTTTTTATTTATTTCTTACAAGTTGATTATTTCGAAAAATAATTTATTTTACACCTCAATAATTATTTGATATTTTTCTTTTATTTAAATAACTGATGAAACTATGAATAATTTTTTATTAATGAGATGATATTTGATAAATAATTTGATCAATAATATAGATTACATTATTTATTAGTCTGTGATAATTGAGAACACGATATCTAGCACTGCTTATTGGATTTCACAAGATAATCTATGAATCGGCTAATGATATTAAACTATATTTATTAGAATTTGAATGATTTTTGTTCACAATTATTCTCATCTTTCCCATAAAACTGTCCATCATTTTACGTTCAATTGAATTATTTCCTCGATTCGATATAAACATAAATTCTAAAGACTCTAACTGGATGATTTACGTTCAGGTCGCTTTCACTGCTTGAACTCAATTCAAGATCTTGACAGATTTCAACATTGAAGACCTTCTACTACGATTAGTATACATATTGTTTAGCTAAGGCTCTCAGAAACTTTGCTTTTCGAATATTTGCAGCCTCTCGTTGAATTTCCTCGTTATTATTTGAGTTTAATTCCAACAATCCTATCACCTTGATCTGAAAATATAAAAGTCAGATAAATAGGATAAATAAGATAAAAGTCGCATAAAAAGACATTGAAAGAATGTTTTTTTTTTTTTCATACATAGTTCAGAAGACGACCTACCGCAAGCTGCTTTCTGTGATGCTCGCCCCGTTTGGTATGCAAATGTATAAGAAATTCGAGAATTGTAGTATCCCATATGCAGTGATAATAGGCATCCATCGCGTCAGCAGCTGCGCAACTTTTTTGATCGCTAGAAGTCATCTTAAATGCTAAAGCGTAATCCACTTCTTCTAAAAATTGACATAGCACAGCAGCCTGTGTATAGCATTGTAGATGAGCGCAGCATTTAATCATTCTACGATACACAAGATCATCAATCTGCGTTCTAGGCACAGGCTGGCTGAAGAGATCACTGGCGACCATCGTGGCTTCGAGATAGTACTTTATGGCGCTTTCGTGATATCCTAGTACTGAAATTACAAGAAAAATAAGCGTTAAAGTTATCTTATCAATGCGATTAATATCATTTCATCTAATTGGCTTTGATTAACGCGTATCGCAGTTGTTTAAAAATCAATATCTGATCCTGATATCAGTTACCACTCAGTTAAAGTACTTTAATCCACTCGGTTACTCATGCTTAGAAGCAATAATTAATCCCCTATAATAAACATAAAATTTTATACACTTCAAAGCCAAATAAGGAGCAGAACGGTGAATCATTATTTGATTTCCAGGCTTATTTGCTGCTATTATTTAATTTACAGTAAACCATCGCGTAAAACCCACCAAAGTTTAGATCAGCCATTAATTTCAACCACGAAATATTACTCGGGTAATATTTTAGTGCTTGAGTCAGTAGTTGGAATAAGAATTCCCCAATAGTCCTTGTGTTGTAAGAATTAGAGCTGCAAGAAAATAAAACGTTTCTATTATAACACAATTTCCTTACAATTTTATCCTTCTTTTCATTATATATCTTAAAATATATAATGAAACCTGCTTTTTTCGATAGTAATTACGATTGCAAAAGGTATTTTCAACTCATGCATACTTTGGAACAGTGGCTGGCCAGAGATTTAAATACTGAGCATGGAGTTCCAGGCTTGATTCGTCACGAAGAACATTATGCAATCTCGCCAATAGCGAAGTTGCAACGTTTAGAGCGGTGGGCTCTCGGAGCCTACTAAAAGCTCCGCTTACTGCTATAACTGCATCTCGAAATGCATTGCTTGCACTAGATCCACTGCTACTACGTTTTTGTGACTGTTGACTGCCAGGTCCAAAGACTGCTAACACTAATCCAATATAATAAAAGGGTCAGTTTTGTTGGCTGAAGATTTAAAACAAATATCATGATCTAGTTGCATCGATGTATTACCCATGTCCCATGCCTCTCTGGGGAACTTTCTGCTCCCTTTGTACTTAACAATGTCTTGACAAACGCTGCTAATCGCTGCTGCTAACTCAGTGTAACTCCATCGTTTCTCTAAGTTCATTAAATAATCCCATTCGGCCATGTTCAATAAAAATATTGTACAGTATTCGATTATTTCTTGTCGCGGAATGGCCTGATCTGTTGCTTGCAATGCTCCAAGACATTGTTTACACTTTCCAACTAGTGTCTGCATGTCACCTATATCATATAATAACTGTTCATGATATCTAATGTATGATGAAAGTAGGACGGGGATGACAAAGTTCCAGTTAATTTGAAAAAAGTAGCTAAATTTTTAATTTGCAACAGCGAATACTTCAAGTCTAAAATTTGAATTCAATTAAAAACGGAATAAGTACATTTTACTTTATTCCTAGTTATATTATTCAATTTAACTAGTAAAAGAAATTATGTTAATTCTTGTTTTGAAATCCATGCAAACTGATATGGATTTTCTTAGTCTTTTTTTTTTTTAAATAAAAGATAAATATTTATGCCTACAAATATTGCTTGCTGGCCAGACGTAGAGGCAGTGTAATATCTCAATCAATAAAATCTCCCATGCTACGAGCTGGCACAATTTAAAGATCAGCCCATTGCCACCAGGAGCAAGCTGCTGTGCTTCTTGTTCCAAGATGTTGAGCATGCCTTTAGCACCCTCAAAGTCTTTGGATGTAACGAGTTCTCGACTTTTAGCTAGCAACACGTAGGAATAATCCTGCAGAAATCCTCTAGGAAGTGACATAGCTACACTCTGTAAAGGAATTGGGAGTTCCCAACAATTGTTTACCCGCCAGAGTCGCTTTCTTGGATTTACGTTCGCAAGACGCATTAGAAGTTCACGTATTTCGTGAGGATTGTAAGAGAGAATTATGCGCTGTTCCAACGCACCTATGTCCACTCTAGAGCTCTCTGATAATAAATAAAATATGATCTGTTAAAAGAATTGTCGATAATTTACAGAGATTTTTAGGTTTTAGTTGGAAAAACATTATTCAGAATTTGGAATTAGTTTCTTTATAAACCCACGTGTATATGTGACTGATTGAACACCCCAATCGTTATCCATTAATAAATCTGGCATCTCAATATCGCCTTGTTCAGCTTCCCTTTGAACTTCCAGCAATTCTTTCTCGTCAAACAGTGCTCTGAAATTTACATCCTCGAGTATCTTAGTTGCAAGTCCATCAATGTCACCACTAAGTACAAGATACAATAAGAAACGAGATATCCGTCTCCTATCAATTGGAGTTACTTGCTCCACAATATTACCAAAAGCCTAAAGAAAGAAGTGAGGCATATACATTTATTAATAATTAGGAACTAATCAATCAACGTATTTATACTAAAAAGAGACTTACAAGCCATTCAACTTGAATTCTTTATCAATAAACTTCAACATAATCACAACAAAGACAAGCAAACTTTTCATTCAGTAAAATATTTCCATATTTTGGTTGGAATTTCGACTCGAGTTGCTCTTATCTAATTGCTCAATCACTCAATTACTCAATTAGTTTCAAAGACGTTAATTGAGCGGTCTATTAGTTTGAATTTAAGTGTAAAATCATCATTACAAACAATGTTTCTCTGTTCTCTATTTTTATAAATAACTTCAAGGTCTCAACGGAAGGAAGAAAGTGTTCTTCCATTGAATTTTTATTTACCCAAAAAAGTGTATTCACTCCTTTTGTACCGGCATTTTTAATCTCCGCGATGTAGTCGCCCAGAAGAATTTCACACTCCAAAACCTTTCTGACTAAATTAAGGCACTGAATTTGTATCAATAAATCACGAGCGACGATTATAGTTCTGTTTACCATTCCACCTTGAATATCGAGTTCCAAATTGTCTCGATAAACTTGAGGAATTTCCCTAGTGATGTTATCAGCTTGTAGCACCTGTACTATATTCTAAAAAAATACTCAGCATTATTCAACAGGATATGCAAATATTTTCAACAGAAATGACCACAAAACACAAAACATACTGTGTATTGGTCCTTTATACACGCATGCATCTGCTGCATTAAATCTGGCTTCACATTTTCCACCGGTATCTCACAGGCCAAGCAATAACCATCAAGATACTCTTTCTGAACCGTACAATATATCCACGGAACAGAAGCATCCAATTTTTTAAACAACTCTTTTGCGCATCCTACATGACGCTTTGCGCTCTGGTAATCTTCCCTGAGAAGATGAAATACTGCAAGGTCATAGTGTATCTGTAAATTTATGAATTACCAGCTTTGAAAGTATAATAAAAGAAGCTTATCATGGCGTGAAAAGATGAGAGAGCTGCCGATGATAAAAGTTATTGGTTTTTTAGGATTAATCCTCAACAATAATTCCCTTTAAAATATACCTGGCATTTAAATTCCTCCTCGCTAATACTGTACATATTTTCCCAGTTTTGTTTACACTCCGTACTGTCCTCAGTGAGCATAACGAAAGTCCCGAAGGATAGTACCTTAGGTTTAATATCATTTAACTCCAAAACAGCATTCAGAGTGTTGATTGTATTGGGAAGATATGTTTCTAGCCTTCTCATTATATCGTCAGTTAGTCCGGGAGGAACATAAGTTGCTTCCTGTATCCCGGGGCTAAAATTATTTCATATTAAATGTTTGATTTTAAAAACGAACTGAATATTAACAAGAAATTACTTCAATTCTCTCACATGTGGATAAACGGCTGTTTTATTTGCCTATTATTCAACGATTTGTAAACTATAGCTCGTAAATGCCATCTGTGGTAAAGAACAGTTGTAAACAAGACCTGATCGGTCATTGAATTAGTAGGACACTCAGGAATCATTGGTATATCAACAATGGTATCAGTCGCTATGTAAAAGAGATCCTGAAGCAGTGAAATCTGCATTGGCAGAGGCAATTTAGTCTCCAAAGTATCCAAGTCCCATTTTAAATAGGCAGCTACTTTTAACGATAGAATTTTTAAGGCGAGATTTTTATGCGACCATTTATGTGGAACGATTTGCTTCGGCTCATTTGGGTCTAATTCTATGGCTTTGATGTCGCTTTCTCTTTGCTCTAAATTTATTGTCATGAATTTTATTATAAGATCAGTTGGAGACGGGTCTGAAACGAGTTTATTTTAAGTAAATATTAATACTTTTGAATTTTGCTGTTCAATTACGAGATGCATTTAGCTTACCTGGTAAGGGCTTGGACAGATGCTCATGCAGTAATGACGGATTTAACAGAAATTCAAACCACAATATTGTGTCCGGTGAAATGGGGACAGTTCCTGGACGCAGTAAATCTACGTCCATCGTTGTTATTATCGACGTTTATTTATAATATACCGGTAATATTAGTTCTTATCAAAGTATACTTTCGGAGGTTATGTTACGCCACTCACAGACACATGGTAATTGACACAACATACTTCGTGGCGATAACTACTATCTGTCGTGCGCCTGTGGACAGGCAATCTAACTTACGCTGAAGACTACAGAGAGTAGAAATGAGGATGATAAAGAAAATTTTACTAAATATGAATACGAACGTTGGACAAGTTAGAAAATAAGATATTTATAAAATTATGAAATAAAATAATCAAAGACCAAACGTGGCAAAATATTGAAAGTTTATTTTCAAGAAACGGAAAGTCCGATCTTTTTACAAAATATTTTAATTCTTCTGAAAAAACCTTCGAAGCTGATTATTTCCTGAATTTCGCACTTTTAATAGAGCTGAATCAGAAAGATGTTGGAATATTTACCATGAATTTTCTCTTCATTAGCCAAATTTTCAGAGAAACAATTCCATTAGGTAATAATGTCGTAAGAAAGATTGATTCAATGATATAGAAAATGACTGTGAATGGAATATAAAAGATGCTTGATATTTATTACTTATTACTATATCTATAACAATCTTACATCAAACAAACCCAGTATTATTGCTTTGTATAAAGCTATATCCAAGTGTTCAACTAACAGTATGCATAAAAGGAATTGGTCGTGATTATTTATCTTACAACCTCGCTGGAATTGAAATAAACCAATAAGAGAAATTAACTTTATCAATTCGTTTTAAACAGAATTCTTAAGTCATTTGATTTCACTAATTCATTTTAGTTTACTGGGATAATACATTCCACTACTATTCTTGCCCTCATTATCATCTATACTTAATCTTAAAAATTATACAATACAATATCGGTTTTTTCTTGATTCTAAATTTACAATCCCTGCAAATTTTCACGACTTCCTTTATGATGCATGAAGCCTATGCCTCCTACCAGAAAACTTGTTTATCAGCTAAGAGCATCTTCAATGTCTTTTGTGTTATAAGTCTCATTGTATGTGTAGGTACTATGGATGTGTATAATACGCAAAAGACATGATCGCCTTCTTTGAGAGCATGACACTTGTGATATTCTGAACACCAGTATGTTTCTTTAGCTCCTTCAAATTCGTGATCTCTATTTTTCGGCTTCGATCCTCTTGCAGACTCGTCGATTTCCTCGCTACTTTTTTCTGCCGATGGTGCAGAGAGCAAAAATGTTTCAACAGCTTGGTAATAGAATGTTCTCAAAATGTCTAATCTATGGGTTCCACTGACTCGATTCTTTGAATTTTGTGAATTACGACTCAGAACAAACTTTCCTATAACGTGATTGGCCAATAAAAATCTGTAATTAAACAATTTCAGCATAAATACTCTCAAAGCCATTCACATATTGCTAATAGATGCTATTTATAACGATCAAATTGTAGTACTAAACATCATAATCATCATTTCTATAAAATTTTACCCAAGTATCTCAGAATCCAGTGACACACTACCAGGGAAGTTTCTTGGATAGCATTGCTCAGCAGCTCTTAAAACGTCTATACTATTACGCCAGCATTGAATAGCCAAGCGTTCCGTTTCAGCTAATTCAGGAGTTGGTCCGCACAAAGCGAGGGCTTCAACATGATTGACTAAAGTAACAGAAACCAATCTAAAGGCGACCTGGAAGGAAGGATTTCTCATTGAATGTAATGCGTTTGATGATAAATTGACTTATAGCTTTTGCCAAGAATCATTTAAAATACGATTTGCTCATACATTTGGACTCTTGTTTGGTAGAAATACTGGAAGATCTCTTGCAGTACAGTTTCCTTCAGTTGTCGCTGCAACTATTAACAATTTTCTTTCTATTGGGTCTAGGGACCACCAGCTCTCTGTCGCAACTGCTAAACAACCATGCACCAAAACACAACCGTATAAAGAATCTAAACATTCCATGTAGCCCTCGAGGCAGCCCTGGAAAATAAAGTTTCATATTCTCTGTAGCTCTTTGAAAGGATCTATTATACAGTCTGGCCCATTTAAATCAAACCAGGTTATTATTCTCGAAACTAAGCAAAATACAGGAAAATACTTAAGAGAAGAGTTGTATGGTTCCGAGGGGGACATTTGATAATGAGATAGGAGTTAAATTTTTATAGGGTCTTATGGGGTTTTTTTTGAGGTAAATGGGAATCCCTATTTTTTAGTGCAGTTTCATAATTTACACAAAAAAATACATTACTTTTGTAGGAAACTTTTTGTTCTGTAATTTTTGTTTTGTTTTTGTAATTTTTTTTATTGGTTGAAGGATTTTTTTTCTCACGATACAAAAAAACGTTTTCGTTTAAAATATGCAGTCAAAGAAATGGATATCAAGAGTAAAAATTTTTCTTATTTCTATTGATCAATCATGACAGTCATTTTTAAAATTCATTATTCACTTTAAGAATGTTGGTACTTTATTAGCTTTGCAGTGTTATAATTAACTTCATTATTTCTTTATGAGAAATTGAAGTTTCAGAAAAAAAAGTTTTTACGAAAGTAATGTATTTGTACGTGTTGATTATGAATCTGCACTAAAAAATAGATGTTACCATTTAATAAACAAAAGTTTCCTCCTAAAGACCCCATAAATGCCCTATAAACATTTAAAAACCCATACCATTATCAAATGTCCCCCTCAAAACCATGCAACTTTTGTCTGAAACATTTTTCACTATCTTACCTAATTCTCGAGATATTGGCCTGGGAAATTAAAATGAGCCACTCTACATCATATGTAGAGGGAAATTCAATCATAACTAGTTTTTCTTTGAATTATGAAGACAATATGAAAATTGAAAGCTTGTATTCACACCTGAAGCAAGTGATTTTCTGGACTCATGATGCTGTCTGTCATATCGACCAAGTCTGTCTTGGTGCAAACCTTATCTCCTATATCTAAGCATTCAAGAAGTCTGTCAATAATTGGATTACAAACGCGTAAATCTCTCTTTAGTCTCTCTATATTTCTTGGATTTTTTAATTCATCTATACCAACGATGAGAATCATGGCGCTGAAAACAGCTTCTAAAAATCTGTTGAGAACGTTGTTTGTTGTTCCACTTGCAACGGCTATCAACAATATGCTATCCTCAAATTCTTTCCAAACAACACTTGTGTCTGGCATATCTGTGCATAGCAATTCCATGTTTTGTGATTTTAAAAACATGTGAACACCGTTGAGAGATGCCATCTTCGAGAACGTCATCTGTATAACAGATTACAATATGATAATCAGTTAATCCTCATATTATCTAATGTTTTCAAAACTAAGAACTCACAGAATTTATTTCAAGAAGATAAAACATCACAAACTGTATATGAAAATGAATATTCTCGATTACGAATTGTCTGATAGTTTTGAAAATTTATAAGAAAGTCAATTAGTTTTTCGAAAAACTTTTTACAGTGAAGAAAGAAAACCTTAAGGGTTATATTATAAGAAAATTGTCTAATTCTTATTATTTATAATACCGCATCTCCGTCTCCTTTTTTTCTAGCAAAAATTGGTATCCCTCCGGATGAAGTTAAACACATGATATGTGCTGTCATTCTGACAGAATAAAATTGTAAAGTAATGTTATTAGGTAGAGAACATATTCTAGCAGCTCGTTCAGCACCTTAAATTAATACCTGTGTGAACAGGGGAATAGGATCTGAACCAGCAGGTATATATCAGGAGGTTGTTGACCTTGACTGAACTCACAGGTATAGGATATACCCATACAGATAATATCGAAGAAGGAAAATATTCTACAGATGTAAAGCTATTGTTCCTTGTTTTGTAGTCTAATATTAAATGTATAGTAAAATTAAGCAACTAAAAATACTTGTACAGACAATATTATATGCGATATGTATTGAGGAAGATTGCAGGTCTCCTTATTTATTATAATAAATTTGTATATGTGTAAAAATACAAGTGTAGATTAATTTTTCTCAAATATATATTGTATATGTGTAATAACTGGGAATTTTTTAATTGAATAGCATGTATAACACTATCATCTCTTTCAATATAATAAACTATCACAAGGATGTCTTATTTCTGTGTAATAAACACATCATTATAGTATTCTATAATCGTCGCATCATATATATTCTTATAAGTGATTAAATACAAATATTGTAAGAATAATATTTAATTTCTGTGTTAATAGATTTCTGAAATTGAAAACTGGCTGGCCACTTTTTAAATAATCGCATTCATGATCTTGTGTAGAAGAATTATACATACACCTATAGTATACTTTCTGGTCATTATACAATTATTTTCATATTTCCGATCTTTGTAATTATTTTACTCTTTATTTATAGTCAACTCATTTATAAACTTTATTCAAGTTAACTTCAGTTGTTATTTGTCCTTAATTTCTCTCTTTCTGGTAGAGAAGTGGACTCAAGATATTAGAGTTAACTGGAGTATGGTACGAAAATCCGACCGGGAGGTTCCAGCTCTCCTAATATAGGATGATCGAGGAAACTCAGTTTATCATTTGGGTGAAAATGGTCGAATACCAGTATCTCGTTTTCTCCTTTTTTGAGCAATGGAGCTGGCAAATATAAGGTCTTGGTTGGCCCTAGGTGACAATATCTGCCGAGATTGAAACCGTTTACAAATACTATTCCCTTGATCCATCCTTTCGAGTCGATAAATGTATCCTGAGGATCAGTCACGTTTAAAATGACTTTGGAAATGGATGGACCTTTCCTATTAACAGAAGCTCCCTTTTTCCAATTCTTCAAAGACTTTACCCATTTAGAATCAAACTCTAAAGCAAATATTTCCCAATCTTTTAGCTCGCTATCATCGAGGTAAACTGGCCCTTGCCACAAACCCTTCCTCTGATCAAATACCGAAAGTACACCAAAGTTAACACGCCCCCAATTTTCGACAATGATGTCCAAAGTTTTCTCCCCTGGCTGATCTGTGTTCAACGTTAACTCTGCATCCCTGGGAAAAGCAAGTTACTTTTTAATATCAATCAAAGATGATAAATCAGATCTTTGATTGAGACTTACTTCTGCACCCAGTATCCAAATCCTTTAATGTCTTCGGGATTTTCCAACGGTTTACTTTTCAACTCTCCGTCTATCAGCACAATGGCAGTGTCTTGTACACGTCCTGAAATTTTCAGGGTCGATGCTGTTTTCAGTGATACTTTTGTTCTGTAATTTATGTAGCCGTAGGATTGACCGTTCCCATTTTTAATGGGTAGATTCTCCATGTTTGTTACTTGTGGTAATTTGACCTTGAAATCTGCAGTCTGTAGTGTAAGAAACGTTCAAATAAATGAAATGAAAATCGTATAATTTTAATGAGTTTAAAAAAAATTCCTACCACTTGAGCAAGGATCTCTTCAAACTCCAGATGACCAACTACTTTGAGGGTGGGATAAGCCACTTTTTGTGTTTCAGGTGGAAGATCTGGTAGCTTAGTTACTACCTTTTGATATTTTGCCAAAACTTCTTTAGTTTTATGATATTTCTTGGTATAATCTCCGGATTCTGATAAAGGCGCATCGTAATCTGAAACCGATTTTTTATCAAACAAGTCTTATAATCGTAAATTGAATGAATGGGTATTGAGAAAAAGAAAAAACAGACAATAACAAGAGATCAATCTAATTAATGAAGACCAATGTTGGACCTAAATTTTTTATAAGGCGTGTACGATATGATATCTTTAAAATAGTAATCATAAACTTACACAACAGGGTATAGACTCAAGAAATAAACAATCTTAATGATATCTAACACAATATATCAAGATAAGATGGACTTTTATAAGATTAAGAAAAATAACTCGCTATCAACACGAATCTTTGTTGATCTTCACTCTTACCATAACTAGTTACATCTGATTGGTAGTCAGAGAAAATGTTGGCGCCGTTCATGAATCCAAAATTAGTCCCACCGTGAAACATGTAGAAATTAACTGATGATGGAAAGCTTAAGATTCTTTCTAAGACATCGGCGAATACTGAAACATTAATATATTTGAAGCTGCAGTTTATGTATCCAAAATTTAGTTCCATTCAACATCTACATTTTGCCAAGATATGAGCATGTGATGCTGAATTACAGAGGTAATATCGTCACAATTCAATACAAATTGGGAAAAATCCAATATCTTGATAATAAAGATAAGCATATTTCAGTTTGGGAGTTTTAATCTTCTCCTAAGATGGAGTGGCGGATAAGAAGTGTAATCTGAAAAAGAGTTTAAGTTTCAAGTACCATCCACAGGTTCGGTAGAATGATACGGTTCCAACCAGTGATCGAACCACCCAGTCCAATATTCCATGACCATTGCAGGCTTATTAGGTTGCAATTCTTTTAGGAGATTCAATTCCTTTTCTGGTTCAGTTTTGAAATTAGCCATCTGCAATACACCTGGTAAAGTTCCAGCATCTCTGTGAAGGCTGGGCGTGTCCGAAGTGAAGTACATCTCAACCAATCCATGATCCTCAAACAACTTTTGGATGGTTTTTAAGTACTCTATGTCAGGAATGGTACCATCAGATTCAACAGAACCGTACTCGTTCTCCACCTGAAATGGAGAAAAACTTTCAATAACTATTTATGCTCCAGTTATGACTGTGAAAAGCTATTCATTTCCGATTGTATACCTGGAAGGCAATTATTGATCCACCTTTAGTGAATTGAAGATCAGTAAAGAGTGGTAACAGTGCATTAAAGTAGTTTGTAACTCGTTTGATGAATTTTGGTTCTGATGTTCTCAACTTCAGTCCGACTTCGTTTAAAAGCCAACTAAAAGTTTCAAAACGTTGTGATATGATTAGTAATGTATTAGATTCAATAATTCTGTGTGATTTTCTTGGAATATCTGCATGAGTAAGTGTTTTAGGTTTAATATATTGTTTCTAAAAGTAGAATTCCTTCATATTTTAATTTAGTATCAAGTTTTTGAACCAAATTGAACGAAAATTCACCTTGGAAGGCCACCAAAATCCCATTCAGCACAAATATAAGGACCTGGCCTAACGATTACAAAGAGATCTTCTTCTTGAGCAATTTTTATGAATTTAACAATGTCAAGAAACTCTGAAAAATCGTTATTTCCATTTCCGAAATCGTATTCATCCCTTACTGGTTCGTGTAAGTTCCAGGAAACGTAGCTGTAAACAAAATTTGATTGAAATAATCAGCAGAAAATCAATGTGTAAAACTTTATCAATATAAAATAGACACATTACTATATAATGCTTACGTTTCAACAGCATTTAGACCTGCTGCTCTTAATTTTCGCAATCTATCTCTCCAGTAGGCTTGAGGAACTCGAAAATAATGCAGAGCTCCGCTATGCAAAGTGATCGGTTTTTCGTTTAAGTAAAATCCATCTGATCTTGGATCTAGACCAGACTTCACTTTGGATGACACGTAGTGTTCGTATAGCGTTGACAAACTCATGGCTGAGAATAATTAATAGGAATTGCAAATTGAAGAATTTTCTGTATGAATAAATAAAACGATTTCTCTTATTTTAGATGAAGTTTTATTTGTCAAAATTCAGAAACTCTAATAACACTTGAGGGAGAGATATGATGGTGATTATTTGTGGGACATAAATTCCGATATTAGCATTAAAAATTTATACAATTTTTTACTTACGAGATAAGTTTTTAATTTTAAATATTTTAAAATGATTGCAGAAAATGATAGTAAAATAAACTAAAGCAAATATAACAAGGCAGCGAGTGAATAAATATCGCACAAATAACATACGATAAATATTTCTTCTGGCTTACTGAAACTACGATTATATTATTTTTTAGGCGGAGTAGTCTGTTCACCTCTGCTCAATGCAAATTGTTAAATTTAAACAGCCGATGGAGTTTCGAACCGGGTATTTATCATAGTACCGGACTAAAGTGACTTTAGATAAGATATTGACAGGGATAAAGATTAGATATGTTTATCAACTATAAGCTATTTCCATAATACTTTATAAAAATTCTCAAACTATTAGACAAACTATGAAAGCTGTGTTCTTATGGAAATAAGGAAAAGCTGTACAAATAGTTTTTCTAATTGTTTCTATTCTCCAGTGGAAAATGTTGGATCTTAAACTTACAGATTAAACATAGAGACTGGAGATATGATATTCTAATAATTTATTGTTATAGAAATAAAAGTGAATCCCATACCTATGAGTTAATTATTATGTATAGTTACAGGAACAAATGTCGAGTGTTAAGAGTTCTTAGTCTTCTTCCACTGTTCAACGTAGCCAGACATGAGACAACTCAGCTCTGCAGAAAAAAAGATAAATAAATTTATCTTACTTTGTTTGCGTACTGTATGTATAATGGATCTATTTTTAGTAAGATATACAGCACTATTGCATACTGATTGGCAGTGCAAATTATGGAAGAGTATTCAACGTGTGACTTACTCTTAACTCGCAATAAGTTTTGATTCGGTGTACATAATTCGTGCAATACGTTGATTAAATAAATTATAATAGTAATAACTTACAAATTATGATATAAAACAGCTGATTGTAATTGTAGATTTTTTATTTCTCACTAAAGTGAAGTAACAGTCGTTGTAAAGTATCATATAATTAGAAGAAAGAATCTCTCAGAATATGTATGTACTTGTAACGACAGCTGATAGGAAGTTGGAACGTGAATTGCCACGTTTTACTTAGCATGAATATAAATATTTATTTAACCGTCAAATCCTCACGCAACAGGTAATATGTGCAAAATTTTTTAAGTCTTATACTTAGAATATTTAATAATTGTTTTACTATTATAACATGAATCTTACACGTACTAATTTATTATATTACTCATGAGCTAACAATTTTCATGAGAATCTTTTTTTTATAAATTGTGATGATGTGAAAATGGCATGAACCACCGGCACAACCCACAATTGTTTATCAAAATTCAGTCGCCGCAGAGGAACGGCGATTGTGTAACCTAACCTATCTAACTGGCGTTAGCGTCGGGCTTCAAAATGTATAATCATACTATTTGTAGCCCGTACATTGCTTGTACACACTTTATTTTCTCAATGATAATACGATGATTTAGAATGAATTTCGAACTGAAATAATCTAAATAGATGTAATGATTTTGACTGCTACATAGGTATAATAATCTACGTATTCAGCAAGTTACGAATGTCGCTCTTTTATCAGAATAGAAGTGGTGGCCCTGAAAAGGGCCGATTTGTTGCCGATGAGGGCGAGCGGTCGTAGATTTAACCTCCGAAACCGTACAGAGTACGGCCTTGGCGTTTCAGAGCATATACGACGTCCATGGCGGTCACGGTCTTCCTCTTGGCGTGCTCGGTGTAGGTGACTGCATCTCGAATTACGTTTTCAAGGAATACTTTCAGAACACCGCGAGTTTCTTCGTAAATTAAACCAGAGATACGTTTAACTCCGCCACGACGAGCCAAACGACGAATAGCAGGCTTTGTGATACCCTGGATATTATCTCTCAATACCTTCCTGTGCCGCTTCGCTCCCCCCTTTCCCAATCCTTTTCCTCCCTTTCCACGACCAGTCATGGCGACAGGATATTATTTTCAACAAGAAAGTGTTCAACGAAACTGCGAACTCAGAGATTGCTGAGTGAATGTGTGCGGTGTGACGCGCGGGGTGTATATATTGCCGTCCCGTTAGCCCCACCACCTGACAGTCGACCAATCCGCGAAGCCGGCGTCAATCTTACGAACAGTTAAAAAGGGGAGCGAACTTCGGCCACGTACACTAGCGTACGAGTCGTTGAATCGTCCACGTCGTTACAAAAGATATTGAACTTTAAAATCTCACGCAGCTATGGCACGTACCAAGCAAACCGCTCGTAAGTCAACTGGAGGTAAAGCGCCGAGAAAGCAACTTGCTACCAAGGCGGCTAGAAAGAGTGCGCCAGCAACCGGAGGAGTGAAGAAGCCTCACAGATACCGTCCTGGAACTGTGGCTCTTCGTGAAATTCGTCGGTATCAAAAAAGTACCGAACTTCTGATCCGCAAGCTACCCTTCCAGCGACTTGTTCGTGAAATCGCACAGGACTTCAAAACTGACTTGAGATTCCAGAGCTCTGCTGTTATGGCTCTTCAAGAGGCAAGCGAAGCTTACCTGGTCGGTCTCTTCGAAGATACAAACTTGTGTGCCATCCACGCCAAACGCGTCACTATCATGCCTAAGGACATTCAATTGGCACGTCGTATCCGTGGTGAACGCGCCTAATTCATCGAGTCCAGAATATCCGCAGACTTCTTAAACAAAACGGCCCTTTTCAGGGCCACAAATACCTCTCTAATGTCAAAAGATCGATTTCGTTCTGATCACGAAAATATCTATTTTTCTTCTTCAACATCAGCTCAAATTTATTAATAATTAAGTATACACATTTATTGTTAGATATTATACTCTGAACGTAGTTCATCTTTTTTGGATCCAATAATGGAGCACATCTTACCTCATTAAATTGTAATACTTGGTATTAAAAAATCTAAAGACTTCTTTCTTTGCGTGTATGTCATTCGGGGATTCTCCGCTTGACCAAAAAATTTATAGCAGACTGATATTTTTAGTTTCGGCGCGTGGCAGTCACATAGGTCAAGCTGGCGAGATAATCGTTTTGAGCCGGCCATCATTAATTCGATAATACTTTGTGCACCGCGTTCTTACGAAATTGGCATGCTCAAATCTTTGATTGAATCGATAGAAAAATGTAAATTAAATTTATAATTATTAAATTACAATTACAAGTCGATCGACGCTGTTGTATGGATCATGAAATTCAGAATATTGATGAAACAGTTCTGCGAACTTATTTTACCGTATTTTTGACATTTCACAGGGTGTCTACACATCCTTGAAATCCTGGAAATGTCCTAGATTTTTTTTTTTTTAATCCTTAAACTTTTCAGAATTTAAGAATTTTTCCGTATGAAATTTAGTTTTAATTAATTTTGGTATCGTGTCATATTACTACTAATAGTGAGATTTCAAATGATTCTCATAATTAAAATTTTCTCATTTTGAATAAAAACTATGCCTTCGCCAATATTTATTTCGCAGTTACTTTGTGAGATACTTTTGAGTGGCCTCGATTTTTTATGAAAATTAGCCTGGAAATCCTGAAAAAGACCTGGAAGTAGAAAATTAAGACCCCGTAGACACCCTGTTGCAAACTCATAAATAATCCGTAGGGCGTAATGTAGTTGATGTAGGGTCAAAGGGAAGGTAAAACGCGTAGTGCGTTCTGCCTGATTCTACAAATTCCCTACGCTCGGTAATCTCCCCTAGCTTGCTAGCTAATTACTGCTTATCGCATCGGCATTAACGGCACTGAATTCTAAGTATGAAAATTTGTCTAAGAAGTTACTTTAGATGCCTACAATTTATTGCAAAAATAGCACAATAAAATAGTTGCAGCCCCGTCTTCTTTTCCCCCCAAAACTACAATTTGTTGAGGGAAGAGACTTCGGTGAAATTTTGATAAAAACGACTTCATCATTTTTTAAATTATTTTAAAAAATTTCATCAAAATTCCTTTCGGCAACATTTAGATTATAACAGTTTGTGTGGAAAAAAAAATTTTAATCTTCTGAAATAAAAGTGTATGCGCAAGGCAATTTCGACAACGGTGCGCAGGAGATCTTCTGCGAAAGGCTTCTTGCGCATACACTATTATCTCAGAGAATTAATTTTTTTTTTCAATACACATACTACCATAATTTAAATCTTACTGGTAAGAATTTGTGATTAGATTTTTTTTAGTAATTGTAAAAACGAAAAAATCCTTTTTTTCCAAATTTCACCGAAGTATTCATTGAGCTATGAAAATATAAGATTATTCGCCGTTTACTAAAAAGTGAATCACAAATCCATTAAATTTCTGATAAATTTCTCAAAATTCCATCTTTTGATGCGACTATACATATAATGGGAGACAGAGGATTGGATTAATCGGTATTTGGTAAGCAGTGAGAACTGATTCTTTTGCAAAGATAATAGTGATGGCCCTGAAAAGGGCCGTTTGAATTTCTCCTTCTGAGTCTGCTGTTAGAGACAAGGCGTTGTAGTCGTATTCGTTCACTTCTTCTTTGGCGCAACGGGTTTTTTCGGTGCAGGTTTTGCGGCCTTGGGTGCAGCTGCTGCCTTTTTTGGTTTAGGAGCCTTAGGTTTACTCGTCGGAGCCTTAGCAGCCTTCTTAACTTTTGACGGGCTTTTTACTTTGCTTGGTTTGGCAACTGGGCTTTTCGCGACCTTGCGTTTTTCTTTCGCAGCTACAACGGCGCTGGCTTTCTTAGCAACCGCAGCTTTCTTAGCAGCAGCAGGTTTTTTAGCAGTAGTAGCGTTAGCAGCAACAGTCGATGCGGCGGCCTTCTTTTTCGGAGCAGCTACCTTGGTTGCAGCACGCTGGCTCTTTGGCTTAGGAGCGTCACTTTTAACAGTAGAAATCTTGAAAGATCCGGAAGCTCCCTTGCCCTTGGTCTGTACTAAAGCACCGTTGGCAACGGCAGTTTTCAAATACTTCTTGATGAAAGGTGCCTGCTTCTCGGCGTCCACTTTGTACGTAGATGCCATAAACTTTTTGATGGCTTGCAATGAAGAACCACCGCGTTCTTTCAAGGTCTGAATAGCGTTAGTTACCATGTCAGAAGTACGCGGGTGCGCTGGCTTAGCGCGTGGAATCTTAGCCTTAGCTCCAGCAGCGGCCTTCTTCGAAGGTGATGTTTGAGTTGCTGGGCTTGCCGGGCTGGCTGCGACCGCAGGAGATGCAACTTTGTCTGCCATTTTTTTTTCTTGAGGTTTGCGAATTTCCGAAATATAATTAATATAACAGAAAGCGAAGATGATTTAGTAGATTACTTAATACGAAATGATCACCACAATTGATACTCGTGAATTGTCGCTGCCTCGAAATGGTCGTGGGTAGTATACGAAAGCGCGGACCATGGAGAAAGGCCCCGCGAGTGTTTCACGCGGAGCGCTCGACGAGCGTCGGAGCGTGTGGCACTGGGTTCATCATCGATCGTCAGATTCCTGAGCTATTTCCCCGATTACCTACCGACGGCACCTCGTCACCAGGTGCCATGAACTCTAAGCAATAGCTAAAAAAAATTCAGCAACTGTTTGCGCCAACAAAACTCTCGGAAATTCCGAGAGTCTCGGAGCGTGCGTCTCGGCACCGTTCGCACCCCGAGCAAAGGAGACGCAGTTCCTGTCCGAAGAAATCGTGTTCCGGTATTTTTCAAATCGTTTTCGGAAGCCTGAAACTTCGGTCTTACCCATAGAAAAAAAATCTGTTCCAGAATTTCACCTGGGGACCCTGTATCGACGCACTAAGTCAACAAGGCCGCGTTCAAGGGACGGCTGCTGTGTCACACCTTCCTTGGATGCAGCTCGACCGGATCGAACCATCCATGAATGACTACCCCGACGAAGACTTCGGGAACGGGTCACTACGAGGAAATATCATAGTTGGAAGAACTAGGAGTCACGTTTCCAGGTGCCGTGGTATACAAAACGCTCTTGCAGACTTGCCTGCGTTAATCTAATCGCACTCTTAGGTGCGGTGTATGATTATGGATATTTGTAGAATACTCATGGTCAAAAATCAGCATGGATTAATTGAAAAAGTCCTTGATTATAGAAAGTATAGATAGAAAAATTATAATGAACTGAGATTTTTCATTAATAGTTATGAATTCTAGGCAATCGTACCCTATTGCTGTATATCATTGCATTACGGCTCCTGTTTTGGCCCAAACCGAGCATCGGCCTTATGAGAAATGATAAATAAATGGAAATTTATAACTAGTGAAGCATTCTTGCAGGTTGAAAAACTGAAAATAAAATATCTTATGTCGCAGGTACAGAATGATAGGAAACCCAATACTCTGGGGTTCTCTTTCAGGTGCAGTACAGTAGCCGGAAAATCGTTAAAATAATTTGTCAGGTATTAGATAGTAAATAATTCGCATGTAATCCACGCTGCTGTATTTACTGGGTAACTGTGTTTCCAAAATTTTGCTCAGTCAAGCAATACAGGTAAAGCTGCTATTCTGGGAACCATTCGAAATTCTTCGTAGGTTCGACACGTAATTATTCCCAGCTAATACCTTTTTCGGTATATTCATAACATCTATACTTAATTTTTCAATACATATGATGCCTGTGAATTGTGCAAAGTATGGGGTTTGAAAGCAGTTTTTCGAATTAAATAATCGAAAGTACGGTCCAATTTTCAATTTATTTTAATAATTTTTAATTTAACATATCATCCAAAATATTTGAATGATGTGGTATTTTATTCAAGGGATACAATCAGTATAGATATCATATTTTTAAGCCTAGATTTTCGTTCAGCGTTCAAACGCTTTGATAAAGAAATTATATAGTCTCTTGATCTCCAATTATGGAGCCAGTATGATAAAAAAGAGAAACTAGAAATACATTTTGGGTCCTACGATCAATAGCCCTCCGTAAATAAACTAAAAGCGGCGGTAGCCGGCGCCCGGTTACTATGAAGGTGGTTAATGTAAAAATCTCTATTAATTTACCTGAATTTGAATATCTGTAAGGTATAACTTACAAGTAGAATTTTTGAATATATAAACCGCCTTTTGTTTCGACTATTTTTCGAACTCTTATTTTATTATTGAGTATTATTGTATACCACAAATATGTCCATAAAGTTGACCGAACAAAGTTCAGTTCATAATTGAACACTCAATCTGCGTGACTAATATTTTATCTGTAGTTTTATTTCCGGATATTGAGGATAAAGAACTGTTAGGCCATTCATTTCCCACGTAATTCACTTGCGTGTAATGATATACAACGAAACAATGCTGTATTATTCTGAAATAACTCAGATATGATTTGAGCAATGTTTACCATCGTGCTGTTGGAGCGCGATAAAGGTCATACTTATATTGATTGAAACTACTTCGCCATGATCTACTTTGCTTAGTACTATATTAATGAGAAACTTCAATGACCTGATCAAAAATTCCAAGTAATAATTAATCTAAAAGGAGCGGAATAAGGATTAGGTAAATGGCAGGATTGTTTCATGTGCCGCTACGTGCTTACACGAGAGTATTATAATTTATATCATCAGCTGTAAAAGTCAGTTTGAAAGTTTCTACGAATACGAAGATCGTTCTTTAGCTTGAATAATTTGGTGGCCCTGAAAAGGGCCGTTGTTTGTTGCTGTAGCTCACTTAGAGCTGGTGTATTTGGTGACAGCCTTGGTGCCTTCGCTCACAGCGTGCTTCGCTAATTCGCCAGGAAGCAGCAGTCTAACGGCAGTTTGAATTTCCCGAGACGTGATAGTGGACCTCTTGTTGTAGTGGGCGAGTCGTGATGACTCGGCGGCAATACGTTCAAAAATGTCATTTACGAAACTGTTCATGATGCTCATAGCTTTACTGGAAATACCAGTGTCTGGATGAACTTGCTTCAAAACCTTGTAGATGTAGATTGCGTAACTTTCCTTCCTCTTACGCTTCTTCTTCTTGTCACCCTTGGTAATATTCTTCTGTGCCTTGCCGGCTTTCTTCGCTGCTTTACCACTCGTTTTAGGCGGCATCGTCAATTGATAAAATGTCAGCTACTGTAATTGAGAAGTAACTCTAGTCAAAGTACAGGGCGAACTGTGCTGTGCAAAGTTTCTGCGTCGTATTTATTAGGCACGCGCTTCCCGGCGCCGGGCCAATCAGATGCAGCTGCGCGCGGTGGGCTGCACACATTGGTCCGCGTTAGGCACGCCGAGGAGTATATAGCTGTGGACTCGGGTATTTTAGAATCATTCCTCCAGCAACTTAGCTAGCGGTCATTTTGTCCGAGATTCATCAAGAATTAATCAGAGCATCACTATGTCTGGACGTGGTAAAGGTGGCAAGGTTAAGGGAAAGGCAAAGTCTCGTTCTAGCCGTGCAGGACTACAGTTTCCTGTCGGTCGTATTCATCGGTTGCTGCGTAAAGGAAATTACGCTGAGCGAGTCGGCGCAGGAGCTCCGGTATACCTCGCTGCTGTAATGGAATATTTAGCTGCTGAAGTCTTGGAATTGGCGGGAAACGCTGCCCGTGATAACAAGAAGACTAGAATCATTCCTCGACATTTGCAGTTGGCTATACGCAATGACGAAGAATTAAACAAGCTATTATCTGGAGTTACGATCGCTCAAGGTGGTGTCTTGCCTAATATTCAGGCTGTTTTGTTGCCAAAGAAGACCGAGAAGAAAGCTTAATTTTACTCTTCTGACACATCTACGTAAACGGCCCTTTTCAGGGCCACAAATTCATTTCAAACGCATTGGAGGATAGTAACTTGCATATTTTTTGAATCAATTTTATAAAAAGCTCAAATTGTATTTTAGGTTTATCATTCATTTACCTGTTGCGTGGCCTCAGACACGTGTGCAACACTGCCTTTGGGTATACTTGTATCGCTTTGCCAATGTGGTTGCAAACAAAACAAGCTGGTCAAGCACAAAAAAAAAAATCTGTTGGAACAATTTAAACCCCAGGATAGTTACATACCTGAAATAGGTTAGTTTGTTTAGTCCGTCACATACCTGGATATGGACTAGAGGTTAAACTTCTCATCCGTTAGTCGCTCACTTAATCCTGGTAGATGTTTCTATTTTAGAAACTGGTCGAAATGAAATGAATTTTTTTTTCAACGAAATAAAATCCCTTAAAAATCATCTAAATTAACCATTCTTACTACTAATTTTATTCTTGCTATTTTTATTTCAGTAATGTTAGTGTATCTGATCCGAATATCAAAAACCAACAAAATCAAATAACTATTTGACAATAATCAATTTAACATCCCGTATCCCTGGTCCAAAGCTTATCTATGTATATCGGAGAGACCTTGTTCAATCTTTACAATTAACGTATTTTCAACGTCTTGCAATTTAATATGGCGAATAAAAAAAAACATTCGTGACACGCTCTCAATAGTGCTGTTACTATTGAAGATTGGCTTCATGTGATAGTAGATTTTAAACGAAAATTCTCATGCAGAATGTATTTTTAATTCGATAAAAGTTGAACCAGCGCAAGACCAAGCTCGTAGAATATTAGAGAAGTATCGAACAACCGTTGATTAACAATCCAATCGTAGGTTTCTTCCATCAATTTTTTTTATAAAGTTTCATGTAAGTACTAGGTTTCATGTTAAGTATTAGGGAAATAAAGCTTTATCAGCAGATATAGAACCATATCCTGCTGACAGCGACTGCACGGTTCTGCAATAGACAGATTAAAGTTTTATGGCGTGTAAAATTCACAATACTTTTTGCGCGCTATTAGTTCCTACAATTTCAAGGGCTTTTAAACTTTAAATTCCTTAATTAGGAGCTTGGAAATCCCTGGAATTGGAAAATCTAAATTTCGTATAGGTACACCGTGTTTGGAAATCGACAGCAATCTGTAACGGCATGTATAAATTATACCTATGCATTATTTCCGTTTTATGTTCCATGAAGTGTGAAAATTATTGTTTATTATTTAATTTCAGTATAGGTATGTATACATTTACTATAGAGGTGCAGAACACCTGTACATAGAACTGGAAGACTAGAAATACACACAAAGAATAGAATTACAGAATCTAACAAGACAAAATACAAAATCTAGTAAAAAGAAGTTGGCAATAAAAATAACAATAAAAACAAAAGTGAAGTAACATAAAAAGTAAAATAAAAATATTTCAGTAAAATATAATAAAATACAGTAGTGCATCATTTAAACGTACATCCAAAGGCAATGAAAAGTAAAAACGTATAAAGTTTTTAAGTCTTTATATTAGACATCCAATTAAATAGTCTTTTTTTCCAAGCTCTACCTTCGCAATCAAGGACTTTTAAATCATTCGGTAATAAGTATTTAACCTTTTTTGCTAATTCATTAATATGTACATTCCGTTTCATAAACCAGTTAAAATATAAACCTAAATATTCATAATTTTCACCTTTTTTTAGTTCAATGTCATTGATAAATAATTAAAAATTTAACGGAATACTATCACAGTAACTGCCAAATATAATGAAAGTAGATTTATCAACATTCAATGAGAGTTGAGTTCCTTTGGGCCATTTACCTAATTTTTCTAACCAATCAAGAAGACAAATTCTAACTTCATTCCAAGATTTTCCTGAACATAAGACTACTGTATCATCAGCATAAGAAACTAGACTTTTCTGGTAGAATATTAAATGTTATTTATATAAATAATAAAGAGTAATGGGCCTAAAATTAGTCCTTGAGGGACACCCACTTAAAGGCAATATGGAATACCTCTTACACCATATTTCCATAGTAAGATTTTATGATTTACGGTGTCAAAATTTTCTATTCTTGATAATATATAGCTTAACGAAGTATTAACGAACAAGTATCTCAACAGCCAAAAACAAATCGAAATTTGCTCAAGCGTGATGAAATTGTGTGCATCGAAGTGAGACAGTTCTATTACTTAAATGTTCGTGGCCCTGAAAAGGGCCGATTTTTTGTTTATAGGAGTGAAGGATCGTAGAATTAGCCTCCGAAACCGTATAGAGTACGGCCTTGACGTTTTAGAGCGTATACAACGTCCATAGCAGTCACGGTCTTCCTCTTGGCGTGTTCAGTGTACGTGACAGCATCTCGAATTACGTTTTCTAGGAATACTTTCAGAACACCACGAGTTTCTTCGTAGATTAATCCGGAAATACGTTTTACTCCACCTCGCCGAGCCAAGCGACGAATAGCAGGCTTTGTGATACCCTGGATGTTATCTCTCAACACCTTCCTGTGCCGCTTCGCTCCCCCCTTTCCCAATCCTTTTCCTCCCTTACCACGACCAGTCATTTTAGAGTCTGTAGGACGTTCAAAATACTACTACAAAACTAATGTTAGTTGCCTGACGAGAAGGACGAGAATGTTGAACTTGGTGGTTACGCGCACGAATTTATACTTTCTTCGCTTCCAACCCCCTCCATATTCTATCCACCAATCAGCGTCCTCCACTGCAAGCCGAAAAACTGTTAAATACAGGGTTGAGCGATGCGTCAGGTCAAACCAACCGCAGACGCTCCAGTAAGTGGATAGTTGTTATAATCTGACTGAATAAACTTCGACATGGCACGAACCAAGCAAACTGCTCGTAAATCAACTGGTGGTAAGGCACCACGGAAGCAACTGGCTACGAAAGCAGCTCGTAAAAGTGCTCCGGCTACCGGAGGCGTTAAAAAACCTCATCGTTATCGCCCAGGAACTGTTGCTCTACGTGAAATTCGTCGTTACCAGAAGAGTACTGAGCTGTTGATCCGTAAATTACCATTTCAACGACTTGTCCGTGAGATTGCTCAGGATTTCAAGACTGACTTGCGGTTCCAGAGCTCTGCTGTAATGGCGCTCCAGGAGGCTAGTGAGGCTTATTTGGTTGGCCTGTTCGAAGATACTAACCTCTGTGCTATTCACGCTAAACGTGTTACCATCATGCCGAAAGATATTCAACTAGCTCGTCGAATTCGTGGCGAACGTGCTTAAACGACATTTAATTTGAAAAATATAAACGGCCCTTTTCAGGGCCACCAAATTTTCGGATATACGCAAAAGAATAACCATCACTATACTCCTGCGAATAACGTTATGCCTATCAAATATGTTCCGCCTTGGCGGTTGTCTTTGATTCATTTTTTATGTTCATATATTAGTTTAGGACAAATGAGACAAATCATTGTGATTGAGAATCTTTTTTTATTGTCGCTACACTCACGTAGTAGTTTTGTAATCGAAATACTGGCAAGCTAATTACTTTGAATGGGATTTCGACAGATGTACAGTATATTCTACAAATAAATTTTGATATTTTCAATCCTTTATACCATAAGCTTCCTTATTTTTTATAATTTTTTCACAGATATCCTTATGCTTTGCCCAATCCTTCACTTGACATTCTCTGGAATAAAAATAGTTGACGTAGTTTTGACTCGTTAATTTCTTTACTTTTTTCGAAACATAGGTATATGCAGGATATTTAAAATTATAATCAAACATTACCTGCCGCAGTACCAAGCTTCTTTACATTTAGAACAACGCTTCGACGCAAGTTCTTTGCAAGCAAAACACTTTTTTGATTCGATAGATTCAAGTTTATCCAAATCATATGCTTCGCTCAAAACTTGAGCCATACTTTTGATATATTCCATGTCATTGTTAAATAGAGACTTAGATTGATGCTTGGCTAGCTTTTTCCATTTTTTATTATATTTAGCCAGAATAGATGATCTTATCTAAAAATTCATGAATTATTATGTACGCGATTTTTTATCCCGTTTTCTATCGAGCAATTTTACAAAATCCGAACTTACTTCTGGTAACATCTCAACAACTACCGGCTTTTGAATGTTTGGAGGCTGCGACATCACGCTCAATTGACATAACCATCTTTTCAATTCTATCAATGGAGCAATTTGATCCAGTACAGATTCGTGCAAGTATTTTTGTAGCTGTGAAATTAAACATATTTATAGAAATGTACCACGAAGATCATACTATATAAATTACCTTTACAAGTTGAGACATCCTAAACTCAGTGATTTCATAGTATGGAGCACATTTTGGATTTAAGAGAATTTCTCGTAACCCAATCCACACTTGACCTTCTACTCTGCAGATTCTATCCTGGTCGTTTTCATTTACTGTCTCCCATTTTCCACTATATACAATGTTTTTTCCTGGAAAATGTACAATATAATATCTACAGTTATATTATTTATTTTCATTACCACTATGGTCTTTACCATCCTCCTTCAGCTTTCTCCAAGGTTGTTTTTGTATTAACTCAGTTAATAAGTACGGTACGTCGTGTGTCGATAACATCCGCGAAAGTGCGCACAGAGGTAAAGTGTCTACAAACTCAGCCATATATCGCAAAATTGATACGCACTTCATACTAATATCAAATTCCAACTCCTTTTTCTTTTTCAATAATTCTTCCAGACACGAGCTAATAAAGAAAAGATGTCAAAGTAGTTAATTGATTATTCTCTGATTTCAAAGTAATTATCGAAAAAATTTGTTTCTGTTATAAATCTTAGCTTTTCTCAATCAATGTTTAAAAAAAGTTGTTTATTCTACATTTTCTTGAAGTGGAATAAAGTACCTCGCATCTTTGGAATCTTCTAGAGATTCTTCTTTGTTGTCATAAAGAAGATTGGTCACGTTGGTAACGGCGTAATCGATCAAATCTAGAGCATAATCATCCACAGCTTCTGCACTATCGGAATGAAACAGAATATTCTCTAGCAACGATGCAGCTACTCCTTCGTGATAAAACACACTATGTAGCATAAATGTGTTTGTTGGTTCATCGTTTATTTCAATCAAAAGCGAGAATATGTTTTCTTTCCAAATGTTGATCTGAATCACTTCGTGAATCAGTACAGGTATCTGTAACAAAAAATACATCAATCAATACCAGATCCAGATATTTGTTGTATGATGCAGTCACAATCATTATTTCCAACTAGTTAGTGGGTATAAAATATGATCATCTTCGAAAGTGTTCATGACGCTGCGTACAGTATTTATAGCATCATTTAATTTTTACGTTTGTATTACATCAAACATCTGCTCGTATATTGATCAAACTTCTGTTCTAGCTTTTAAGCAAAGATATTTATTTAATGCTAACCTTTTTTAATGAGATAAACCATTCCTTAACAGCCTCTTCTCGTAATGTGCTAATTTCTAAAACACTTTGCTGGTTTAAAAGGAGTAACTTCTTGTGAAACTCAAGCCATCTGTAATTATAACGAGACTTATAATCCGGAAATGGTGTTCAATGTCATGGTGCTGCATATTATATTACATAAAAAAGTATTTTACCGCTTTGTACCAATATCTTCAATATTTGATGGCTGTAGATCTTGTACGTGAATTTCTATTTCCCACGGAGTTATAATATATTCTGTCATTATATTCTATACGATACAGAATCGAATAATTCAATGTATACTTTCACAACTCGTACATACATGAAACTAACAACAGCCATTTGTAAATAAATATATCTCGTACAAAATCCCGCGTTAATGTTATTGGCTGAAAAGCTTGAGGCCATGATGTTTAGTTTGATTTGAACTTTTTTACCACAATTATCAATCGTTTATATTGAATAATACATTAAAAATAAAGACAGGGAAACTAATTACCGTAGAATACTTGAATCAATGTTGTATTATGGATTGAGCATAGATTAAGAATTAGTTCAGGAAGGGATTTTTAAATAAAATGACACCAATTTAGGAATACATATAAATCCTGTATTAGCTTCAAGGACTACATACAAACACTCTGAAAATAAAGACTCCCTCGTTTTTGGAGTACACTGCATACTTAAACATAAGAATAATTTATCATACAAAATGTAAGAAAGTATTTAATCTTGGTTTATTATCTCTGTTAGAAGTTTGCCGACTGTTTGAGCATGTAAATACATAATTACAAACAGAAATTAAAGCTAAACGGAGCTAAAATACATATACATATTCAACAAGTTATGCATAGCGTGCTTGAAAATATATATCTATCTATTCATTTATTGTTTTCAATAATAGAAAAATAAGGATTGAATTTTAGGTACAATTGTAACATGGAAATGATGATTTTAATTATATTCCATCTTAAAACTCAAATGCCAACTGCACCCGATCAACGAGTACAAAACTGTTCAAATAAATGATGAATTTATGTAGTTTTAAAGTGATCATCGGTCAATGTTGTATAGATGTGTCCTTCTCCAGCTAGAAACTCAAGTATATCATCAACGTGGGAACTAATGTGCGGTGCTACTCTAGACTTAATCTGATCCCTTTCTATACCGCTTGGTGTATCATTTTCGGTTTGAATTATCTTCAAGACTATCTTCTGTTCATTTGTCATCCCGCCAAGACTTGTCCCCATCATGGAGGAGTCCATCATTGAATTTTGTAATCCACCAGCTTGATTCGGATCCTTGATGTCACTTACATCAGTGTTTCCTGCACCAGCCAATCGTTCTGCTTTTAGATCAACATATATCGCCTCTAAAAGGTGCAAGGTGAGCTCATTGAGGTCAGTAATTGGATAAATCTTCATTATTAGGATATGTTTTTTCTGATGTTGTTCACGCAGCGAGCCGTAAACCCGGACGTAGGTGTTTACCTCGATTTCTGGCCCTTGTGGACTTTTGTCAGCTTCCATCCAATGAAAGGCCGTCATTGTTCCGGTTTCGTCTTCGATATCATACGTTATCTTTGTTGTTGAAGGATCAATTCTACGCACTATTCCAACCGCCGTTACTATCTGCACGTCTGTACCCCAGATTTGGAGGTCCTCTGGCCCATCTATCAAATGCTTCATCATTACAGGAACTATGTTCTGGGCTCGTTTTGGACCTTTTTTTACGTTAGCTGATGGTGACGCTATCTCCGAGGAGTTAAAGTAGCCCCCGCCATCGTTTGAAAATGCTTTTTCACCCCACATTATCACTTTTGAATTTTAATTACTGAGATTAAGGTTAGATTTTAGTCACCGGAGTCCTCCAAGCAACTTAGCCGTTTGGCGGGATATACTCGTGTATCGTAATTAAACAAAACAGAATCGATTGTTGATGCTTCGATATCTCACAGTTGTGACAGCGCTGACAACGTTGAAGATGAAATTTACCAGGATGTGAAGTAGGGAATTTTCGTTTGCTCACACGCGAATGAAAACAAACAACTTGCAAGAGATACATTCACAGATTGATAACAAACATTCTGACCCACAGCTGTTGTGCATCGATTATCTATTTATTCATAACTAACATTAGGATCAGTTTGATTAAAGAGACGAGAGATAATTGACAAAAATAACATTCATTCAGATGGAGAAATCACAGTCAAAGAAAAAGACTCGACAGGCAAGACAGTCGAGTAAAGAAACTAAAGATAATAAAATCGAGTCAGAAATGGACGGTACGAATATTGGGGAGCATATAACCTACGATGTGTTGAGAATGATATTAGAATATTGTAATATCAGGGATTTGACTAGGGCAGCTATGGTTTGCAGGTAATACAACAATCAAAATTGTATACCAAATCGATCCATCCAACAACAAGAGACAACCGGCTGCCGATTTGTTTGTTAAATACTAATTTAATGACTTTATTATTATTTTACGTATTTTAGGTCTTGGAACGAAGGTGCAAAGAAGGAAATACAAACCAGAATAAGACCACAAAATATACTGTACGATTTTCAGCCTGTAAAAGAAAGGGATCAAGGTTTAAAAACTTTTACTGATCAGCTACTCATCAGGCCAAGTATTGGTCTGTTGTTCATGGGTAAACAACAACCAATACGGCAATGTGCTTTTGAACGTTGGAAGAATAATGGTACTTATATGATTTTCTGGAAGAAGCATTGGCGATTCTTTTTTCATAAAATATCTTGAAGGCCTGAAACAATATGGAAATACTTTTTGTGATAAACCTTGTTCGAAGTTTTACAAAAACATATTCACAAGATACATAATATGTGACTATAATATTCAATAACATGAATATAGTAACCGAGGCTTATTTAAACTAAGAAAATCTGATTCTTGATATTTTTCAAATCATTCCAAACCGTACACACATATACATGAATTATGCTTCTCTCTAATAAAATAAAATTCAATTTCAAGACTGTCTGTGCCATCGTGTTCCTCATCAAACCAATTGTATAACGATATGGAATTATGGTCTGGTCTTTGACAATTTGGAATTGGAAGGAGACATGGTATCTGGTCTATTCCTACCTAAAATTCCAGGAGTTAAAATAAAATGTTTTACCATAAGCCAACAAGATATTGAAAAATTTAGAACAACTACCCACCGAAGAAGCAGGGAAAAATTAGCCAGAAAATTTCTAAACATTTCACCAAAGGAAGATAATATCAAATCAATAATCCTATTTGTAAACCAGGATATTGATTATTCTGATGAAAACGGACAATCGGATGTCAAGCAGATTTTGAGGGCATCTCTATCGCAACAGTAAAATCGTCTATTAATTTAATTCTATAAAACACATGTATCTAAAGATGCTTCTACAATCCAAATACATTCATGTGTACATTATTTTCTCAGAACAAACAACAAAGAGGAAAAAATATCTATTTGGGGTGGTTTCGCGGGTAAAGTAACAGTCTGCACACCTGTGTCTGACGGAGATCCATGTGATCACACAGCATCTCTAGCTGGTCTCAGCATTTCTGGTGCTGGTGTTTCAACGTGGTCTATAGTGATAGATAGACGTGTTAAAACTAAAGGGCAATTAGAGAAAGAATTGACTACATTCAGGGACTCTGTAGAACTACAAAAACACTCAGTTGGATTAATGTTTGCTTGTTGTGGAAGGGGTGAAAATTGGTATATGGAAAAAGATGTAGAGCCTAAAATATTCAGAAAACTTTTTCCCAATGTTCCACTGGTTGGATCTTTTGGAGATGGAGAATTCGGCTTGACAACGATTCCTCAAGGTACTTGAAAAAGTTTTTGATAATTTATTAGGTATTAATCTGAATACAATTAATTGTCTAATACGATATTTATTTTTATTATTATTTTTTCAGAATGTTCAAAAAGTTCAAGCATTGTCCACGAATATTCAACAATATTCTTAATCCTGTCTTACGGATCTATCAGAAATATGAAATAATAAATTATAAGGTATATATGTAAGAAAAATATGCAGCATTTTGTACTTTATTATAACGAATAAATACAACAAAACTTCATTATATTCCGGCCAGTTTCATCTGACAATATTTTATTAATGCTAAAAAATGATGAAGTAAATAAAAATTGTTCCCAAATTATACAGTGTATCAAAAACCCCTGTAAACAGACTTATCACTATTTGTAGACTACACTAAGCGTTCAATTCATTACTTATATTAAAAAGGCACGAGTCGTTATGTGTATCTCAGCTATGCAATCCATTTTCGCATACTTATGTCAAGTTGAAACAAAATATAGGACTGATCAGAATTGTTATTTATTTTTTCATTTTTTTTTGTTTATACATCTTGAACAATATTTTCCAATAAATTAGAAGAAAAAAAGCTTACATTAACAAAGTAAAATAGCTAAATAATAGTAAAGACGAAAAATTGCCTCATGGTCGACTCATTCAAGATGCAGTGTTTATAGTAAACAAATTTTTATATATTGAATAAAATTCAGGGGAACAGGTCAAAAACATCGAGGAGTTTCAACTTGTTTTGTATTATTTTAATGTAATTGTATTAAATCCTAAATTAGATATAAAAAATAATACTAAATATGTAGAAAACTAATTTAAGCTATGTAATTATTAACAGAATGAGAATCGAGGGTGTGTGTATCCAAATGATACAGTCATTAAACCAACTAAGATCCAATGACCTTATCAAGGTGTTGCTTTAAGGTAACTAACTGACGCCGTGTCTCATCGTCAAATTCAGGCAGATAGGACAACCGTAGTCCATCATTTGGCAGCAAAGATAAAACCCTTCCATTTTCCAATGGTACATTAACATTTGCCATGTGTTCATTTACCACTGAAGTAACAAGCAATGGACTTCCCTGCATACTAAGAGCCATTTCTCCTTGACGGGGTCGTCTCATAACACTCAATGGAGTGTTGGGTTTAACTTTTGGAGTAACAGGTCCATACTCGTTGAGATGATATTTCAAAAGAGCTGGAGTCTTGAATTTACTTTTGATTGATGTAGCTTCGTCTCTAACCTCCTTCTTCACCGTTTTTTGTGGCACGATCTCGCTGAGTTTTGTTTTTCTGTTTCCTGAAGAACTGCGTGTTCGTATTTTTCGGCTTTTTGAGAACGTCGTTGGAACGGCCAGTGAATTATGTGTAGTGCTAGTCGTGGTTCCAACTTCTGTCATATATCCGTCGTCCGAAGTAGTTGTCGTTCGTTTTGAGGTTCTTTTAGCTTTTACAGTTTTAGGCGCTGGCGAAATAGTCTCGTCGTTTACCGAGGAGCTAACTTCGCAGATATTTTCTTCTTCAGAATTTTCTTTACCGATTTTAATAATTTCACGTAAAGTTTGCATCGCAATGTTTTGCGGGAACCGAGTAGATGCAATTTTATAACGCATGTTCATACTTTCTAATTTGGCTCTGTATTGCGATTGCATTTTTTGAAGTCGTAGACGTACATTTTTCTCAAAATCTTTCAACAATCTGTTTCCATCATCTTTTCCATCGATAGATTTTGCTCTACCGGGCTGTTTAGTTCGCGGCATTGTGTGTCGTATATACAATATCCTAGTTTATATACGTGTTTACGTTAGACAAAAGCGTCTTACCGGTTCAAGTTACATACACAGTTTATCCCTACGAAATGATCTTTAAAACATTTCCCTCGTCTTGATAGTCTATCAATTTCACGCACAGTCACGTTTTTAACTATCTCGTTGTAATCGAACCACCATTTGTCTTCAATATGTGATATTTACTCTCGTCTCAATTCTCAACAACATTCCGTAACGTACATTTTATTTTCAAATCGTAAACCACGAAGACCACGAACTGTATTAAGATTGCTAAGTTTATGTCTTTACACACTGAGTTAAAAATTTATTGTCTAACTACTTTATATAGTTAGACAATGATTTTCGAACCCACATTCATTTATCTCTTTGTACGGGGAAAAAACTTACTAGAGAAATCAAAATAATACATACGAAAATGGACATTAAAATTGATAGAAAAATTGCTGTAGAGAATTTATACGATGTTTGTCGGGTTTGTCTTTCCTCGAATCAAAATAACGAATTTATTTTCCGTGATGATGATAAGGAATTAAAAATTGAGGATAAATTTACCCTGTCACAAAAACTCCAACTTTACGGTGGTATAGAGGTTAGTTTCGGCATTTTAAGCTTCACCGTTAATAATGCATCTGGTTTTATTGTCTATTCATAATACTATAAATAATATATCTATATATATATATATATATTTTTTTTGTCACATTCTATTTACAGATCTGGGAGGATGATGGGCTTCCTACAAAAATTTGCACCGTTTGCATTTCTAAAATTAGCGTCGCACACGATTTTCGTGATCAATGTCAAAAAGCTGATGAAAAACTTAGGAAATTGTACGGCAAACCTGAACCTAGAAATAATACGAAACTTTCCAAATGCAAAAAGGTTTGCAATATACAATAAATATTTTACTCTTGATCTTAAAATCAGATGAAACTATAAAACTTTGTTCAACATTTGTTTCTTTCAAAATGAAATTACAATTGAACAAACTGAAATTGGCAAAGTTTAATTTTGTTGCTTCTATTTATAATTAAAAAAAAATTTGTTTAAATCAAACAGGCGATTCTTGTCAAAAATTGATATTTATTATTTTTTATATATGTATTTGTCTTTTCGGTTTCCAGGATCAGCAATGTCAAACAGATACATCCTTGTTGTCAGTATGTATTAAGAAAGAAGAAAAAGATAAGATGCAGCAGCAAAGTACCGATAACACTGACTTTGGAAAGGAGTTAACTAAACACCCACAATTTCTTGCGCAAATTTTGTATAAAGATGATGTTGAAATTGAAGAGCATAAAATTGTGCCTGATCTTAATCTGGAGCAGCATCAGATGGATAAAGAAAAAATTTTGGTCAAAAAAGAGGGGTATAGAACGAGAAGGGTTTCGATGTTTAAGAGAATGACTTCTATGGTGAATTTGAAAAGTCATAAAGAAAGACAGAGACAGTATATAAAGAAGAATGTAAACTCTAAGGTTGAATCGAACGAGCAGGATTTATGCATGATTAAAAATACTAGAATGAGATCAAACAGGTCGATTGATTTCAACTTGGATTCTGAGCTATCGCACAAGTGTGGTAAATGTAATAGATCTTATTCCACAAAAAAATCGTTGGAAAGACACGTGGTTACTCACGAAGAGAAAAAACTAAATTGCGATAAATGTAGCAAGCAGTTTTTCAGAGTTGAGAAATTGTTAGAGCATAAAAAACAACATGATTCTCAGGATAAGCCTGAGCCAGTATCCTGCAAAATATGTGACAAAATTTTTCGAAAAACAGATACTATGGTCAGACATTTGAATACCCATAAAAAGGCTAATCCTAAAGAAGTATTTTCGATTCTAAAAGAAATTAGAGACAGAAGAAGGCTAGAAAATAAAATGGAAAATTGTCCTGAGGATGGAAAGCCAGCTAATAAAGATGAAAAGGCTGAGCTTAGCAAGGATGAAAGCAGTAGCGGAGATGAGACCGAGACAAAGGAGATTAGTAAACATCTCCCAATGTTGAATGATGATCAGGACTATAACCCGGATTCTCCAAACTTAGAATCCCACAGCGAAAGTGAAACTGATTCTTTCAATAACTTGGCATTCTACAGATGTAAACATTGCACAAAATGTTATTCGACTAAAAAATCACTGCAAAGACATATGTTGATACATGACGAAAAAAAATTCGTCTGTAACGTTTGTAATATGAAATTTTTTAGACCTGATCGACTAAAGAGTCATAGAGACAGGTATGGACATGACGAAGACAAAGAATGTACAGAGCCCCAAAAACCACCTGATGATAAATCTGCGATAAAATTAATAAATAGTTGGATTAGAGAAGAATTGGATTCAGATAACGAGGGGAAAGGGTTTCCCTGTGAAATCTGCGGCAAGTCTTACGTGACCAAAAAATCTTTGCAAAAGCATAAAGCGAACATGCACGAAAGTAGAACAGATTCTTGTACAAGTTGCAAGGGAGAAAAATGCAAATGCGCTGAAAAGGCTAGAGAGAATGAGAAAAAGATTGAAAAATCAAAGCCATTCAGTTGCGACGAGTGTAACAAGTCATTCGAAAAGGAATCTAAACTCAAAAAACATTTGAGAATTCACGAGCGTGCTAAAGAACAACAAGATTCTAATTTCAAACGATTTTTATGCCATATTTGCAGCAAAACCTTCCGACAAAATACCGGACTAATGTTTCATATGCGAACACACACTGGCTACAAACCACATGTATGTAAATATTGCGGCAGAGGTTTCACTTCAAATTCAAATTGCATTAATCATGAAAGAACTCACACTGGCGACCGACCTTTTGTTTGTCATTTTTGTAGTGCAGCATTCGCAAAGTCGTGTACTTTGAAAGCCCACATTACGACTCATACTGGAGAAGCTAATTATCATTGTAAAACTTGCGGAAAATCATTTAGGAGATTAAAGTATTTGAAAGAGCACAGATTTACTCATACCGGGGAAAAGCCATACGCATGTAAAATTTGTGGTACAGCTTATAGTCATTCAGGTAGTTTATTTGTACATGAAAAAAAGTGCAAGGCTCATTACAGCAACTACCAAACTGTATCTGGACAAAATATACAAAATTATAGCCAGTCGCAAAACAGCGTTAATACGTCTTCAGTTATGGCTCCTATAATTCCTATGTTATCTACGTCGCATCATTTAAGTAATATAAATAATCCTCTGGGAGGTCATGCGAATAAAAGTTATGTTGAAAGTATGCAGCGTATGAGCGCTCATGCAGCTGCTGCAGCAGCGGTTGGTAATCCAGCTTTGCACATGCATCCAAATCCTGATGTTTCAGAAATGGCTTCTGCAGTTAGAAGTTTTGCTATAATAGGACAAATGTTTCATTCGTAATGAATTTCGAAGTATTTCTATTGTATTTAACAGAAAACAAAAAAAAACCCTAAACTTTCTCTGTGATAAGATATTTTCTCTACTGGAATATGTAGTATGAAATTAGAATGCTTATAGGTATCTCTCAAAGTATTAAAAAACACGTTAATTGTTAAGAATTTAATAAAATGCAATTTTATCTGAAAAGAAACGCTAATTTTGTTTTTCCGTTTTAATATATTTTAACAGAAATACATGATAGCATGTAATGAGGTTTATGTATGTATGTATGTATGTATTCAGGAAGTAAGAGATGACCATAGATATATGGAAATGTATAAAGTTTATATTCTATCATTTAAGAATCAGAATGAGTATTATTACTGTTGTATTATTTAGTATTTATATATGGTCGAAGATTTTACGAATTACATATACCTACGTATATACTATTATGCTTTACTCCGCTCGTTCTATAATCATTTCTATTATACTATACCTATATGTATAGAGAAGTAATTGCCTGTGTAAATTAATTACACATTATAAAATCGTCCAAAAATTTTTTATAGCACATGTATATAAAAATAATTAACAACACAATACGCAATATAATTCAATCTATCAATTAGGATCGTACATCTCTACAAATAAAAACATATTGAATTTAAATCAATTCGTCAATCCTTTTATCCATCACGAATTTAAATATATTTTGAAAATAGGAATTTAGTCTATTGGGATCAAATAGAATTGAATAATTTTGTGCATTACAGGCATATTAATGACCCTGAAATGAGAAGTATTAATTCCGATTTAAAACTTAGATTCTCAAAAATCTGCAAGAATGATATTGCAGTAACCAAAATCTACTTCATAATAAAGAATTAAAAAAAATCGTATTTTCTGAGTTCATTGATAATTCAAAGGCCGCGCCAAAGTGTGTGTAGCTTTGGGATTTCGCGCAAAAAATATTCTACAATAGTTTGACAGTTCAATTCGCGCGAAATTTTGTCTGACAATCTAAAATCCGTAACATGTCATCCGACGAAGAAACCGACGAATTAACAGACCTGGAATCAATTCGTGAGAAAATTTTAAGTCAACCACGTCATGATCGAATGGAAGTAAGCGCTTGGGAAGACGACGATGATGGAATTGATGAGGAACGAAACGCTAGAGGTTAGAAAACGCAACGTTTTCGAATTTGTATGTAAAGCTGAAATAAACTGAAATTATTCTTCTATTATTACAATTTAAACCATTTAATGAAAATATACAATATATTTCATTATTAAAAATTAATGCGTTTAAAACTCTCCGACTTTTTTCTCAGAACCGGACAATAAAGCGATCCTAGAAGCAGCCGAAAACGGCGATTTGGAATCGATAAAAAGACTCATAAAAAAAAACTACGATCTAATTCAAGCCACTGATCACGACGGATACACACCGCTACATAGAGCATGTTATGGAAATCATGTGGCGATAGTTGAGGTACACAAAAATGTTTCAGAAACTCGATCAAAAATCAGAAGACGAAAGATTACGTCCTTTTGTAGTAAAATCTTATCTTTCTATTAGTACCTGATACAAAACGGAGCCAAGTTGGATTCAAAGACAAACGATGGATGGGAGCCTCTTCACTCTGCCTGCTGTTGGAACAACGTCGATTGTGCAGCTATTCTAATTTCACATGGAGCTAACATTAATGCTAAATCAAAAGGGGATCAAACTCCTCTTCATTTAGTATCGGCAAGTTCTCACAACTCTCCAGCACTTCAACTTTTACTTATGCATCCTGATGTTGAACCAGAATTAGTTAATGCTAGTGGAGATACTGCCGAACAGATAGCCAAACGGAGTGGAAAATATTATCCATTGTTTGAAATGACTGAATCTTGTCTTAATAATATTTGAGATAATTCATTATTAGGTTGTTACGGATATCAATATTGTTAGACTATAAATAAAATTCTGATGTTTGCAGGAGACAGAATTAGGAGTGCTACTATTTGCATCAATTTTTTCTAAGATTACGATTTAAGATTACCCAAAAGGGTTTTGATCTAAAAACGTTTTTTTGTTAGTAATTATTATCAATCATACGAATTAAAAAGGGTGGCCCATTTTAAACGAGCCAGGCTAATATTTTCGAAACTTACCAAGATACAGGAAAATACTGAGATGAAAAGTTGTATGGTTCCGAGAGGGACATTTGATAATGCTATGGGTCTTTAATTTTTATGAAGTAACTTTTGCATTTTTAACGACCAGAACCCCTATTTCTTAGTGTATATTCATAATCTATACAAAGAAATATGTTACTTTTGTAACATGTTTGAATAAAATTCAGCATTTATTAAGATTTTCAAGATTATTAAGAATATATTCAATCTCATTAAGTTTCTTAATTTCTTGAAATTTATACACAGTGATCAATTCATAACACTGACACAATTCAACGTTAATTATTCAGGAATTTTCATCACTGTTTCTAGAATAAGTAATGAATTATTGTCGAGATATTAATTATAATTCCATTGTTATTGTTAAACAAAAACTGCTCGAACTATCATAGAATACATCTTTTTCATGGAATTAGATTAAAGTTTCATTTTCACTCTGTTGAATTAAGCAAGCGACTGTATTCCTGAAACAGGTATCAAACGAGTACATAGTATAATGGTTTTTCTTATTGTGAGATTGTTCATCTGGCACAAAGAAATTCTATAAAATATATATTTACATACAATATACATTGTAATTTATAATGTAGACACCAAAAAAAAAAATGTATCGCAGTGTTTAGTTACCGTGTTATTACGTATTTTAACAAATGTGTTTTATTAGATATCATGAAGCGTATAATATAACTATGTAAAAAAATATTATGTGGATAAAAATGAGGAATTATAGTTATCTAAAAAAAATTTTATTGAAAAACCTAATAAAATTTATAAAATATGATATTTATCCAAATATTGACCAGCTTACATGACAAAATAAGTTTATCCATTGAATATTCGATATTTATGCGTAAGAACTAAAACTGGGATATGTGATGGCTGCCAAAAATAGGAAAAAACCGAACAATTTATATTTACAATATTAAAAATAGCTTATATTCCATTTTTCAATCACTATTATACTATGTCTTTTTTCCTCGTGTATAATTTCAAAGATCTAACTAAATTGAGGATAAATTAACGAATTTTGGAGTCCCGTTGCTCAAACGACGTGCACCTTCCCAAATTAAGACTGTAAAATCTTCAGCTGCTGCATACAAATGATGTTGATCTAAAGCCCAAGCTAATGCAATTATAGCACCACATCCCAGACCACCGTTAACTATTTCTCTTACTAATCTCAGATCCCAACTACTCCATAGTCTGTAAAATAAAAAAATTGTAGATTCAAATTAGAGGGATTAAATTTGGCGATAAAATAATGAATAAATTGATTAATTACTGTCTCCTCTTAAGAAAGTACCAACCGTATAACACCGTTGTCTAAACCCGTTGCAATAACATTTACTGAAACACCTTCAGGAGCGTTGCTATAACATAGTGCAGTGATTTTTCGTCTAGATAACACTGTGCCAACTGGTCGTGCGTTTATCGTGTAAACTCTAAGCTCAGAATTATTACTTGAAATATTTTCTTGACTTCCAGTTTGAATATTATAAACAATTGCTATATCCCCTAGAGTTTCACTAATAGTTAGCAAACCAACAGGGTAGCAGGAATCAGACTGCATTGATCTGACGTACGAAAGACTGAAATATTAGATAATTATTATATTAAAAACAGAAGTGGTAGAAAAATATTTAGACTTCTTGTGAAAGCTCAAATAAAAATTAAAAAAAAACAAAAAAACTCCAAAATCCAAAATTCTCACCTATTTAAATCCCAGATAGCAACAACACCTTCGCTATCGCTCGTAACAGCTACGCTAAATGCTTTCGAAAAGGCTATCCCAGTCACGGCACATCTGTGCGCTAATAGAGAAGATGCTGGGGATGAGATAAACTCTATTTTACCAACGGATCCGACTGAATAACTGTAAACGCTTATTCTACCGGACAAATGACCTGCCCATAACTGCCCACAGTCAGGAACTGATCCCAAGATTGTTATCTGCAAATCATTACATCGTTATTATCCATTCGAATATTTTGGGTAAAATAAATACTTGACAAAATTTTATTCACCGGATCTAGACCCGATGATCTCAATAAAGGTCTCGGCGGTTGTTCTTTCTTGGATTTTAATCTTGCTATTCCATCAGTTCCACCCCACGATGCTAACGCAGCTCCTAGCACAGATGCACCACTTAACATACTCGCACCTAGTAAATTTTACTTGGTGATAACTTAAGGATGAAATAATGTATCATAACTAGATTTTAACACATATATCATAGTACAGACCTTTTTCTTTACTGTAACCAAGCAGTAAAGCTGTGCAATTAGGTAGCCCAAAGACATCACCGGTCGAAAGTGGAACGAGGGAGACCATTGGAGACTTGTGTTTATGTTTCCAGCATAATACAGGCTCATTCCCTGGTGCCCCGACATAGCTGCCCCATCTTATCCCTTTGGAAAATAATTCGGTCTTTAACGAGTTTTTAGTTTATTTATGAACAAATAGCGTTTTTCACAATCGAGGCTCTGATCTTATACCTGTTACTCCATCAATAACTGGGGGAATATTTCCAGACGATGATGATGTACCGAGATTTTGAATCGCTAAAGGATGAGCAGCTCTGAATAACTGCGCAGGGGTTTGTCCGTATGTACGCACCATTGTTTCCCAAGCTTGCCGCTCTACAGGATCTGGGATTTGTTCTACATTGAAACCGTAGTATGTCTAATGGAGAAATACACAGTTATTATTTATACACTGTATATTATGTCCAGTCAGATTTTTATGTAACTTACTGCAGGATGAAATACGTTTATAGCTTCTACCGCTGGTCTTCCAATTTGACGAAATCCAAATACAAGGTCTATCCAATATGGTAAAACTTCTCTGACATGCTCAGCTTCCAGAGCAGCTCTGTGAGCCAGTATGAATAAACGAGCGTCGCCACCACACCATAATGGCAGTTCAACATCACTGACTACATTACCGTTTTGACGAACACCCAAATTGAACCCTGAAATTAAGGAATTATTTTTTAAGAGGGTACATACACCTTGGAAATAGTTTTATTTCAAATCACTGGTATACTTTGAAGAAATACGCGCTGAAAACACACACCTTCTGAATTAAGTAGAAATTCTGGCAAGTAGAAAAACTCAGGGATTAGTTCTTTCACATCGGTTGTAGAATCGCAGCTTGTTAATCTCCAAGTAGTGGCCATCGCATGGAATGTTCGATCGGGCATATCGAAGTTGTTATCTGTAATTTATGAATAGTATCATATACTCTCAGTTGTTTTAATTGAAATCGATTTCATGATAAACGATTTATACAAAGTACTCAATCGTAGAAATTTTACCTTGATACGAAAGAAACATGCTTGTGAATGGCGGAAGTCGTACTAAGAAATGTAAAACAGTTCCTGAATTACTGTAGTGTGATCCATAATGAAAAGGTTCTTGATTTAGAGCTATGAGATTCGATCCTTCCTTTAGAGCTTGTTTCAGATACTGAAATACACATAAATAGAAAATAGAAAAGAGAAGACTCCCTATTTTGACGATATGCAGTAGAAAGTTGTATGTGCATACGTTATAGTTGTTGATGTAATGTTGTTCGTTGTTTTTGTCTTGCACTGCCATTGGTCGTTTGAAATTCCTGGAAAAAAATCATACGCTTCAATCTAGTACCCCATTTACAAATTCTTTATCTAATTTTGAATCTCTTCATAAATTTTTTCCAACTAAACACTTGCCGATATATTTTTGGGTCATCCAAGTCGATTTTCTCACTAACGTAGTTCGATAATACAAAAGGAAACACAGGATACTGCATTAAATCGTTATAGGATCGTCCAGCAAGCTTATTCAAGCAAGTAACGTATTCCCAATTGGTCAATGCGCCACTACGCCACAGCGCAAGTGCCTCTCCCAAGTCGTCGCCGGGTATTCGTCTTGGTAAATTGCAGGCAGATAATTGTGCCGCGAATTCATCTCTTTCCTGAACAATAAAGATACTTTTTATTCCAAATAATTCCCGCTCTACATTTTTTCGTAAAGATCTGCTGATCCTCGGTTAAACTAAGTTACAATGGTTGTACGAAACAGGCTGTGTACAGGGTGGCCCATTTTAATCAAACTAAGCTAATATTTTCGAAACTAAGCAAGATACAGGATAATTTTGCAGACAGAATTTGTGTGGTTCTGAGGGGAGCATTTGATATAGCTATGGGTTTTGAATTTTTATAGGGTTTAATGGGATTTTTATGAGGTAACTTTTGTTTTTTAAATGGGAACCTCTATTCTTTAATGCAGATTCATAATCGAAACCTTTTTCATTCTTTCATGATGAGAAGTGGAATTTTTAGAGAAAAAAAGTTTCCTACAAAAGTAATGTATTTCTTTGTGCAGATTATGAATCTGCACTAAAGAATAAGAGTTCGCATTTAAAAAACAAAAGTTAATGAATGTCCCTCTTTGAACCATACAACTTTTTCCTCAAGTATTTTCCTATATCTTGCTTAATTTCGAAAATATTAACCTGATTTGATTGAAATGAGCCACCTTATAAAGATGGTTTTTCTGATTATACCTTCGAAGAATTAAACGCCAATAAGTACGTTCTTCCAGTGACGATGAATATTTCAATAGCTCTTTCTTGCAACTGATATCTCCTTCTGTGTAACTCACGAATATCTTCCAGTCTCCAGGCAGTCCCTCCGGCCATAGCTAGATCCAAGCCGCCTAAAGCGATCTGGAACAGAGAAACAAAATTATTTACAAAGCCTTCTTTTTCGAGTAAAAAAAATATGCGAATAAAGACTTCCTTACATCTGTGTGAAGAGGCATGTCTGGATTATCAGGCACGAAATAGAGACAGCTTTCGCCGATGAGAACTTCACCAGGTAGTTCTGCGCCGGGTGTAACCACTCTGGCTTGAGCCCCTTTCCGGATTCTTTCTGTTGTGTGTAGTTTTTCGATTAACGCGCTAGAATTTGCGTCTTGACGATCTGTTGTCAGTAAATACGATAGCGGCTCTTCAACGTTGGCTACATCTGATGGTGAAAATAAATCAGATTCAATTAAAAATCCACAATGCATATTGTTTAGGAAAAATTAACGCACCTAATTTATCTTGGCATTCAGGGTTCAGGAATCTCTTATTCATTTTCAAATGACACCTTTGCATTCTTATTCTGACTCTTGCAGGTCCTTCGGTAGGATCTAACTCCCAACTTCGAGGATAACTTTCGGGAAAATGCCATGGTGCTCTTTCATGAGTCAATCTCCTTGCTAAATCTCTCCATCTAGCCATGGCTTGGGCCTCCATCGCTCTCGAGAGTTTTAAATCATCAATGAGTCTTTTACGTTCTAGATTTTGTTCTTCTACAACAGTCCTCGTCACAGACATCGCACTTTCCATTAACTGCTTAGCTAACAAATCGAATTTGTTGCCAATTCTGGGAAAATATTATCGAACAAATAATTATTTTTCCATCTCCTCTCATTCTCTTTTTACAAATGAAAACACTCACCTGTGTATTGCGGACAGATTATTCTCCATCCAAATATCCCTGTCTCGCATTAACTCCCGCCTAAGCAGAGCTAACTCTTCGCCCCATAATCCCGGAGTGGCTTGTTCTATTCCCTTCGCGATATTCCAAATGCTTAAGGCTTCTCTTAGCTCCGCACACACCCTGGCATCAGCACTAGGCATTTCATCTCTTCGTTGTAAAAGGTCCCATAGAAATACGGTGAATTTTTGCTCTATCTAAGACACAGGTATTATAAAATTTTAATTGTCGATTTAGAAAGGAGCATTATCTATGCATTTGAATTTTCATTCTACAAGGATTTACTCCACAATTATATCTATTACATTTTATAACTACCTGGGGATGTACTTCCAAAAGAGACGTCAATATCTCTTTAACTTTTGGCTCCTCCATCAGGGCTCTTACCGCGTAAACTCTCATGTTATTACTTTGGTGTGGTCCTAATAACCAGACCATAATTTTGGCTGCATTCTTTTTTAAAGCTGGTCTAGAAGACCAACTACCAGCCCATGGGTTTCTTCTCTCTTTTGGCATGGCTAATCCATGTAAAAGAGTTGCAAATAATCTTCGAGCCAGTTCGGATTCACTCGACGATGGAGACTGGTCTGCTGTTGTAATAAATTCTACTGCACGAGTCAGGATCGCGCGCAGACGTTCGTTTAGTTCACCTTTACCAGCTTCGCGTATAACTACATTTGAAGCTCCTTGTAAGCTACCGTAACTTGACGACCGTGATCCGTGGTCACTTTGTTCGCTTGAAGTAGTCAGAACTATAAAAAGAAATAGATTAGTTATGTTATGATAAAATTTTAAATCAGGATTTACAATTTATTTATCAATTTTAATATAAGCGGCACTTTTAATATCCCAAATGATAAATTTTAGCATAACTGTTGACCATTACCCGATGCAAGATATGACGCAGTGCTCCGTAATCGAAATCCATGATGCGTAGAAACTCTTGCAGTCAAAGCATCCAATTCACCGTCGAATAATGCGACTTGAGCATCTCTTGCAACAGATACACAAATAGTACCTAAACCACATTGCGATCTTTCCCTTAATTCTACGTGACTGAGTATTAAGTGCAGATCTGCAACAGCTTGCATATGATGAGCGCCAGGTGATTCTAATAATTTTGTTGCAATGGCAACAAGTAAAACATGAAAATCGTGAAGCAGAGACATTGAACTGCCTCTATGCGCGGCGCCGATTAATGCTCGGGCTATTGATTCAGCCAAACCCAGTTCTAAAAGCGCTCGCAATGCGTTGGGATTCTGTAAATAAGACAATAAATATTATACAATGAATTTTCCATGGTGTGGTTTTTATTACTGTACCTTAGTGATCATATCAGTGATGAAAGAAACCATGGGTCTTGCGATATTTGGGTCCGTTGCTGAAGCTTTTGGAATCATCGCTAGCAACGGAGGCATAGCTGCAGTAGCAGGGCCCCTTATGGCCAGACTTTCCAAAGCCATAACAAGAGGCTCGCTGCCAGGATAAAGTGATATTTGATTAGCCAAATGCATGAAGTATTTTTGTTTTATGAACTTGTTTACTTCTTCGTCATTTGCACGCTCAAGATAGGTCTGAATCACCTGTTGAGGAAGGAAATTCAAGAGTTGATTTATTGAAGATAAAAATGCCAGACTATGTAATTAAATAATATCTGTTCAAAGAGACACCTTCAATAATGCAGTGCGAACTCTAGTATCAGGATTGTTAGCTAATACAAGAAGCAATTCTGCTCTTAATACGTGTAATACAGAAGCAACTTGACTGTCTGGTAACATTCGCAGAGCATCTCGTAACAGTAAGAGCAATCCTTCACAGACCAGGCCTTGACATGCTCGTCTCTCATCTGTCCACAGGGATTGTTTTACCTTTTATAAAAGAAATCATTTTACAAACATCTAATCTTGGATTTAAATTCATTGCATCAAGAATTAAAAAATACACACGGGTATTTGAGTAGCAGATCCATCGCTGGCTGCAATTCCAGAATCTTCACCAGCGCTAGGTTCTCTTTGGGGGCCATTTTTACGTTCTTTTTTTCTTGAAGCTCTCCCTTTTTGAATCTGAATATTTGCCAGAGCTTTACTCAACTTACTTGCATCAACAGTGCCGCTAGATTCGTCCGATGAACTAGCTGCACAATTAACTCTTATGGGAGTTTTCCTTTCTTCTAACGGCGGCAGAAGAAAATAAAGATTATGTTTTGCGTGAGTAACGTAAGTCTCAGAAGCTTGGTGTACTAATACCAAGTAATTTGTTACATCGACTAAATGCACAAATTCTGGCGGTGCTCCCATCAACGATTGTACCAGTTCAACAACTGCGGTGCCTACAGTTGCGTCTAACGAAGCACCCAGATCTTCGTACATAAAGTGTTCCTGTAGAAATTAACAAAGCACATTAATTTTCAGGTATTTGAACTCTGTAATGAGTAATGAAGGAAAATTACCTTGCACATAGTTAGGAGTGTGTTGACGATACCAACTCTGTTCAATTGTGAAGCATTGAATTCTCTTTGAGAATGCTGGTCTCTTAGCAGAACCAGTAATGCTTGTAACAAGAAATTTAAAGTATCGTATTTAGCCCATGCTCTCCAGGCACTCAACGCTCCTTTGATTAGCTCAGGATCAGTGATCACTGCTTCACAATTTTGTGAAATCGCATGATTTCCGCTACCGATATCTTTGATCAGAATTGAGCTATCGCAAGCCGCATCTAACATAGCTTTGAGCATGTGTCTTCCGGTGTGACAACGAGGTGATTCCAAGACCCGTACAAGAAGAGAAGGTCCATCTTCTGAACGATATTGATTTAAAAGCTCTGAATCACTCCGTGCCAAGTGTAAAACTATCGATAAAGCTAAAGCTTGTTCTTCCTCTGTAGAATTGAGCTCGACAACCTGAAATATTAGAAAAATGTGTTTAAAAGTGTCCAACGAAATATTATCAACTAGGTAATTTATGGAAAAAGAAGCACAAACCCTTGCGAATAAATGTAAAAATACTGGAGTTCCTCCAACTAGACTAGCAGCTGGTACCAGTCCTCTGTATTGCTGGCATTCTAAGTGCGTCATTAAAATCGGAGCTACAGAGAGGGGCGGCTGTTGAGAGACTCTGTTCTCTGGCGCTGATATTACTCTGAATCCAGGTTGGCCAGGGAAGAGATTGCCGACAACAGCTATGGAGAGAAACAGGAGCATTAAAGTTTCTTGGATAATTAAGATAACCTTTTATTTGTAATCACTTACCACCAGGACTGGCCACGGCTTGCGGATATAAATGCACAATGTTAGGAGTCTGAGCTTCGTAACTTAATAGCAAGTTATCTTGCAGCTCACCCAAGTGAGAATTAGTTGCATCCATTACTGCATCCCAGTCGATTTCTGTATCAGATATTTTTGTCTCAACTGCGTGTCTCAAATAGGTACCACCGTACGATTTTCTTCTACTTGTATCAAACTTTCCACCTTCTGAGAAACAAAAAAAATTTGAATTTAAACGTCGCATCGATAAATGACAAACGGATTATTTTACCTACCAAATTTATATTCTCGGACACCATTTAACGCTCCGGATGCAATGAGCGGCGCAAAATCCGGTTTTACTGTATTTAACATGCATTCAGCCAGACTGGTGTAATTTGGGCCAAGACTAGCTAGATACAAAGCTCTTTCTCTGGAGAACACAGGGCACCTGAAGAAAGAAGAATATCATATCGAATTACGTTTTAATGAATCATCAGAGAATAGAAATGCATAACTGGCGAGTGATTTGTTATAAATGTACCTAAATAGCATCAAATTTCCAAGGTACCAAGCTCCGTTTCCGTTCGGGCCTAATTGGCCTAACAAAACGCAAGTTGTTCCTGGCTTCCTAACTAATAAGCCATCAAATGGAAGCTGTGCTCTGGCCTCTCTCCACCCATCAATCCATAACACAACTTCAACTACAGCACTACGTTTATTTAGTACTGTATCCTTGAAGTTTAAGGCAAGATGATGCCACCTTCCTGATGGAAATGTGCCTGTTATAGACGTTTCTGAGATAGTACGGTTCGTCTTATCATCAGGACGAGTTAGTCGCAGGATGAGTTTATCTGTGAGGAGTTAAATTCATGTTCAGTAGATTATATCACTAAACATGTATATCTCTGTTTTCTAATTATGATAGTTTGGAATAACTAACCAGATCTGAGGTCGAGCCAAGTTTCCAATACTAATGACTCGTAGCCAATTGACACTAGATGAATAATCGATGTCGGAGTAGGCGGTGATGTAGAACCTGCGACAACTATAATTTTCGCAAAGAAGATTCGGATTAATATTTATAGATCAAGGGTGTAACTTTAATTGTTATGTGTGAATAGATTGGATAGTTTACTTGATCATTAACTACTGTCTTGTGATTAAGTGTTTCTACAAACCTTCTCGGCTCCAATTATCTGACAAAACTCCCCAGTCGGAAAGACTTTCACTTCCAGATCCGAGTAATGGAGAAGTAGGCATAACAACACCTCTGTTTATACTAGAAGATCCTCTTTCTACTCTGAGCCACATAGAGGCAGAACATCCATGCAGCCAAACTGGCCAAATTAATTCCGGACCAACGGGTAAGCATACAGCATGTACAGACCAAGGGCTACATATACCAGAGGACAAGTGTCCCTTCCTAAAATTGTTTACTAGATTCTCTGCTTTTTCTAAATTCTTTGAATCTTCGTTGTGAAATTTAGGAATAGCTTTCACCTCCGCAGGTATGGGAAAAGCTAGAATAAAATTTGGCTGAGGTCTGGCTGCGATAACTAATCTGAACAGAGGTTCAAGAAGTGAAAGTAACGGTGGTGATTGAACTTTGAATAGAGATAGATAACAGATTAATTCCATGGGAGTAATTGATTGAGTTGCTAAAAGTGTAAACACTTCGAGTACCGCATGCTGTAAGTCTGAAATAAAGTATGAAAATACGTCAGGAATTAATTGATTGATTGATTAGGCAAAAGCATCAATGAGTATTAGTTGAGAGTATTGATTGAATGAACTTCATTGAACTGTAATAGTTATCACTGTTCATTAATCACTCTGCATATTTATGAATACTGATCTCTCCTCACCTTGACATCGTGGCGTTATTCCAGTAAGAGATTCTCTAAACCCATTAAGTATTCTTGTTATTGCACCAGAAGCTGCAAGAGCTGCACAGCTTGAAACACTCTCTCTACAAGTGATCGCTACTCTTCTTAAACCACCAGTCAATATAATTCCTCTTTCTCCTTCAATTCCCCTGTTCAAATAACATGTTATAACGATTGAAACATCTATTATTTGGTCAAATTCAACATTACTCACTGCTCACTAAAGTGGATCAGTAGATCCACTGCCAAAGAACACAACGCCGGATGTGCTGTAGCATATCCTCTCACTTCAACAACCGGTCCTAACGGATTTGCTTTTTTTGGGGATGAATTCTGAGGACTTCTTCCCGGTATTTCAATGTCTGCTTCGTAGCCATCATCCGCAGTTACATAATCACCTGTACTGCTATCGTCACCGCCGCAATCTGGCAGAGGATCGAGCGTCATTGTAGGTAGCTGAAAATGAGATATGTACAATGCACACGAATTTTTCTAATTGTGGTAACAAAACGTGAAGTATGAGCCAGCGCACATACCCTTGGTCGAGTTTGTTGCGGCATTGTCTGCTCTTGGCTCGGTCTGAGCATAGCAACTCTCAATAATGCTTCTACCAGCATTGCTATGCCATGTCCTAACTTTAGTCCAGTGTTAATCAACGCTCTTCTTAGTTCTGTTATCACGTCACATCCACCTATGCCACAACCCATTATTATGATATTAAAGAAACTAAATTGAAGGTAGTGGTGATAATATATATTATAAAATCTCTATCTAACGGAATTCCTTTGTTTAAAGTATTGCAAGACATTGACTGTATGAAAAGTACAGTTAGTACGACTTGCATTTAAGAACTGAACTATTCACAGTGCAGAAAAGATTATACATTCATAATAATCCACAGCTGCAAGCTGTCTTATTGAAATCGTTAAAGTGCATATGCTGAAATTATTATGGTGTAACGTCGATTCATTATTTATTATGCACTTACTAGATGGGGATGTAAGGCAGCAAGTTATCAACGCTTCCAATAATCTATGGGCTGATTTACCATTTTCTGAAAATAGAAAATAATCAGATTGGTTCACATTCTACAGGGTGGCCGATTTTAATCAAACCAGGCTAATATTTTCAAAACTAAGCAAGATATAGGAAAATACTTCGGACTAAAGTTGTATCGTTTTGACGGGGACATTTGATAATGCTTTGGGTTTTGAATTTTTATAGGTTTTTATGGGGTTTTTATGAGGTAACTTTTGTTTTTTAAACGGAAACCCCTATTCGTTAATGCAGATTCATAATCTACACAAAAAAATACATTAGTTTTGTGAGAAACTTTTTTTTTCTCAGAATTCAATTTCTTATATTTTTTTTTTGTTCACAGATTTTTTATTCACAATAAAAAAAAACTTTTCCATTAACAATATGAGGTCAAAGAAAAAAATATCAAGAGTAAAAAGTTTTTTACCATTATTGATTAATCATCGCAAGTCGTTTTTGAATTCATTAATCACTTTAAGAATGTTGTTACATTATTAGCTGTGTAATGTTATAATTACCTTCATTATTTCATGATGAGAAATTAGTAATGTATTTTTCGGAAATGTAATGAATTTTTTTCTGCAGATTATGAATCTACACTAAAAAAATAAGAATCCCCATTATTAAAAACAAAAGTTACCTCGTGAGAACCCCATAAGACCCTATAAAAACGTCCCCCTCAAAATCATACAACTTTTGTCTCGAGTATTTTCCTGTATCTTGTTTAGTTTCGAAAATATTAGCCTGGTTTCAGGAAATGGACCACCCTGTGTATTTACTTTGTATCCAAAGCTGCAGCAATGTATGCAGCGTTATCATATGTTGACTCACCTTTTATTTGATCAGATGCTATGCAAACTGCCAGTTTTTTGAATACCTGAATAGATGATTTTGATACTGAATGATTTGAAAGCTGCTTTCGAAATCTGGGACTGCATAATGCCACTCCGGCGGCTGCTCTCCAGACAGCACTTGCTTGATTCAAGCTATTTTTTATATAAGTACTATCATGCAGACATGATTTCGTATCAAGTTCACCAGCATTCTCAGTTTGTGTTAAATTCAACGAATTCTCAGTCTTCGTGTTATTTTCAGTCTTATCAGTGGTGCAGGAAACTTTAGAGTTATTCACTAATTCCAAATTACATACATCAGTCTCATTGGGTAATGGATTCGTGGTTTCTATTACTTGATCACCTTTTTCATAAGTATTTGAGAAAGAATTGGGATCATTTTCTTGATATAAATCTCTCGGATTTCTTAGATCAGTAAAGTTATTATCCGTAGCGTAATTATCGACAATTTCAAGTAAGTTTCTCGTCTCTATATCCAGAGAATTAAGCAACGAAAGAAGCGCCGGCGTAGTTACACTCTCAACATCACCAGGATCTTCGCAACTAGTTTTCCAAATTTCTAATGTAACGGCAACTTCTAAAAGGGCGCAAACGTTCCTGGTAAAAGCAGAGTCCCCCAAAATTTCCAGGACTTTGTTAAGTCCGTTGATTTCTGTGAATCTTTCACACATGGGTGCATTGACAATCAAACTGGCAATAACGGACAAGCAAGATTGGATGAGAAACTTGGACATTGCATCGTTTTTGTCAGCAAAGTACCATTTCGATGCAGATAAAAATGTTGGGTAAAATACTTTCAAGAGAAATTCTTGTCTTACGGAAAAACTCGAGTTAGGTGTAACTTTTAGCAAGTGCGCCATGATTATGTAACACATTTTTGGATCATCAGGAGTCAAAAGTTCGGCATAAAGCTCTAAAAAATCCCAAGAATAATTTGTTGGCTTGCTGCAAGTATTGCACGTATCTAGTCCTGGATATGCGCCAAGTTCTTTGAACAAAGTACGTTCTAGCAGTGCTACAGCTGGTGCATAAGTAAGTGAATTTCGTTTTTTCAAAAACGTAACAATGCTTGATAAAATTGCCTTCGGAGGACAGCAACAACATGTACCAGCCGCAGCTATAACTTTCAATAATCTGACCTGCAGATCGCCTGAAAATAAGTGCGACTCTTTCAACAAAGATGTGAGCGTCATAAACAGTGCTGAAATGCAGCAGCCTTGTTTACTGATCGATCCAACGATCGGTTCTGTGTAGGCAATCCCTAAGATATCAAAGTGATGATGATTTTCCGAATTTCCTGTGCAAGATTTGTGCTTGTTTCTTCTGCACTGTCCCATGTGGCAGAGCTCTGTACGGACTCGTTTTAAGGCACTTATTAAGGCACCGACCATGTCGATTACTTTCCTAGCTCTGGTTACAGATCTTTGTTGATCCACACTGGGGAGACTAACGATAGCTAAAATAGTACGTTCAACGATTTTGCCGTCCTGGCTTTCTGTGAAAAGTTGAAATAGCTCTAAAAAATCTTTCAGTTTTTCTGTCGTACCTCTTTGGTGTAAAAGGCAGTATAAAAATGTAATTATCCCATAAGTAGTAGCGAAAATAAATTCTTGAAGTAGAGAACCCTCTTCTGGTGATAAGACTGATACAGGCTTACTACAAGCATCCTCTAACAATCTCAGGGTCATTGGTAATAAGCCATTGTGGATTACTGCAGTTGTCGGTTCGTCGGCTCGCAAAACACGCTCAAGTGCTGTCAGCATGAGTCTTGCTGCGGCAGCTTTTAGCGAAGCACATTCAGTCCCGGTAAAGTTCGTACCATCTATTCCAAACTGTAAAGCCCAAAGTGTGTCCAAGGCGAATTTTAGGACCTGAACAGCGGGTGTTTGTTCTGCAGGGGTATCGTAGTCCCTCAATCCTTGGAGGAGCTGAATAATCAATAAGCTGGTTTCGAAAGGACTGACAGAAGTCTTTAGCACCGAATCTATTCTATCATCCATAAAATATTCAGGTGTTCTTTTTATTGGACGTGACGGAAGCTGGTACAAAGGAGTGTCCCATTTTTCCTCCTCATCGCTTCTAACCACAGATGTAAAATATTCAAAATCCATTGGGTTTAATCTAATTTTTAAAGTCAATGATCTCGCCTGGTCTATTCCATCGGTAAGCATTTCAGATTCGCTGCTTACATTTTCAACGGATATTTTTGTCTCAGTTTTTTGTTGCGATAATGTCTTAGTCCCCAAACTGTGCTTTCTTACTTTCTTTCTCTGGGTTGTTTGGCTCTCTAAATTCTGTTTCGTTTTAACATACTTGTGTTTTTTGTGAGGAATTATGTCCACTGTGTCTACTATGTCGTTGTTACAGTGAAACTTTATGTATGGATTGTTAGCTACCATTTCTCCACTTTCTTGGAATGCTACTGGATACAATGCAACCAGTAATGCAACCAATTCTCGCCCGCAAGACAATCCTCTTACTCCTAAAAGATGCAAGACGGCTAAACATCTCCATCCTCGTCCTCGAACTAAGTATTTTCTGAGTCCAACAAGCTCTTCTCCATCTGTACGAACTGCACACAGCATGTGAACGTCCGATAACAATTCACAGGCAACAAGGGTTGAGACTCCACCGCCTCCTCCTGAACTGGAATTAATAAAAGGATATTCTTTCATGTTTGAAATCAATACATTGCTGATATGAGTTGGAAAAAATGATTTAATGATGTTATAATGAGCCGCTGTAGAACTAGATTATAAACAAGTACCACAAACGATGCTATTAAAATTTTTATTCTATGGAATATACTTTGATATAATTAAAGCTATATATTTATTTATTGTATACATACAAAGTATGTATTTGAGCCAGTTATTTAAGCCTTGTGAATATTGTGTTTAAATGTCCCAGGGTCGTTTAGATAACAATATACTCGACATAATATGATCGTGTTTAAGAAACACAATTGGATATTGTATGGTATGAATACGTGTAAAACTGAAAATATCTTCATTGTGGGTTTCTGGTTTACTATTAAGACGTTTGTTTATCAGATTTTTATACGATAAAAATAATTCTGATAAATTGCCATACATGATCTATAAATAGGGTAATTAAGATTTTAATTAGATTTACTTGTGATGAAGAAAAGATGCGTTTGAGTAATATATGATTAATGTCATTAATTCTTCGTATAAGTGTAAATGTATATTCGAACAAGTTGTAGATAAGTTTTTAATGCACAATGATGTACGGTAAGCTTGCATATCCTTTCTATAATTATAATGCAATTAGCAGTTGTAAAAGTATACAGTATAGATATACATACTTATGTATGTATATGTATGTATGTGTAGAGTGGTGAAAAGCACACAACAGCACGATGATAACGAGAAACAAAAAATAAAATAAAATAAAATAACAAAAAACTATAATAAATAAAAATCAACTGAATCATTATGCAAAGATCGCGCAAAGTTCGTAGGAAAATTCATATATTACGAATACATAGTATAAATTGTATAAACTTTCCGACGATAAAACGGGCGTATAATATAAGAAATATAAAATATCACTGCACAAGATATTATGCACCTAATGTAGTATAAAAATTTTGTTAAAAATTACTTAAGGCAATAAATACATTATATGCACTTTATAACACGATAAGTTATGGATCATAATTTTCTCTCAAGTTTGCCGCTTTTTTTTAAAATTCTTTCTTTATCCTGTTTTCTGTTTTAAATTACATATTTATTTTCGCTCAATTTATTCACCGTCATAATTTTATCACAGTTAAACAAATATTATGTATATCCTAATTTTCTTTTTTTGTCGGGGATTAATTTGTTATTGTCATCATATTAGTATGTAGATTGCAATAACAAAATTATACAGCTTTGTCAGCGATCGTAATAAATTACATCTGCATGGCATCAGGGATTAATAAAACGATTCCTATAATATAGTTATAGGTATCGATCTTGTTAATTAATCAATTATTATAATATTCTTACCAGAAAGAAAGTGCGTCTTTAACATCGCTGCCATCTTTGACTTGAACAAGTAACTCAGCCAAAAATATATCCAGCCATTCGGATTTCTGTGAAATAAAAAAAAAATATATATATATAATTCAGGAATATCAGTTCTAAGTGATTAAATGTACCCAAGCATGTGATAATTGGAAACATGCAGGTAGAAACTGATGCAAAGCGTAACTCTGTTGAAAATGTCTCATTCTACGAATTTCTACAAATTTTTAGGCAAATTGGAACATTCTATAGTTTTTCATTACAAAAAGTGCAGATTTATGTAGTTTTTTTTTGTTTTTTTTTTGTTTTTAAGAAAAATTCGTTGTTTTCGGCGTTGAACTAGAAAAATACGATTTCTTATGAAAAGGTAAGAAACTCTACAATTTTTTTTATCGAAAACTATGAAATGTTCCAATTTCGGTAGAAATTCGTGGAATTATTTTCATCAAGGAACAAGATGATCAACATGTTAGAGGAATTAATTTTGCGGTAGATAAAAGTCCGATATTTCAAGGTTTTCCTGCTGTCTACATACAAATTATATGGTCAGACTTAAAATTTTGGTTAAAAATTGTCATTAAAATTATTCGATATGTACTGCAATGGAATGACTGCCATATCACAATATTCTGACAGATATTTTACTGAAGACTTTCTGAAATGTTTAAACAACGAGATAATATCTGTATAACGTGGACGTACTCACGTAAGTCGCATTTATTTTTTTAAATTTGTTACTAATATTATCGAGCTATCGCATGTATAGTGTTTCGGGACATATGAAGGCACACCGCAGATTTCCAAGCTGTATTAAATTTTCCGCTTAATTTCATTTATTTTTTATATACATGAAAGAAAGTATGGAGGAATAACAAATATCTAATTATTCAGATATGTATATGAGTCACAGGTACTTTACCAGTTTTTTTATTCTGTTTCGGTAAAAAAAACGAACCTCGGAATGAATATTTCCCGCTCTTTTATTTCCAGACCGAAGAGTTGCGCGTTAATAAAATGACTCAGCTATCATTACTAGTAGACTAAAACCAATTTATTAATCACATTTTGATTGACAATTTGAATTAAAACTACTTGAAATAAAAAAAAAAAAGGAACGAAAAATTGAAATTGGTGTAAATTTTCGTTCGTTTTTATATTTTTATTCATTATTCGATCTGAAAAATGTATCAAAAAATTTCGATTTACTGGGTTCGCAATTTTGAATTTTAGTCTCAGAATAGATTCAGAATTCGAAGTCCTAATCATTGGCGTAAACCTTATTGCAGTCCATCTTATACCTAGGCTATAGTTTACACAAGTACAGAAGGAGGAGGACATGAATATTCTGCAATCACTCCTAAATGTCCTTGAAGTTACGTATGCGACGCACTTTATAAAGCTGTATAGTTTGTGTGATTACTAATTTTCGATTAAATAAATTTATAACTTTTTTAAATACCGCAAAGTATGCCTACTGCCGTTTGGCGATCGATTCGAGGAAGATCCAATTATAACATTATGTCAATATCAGTGCAAGGAAATCTGAGAAATGATGAGTGTCTGTCATGTGATATACACATACAAGCATTAATTACATTGCACGAATATATTAGTTTGCGATATCGTAACGTTGAACGAAAATATAACCGGAATGAACAAATGTTCAATTACCAAAATAAGGCTGTATAATGTAATATTATGGTACTACCTACCTCGTAACTCTGGGGTTCGGCGTGTATGAAGTAGTCCCATAAAAGCTGCAGTTTATTTGGTAGCCCAGACGTCATCGCCACTTGATACGACGATTATTCGGAGACTGTAGTCCTCTCCTACTTATTATTTACGTTCAAATCGTCGTCCTCATCAGTTTATTACCTACTATGCATAACACGGATGATGATAAACTGCAGTAATATACCGCAGCACAAACACGCTTATGTATACCGATATCACATTCACGTTATTCACCTTAACCGCAGGTAAACTATAGTGTGTACCATATATACCCCTTTTCTTTTCTATATAGCGATCTGTTACAATTGCGGTATAATACCATATGATATATTATATGTATATGTGTTGGAAACTTGTCTCGCAGATTTATCATTCAGTATATATATATATATATATATTTTTTTTTTCTATTTTAATTAGCTGTTTGATTTCAAAACTCTCGATTTAACCGTGTTGTCTTTCGTTCGCCTGACACTTCTTAGTGAGACGTGATTCGATGTGTTGTGACCGATCGCCGTACGTATTGGCTTATATAACATCGCTGTATACAATACATACGAAATAACCGACTTACACCATTACTATCAAGCTATAACACCGCGTACCATATATAAATGTATGTATATATGTATATATGTGTAGAGTTTTACTCTGTACGTCCTAGCGGGAAGCCTCTGCAATGTAATGTTCCAGCCACGCTACGCGGAGAGCAGTAACCCCGTGCGAGGTCCGTTTACAAAGATAAATAACTTTGTACATATTCGCAAACGTTCATATATATGCTACTAGCTGACAATTATTAGTATGTACACGTATGGACACACAACCGCTACATGAGCCAAAGTAAAGTAAACTATAGTAAAGCAAAGAGCAGTAAATATATAGATAGATAAAGCTGTTAAGTATGTCTACTGTAATCTATACGGCAATGCACACTCGTTGAGTAAGCGAGTAAATAATTATATAAGTAGTATATAATTTTGGTTTTACATAGGTATAAGGACGAGAAGTAAGACCAGCATCGATCAGTAGTTAGGGACGTTAGTTTTCGTACAATTTATTCATATACTGCAGTGAGGATTCTCAAGGAATATAATACAAAAACCGCGCGCGAAGACAAACCGCGGTAAACCGCTGAAGCTATGATAATATAAGGGGAAGACCCGTGCCGGTTCTACCGGACTTCCGGTATCTTGCATCATGTTTTTTATGTGTTCGACGAACTGCAATGAACTTGGCCTACATTTCCTGTTTATTTCACATACAATGCTTATAATGTGATGATCTATTATGATAATATAACATAAATATGAGCATGGGATGATCACGTATGGAAAAAGATACATAAAATTGTAAAATATTTTCATTTGACTAATACGGTACGATAAAATGTAGGGGAAAGCCACTTTTCAAGTTTCGTTTATTATTATTATTATTATTATTGTTATTATTCGCCTTCACTTTATCTTTTTATCAATCTACTATTGCACCGTGCGTCGACGCCTTTGGTGTTTACCTACTTACTTGAAACATATACCTATGTATACGAGGATCGGTATAGCTTTTACAGTAACCTTTCGCGAAATATTACGATAGATACTCCGAGGCTTACCTTGACGTTCTTGTTCTCCATATGCATATACGCAACTTCTGCAGGACATAATCTAGCGGACTGATACATCGTCACGGATTAATCGATCATTGATCTGATTTGTCATTATCTATAGATTTGAAATTCTTTGCGGCATATTATGATAAGTTTTTAAATTTTAGGTCTTTTCCTTTGTTGATGATACGAGGAAATCGATCGGACGGATTCCTGCAATGAATATAACATGTTGATTTATCGATAATCTTAAATTGCAGATATCAATTGTTTTCTAATCATAGGTATTCATTGCATGTATAACATACATCGAAAATCGACACTTTATCGGCGGATTATCTGAAACCCCTTTTATCAGTCGATTCATAGTTAGATACGAATATTTGATATCAAAGTGAAGACAAAAAAAAAGAAGAACAAAAAATCATTTGATGTTAATTTTTTTATTCGGTTTATACTATTATACATAAAAATAAAAGCTTAAAAATGTATGTCGGATTAAATACGAAGAGATATAATCTTATAGGGTTAGATTATAATAATCGGAAAGTTTATATTATACTTAGAGATAAAATGGAAAAGGGGTAAGGCGTGTAACGATTGTAATGTGTAATGTGAAAGTGATTGATTTGTAATTAATGAATGAATATTCAGTACGTATAAATTCGATATATGATCAATTGATAGAATCGAATCAAGTTTAATTTGATTATGGAAGATTTTTAAATAACCGTTGTGGATAATGAATCATGAAGCATATGCATATAAGTATAATATATATACCATAAAGATTATTTTTCTTTAACCCAGATATTGAAAAATGGCGTAACTTTTATAAACGCGTTATGAATTTACGCTATCTGTATACATATACTTATACATACATATATATATATATATATATTTATATATATTCTATATATTGTCGTTTTACGTCTATAATTAACGAAGACCGGCTGGGGAACTCTATTTAGATAAGAATTAACACCATATAACAACAATACGTGTATACTTATCAAAGAGTCCAAGATTGATTGACAATATACAAAACAGTAAGGCATATATCTATCTCGTAGCATGCAGCATGCGTTGCGGGCGACGCGGCCGCTTCAATATATGACTTTAATTGTTTGCATAAGTATTCGGTTATCGTTGTTTGTCTCTCTGTAAACCTCGAGAACACGGCCATCTGGGGGGGTTAAAGTCGTAAGAATTTTCTACTCGTTAACAATCGAATGCAATTTGTTGTAGAAGAAACTTAATTATTCTCTCCTCTCATAGTTATATCATATTATACATGTATATATGTATACTAGCTGTGCATCAAGTAATAATAATAACAATGAGCATGCTAATCCTGCACGCATATAATATATACCTATAATGTTACATCTTAAGGTTTAAAGAAATTTGATACTAATTAGTTACACTACCCTTGTCCGGATGTTATGAATAGAATTATGAATCATCCGTAGTACAGGGGATCAAGTTTTGACCCGAAAACATATAATTGTCACCCGTGTATGAAATTTCAATACCTTGAGTAAAAACCGATTGTATTTATGATAATAAATTTAGTTATATAGTCGAGATATCGTGCAATGTCAATCATTTTCGTTAATTAGCTTCTTTCGATCAAAACAAATTGAAAAAAAAAAAGTATATAGGATTTATACGCGGAAAGTGTGTGTCGCAGCATGCAGCGTTAAATTATACCTATATAAGTATAAGTAGAGCGGAAATGCTGCAGCAAGGTAGATTAAAGGGATAAAAAATTGAAAGGCTTCTTGTTCTGAACTTAGATGCAACGAAGATTGTGCCATGGGACTTAGTCTACAACCTTAGTGGAATCCACCGCTGTTTTATTCACTTCTCAGAAATAGAATTTCAAAGCCTTCGCGATTTGGTTTAATGATATTTTTTATCTTAATTTTTTTCGACATAAATTTTAACAGTATACTTAGTTTAATATGAGATTAATTATAGAACGTCGCGGTCAATGATACAGAACGATCGTGTTGTAACAAGATTCTAAAAACGATATGTAACTGTTGGTTTTGTATTATATTCGTCATAGGGCGTATAGACTATCGATAGGTCCAGAATACGAGACACATCATATAATTCCTGCCGATAAAATAGTGTAAATATGAAATTTTCCTAAAATACGCATGACGTGGGTAATCATATTCATAATCATCGATGTATACGTAATTACACACATGTATATAATACCCCAAAAAACTTGTTATTTACAATTAAATTACATAGGTATGTTTGTATCATGCGCTTACTCACTTTGTAAAGTTCCCGCTACTTTCTGATCCACATACTACATAACACTGGTTATATTTACATTTGCGTCATACTATTCAATCGGTGATATATATATCTCATATTATTGAAAGATTAAATAACACAGTGAATTTTTATTTTTTTATTTTTCCCGTCTCTAAAATGCGATGATACTAAATTACATAATATCTCAAATCATAAACATCAATTTGAAGAGAATATTATCCGGACTGTAACCTCTTCCTACTCCTCACTGTGTCCATGCTCAAGTGACAGCTCCGTAAATTTCACGGCCGCCAGACGACGCTTTAAGATTTTAGAGTTTTGGCTAGATGTTCACGGTGTGCTGCCATCTGTTTCCGATAAATAAAATATAATAAATAACCTCTAATTCTTTCCAACAAGTCCATAGCTACGATTCTACTCTGATAAAATAATACGTTAATAAAAATTTCACTCGATATTATAATAAGAAGTATTCTAATCTAAGATACGAACCTTACTGTCTTGTCGTTATTTCATCAAAAATTAACATTATTATTATTATCATCATCAGATACGATCGGCAATCTCGTCGTCTGTCTCGTCTATCTTAGTGATAGATAGAAAGCGGTAAACCCGCTCGAATATCATTATGAATATTTTTGAAAGATTTCGAGTGCCCTGTACGTGGAGGGGAGGGGCTAAACAGCTTTCGGTTGACGCGGTGATACCCTTGTTCGCGGTACCTATACTGTCGTTAATAGCTTCACAGACAGTGTTGTGTACGATAATAACATTCGTGACAACACCGATTTTAGTCTACTACCTACACCATAACTTTTTAAGATTTTTATTAAGAACAAAATTTTTTCTAATGTGGAACATAACTAGCGTCTTAATACTGATGCTAGTTTTTGAAATGATAGTCGTACCTCTCCTCGAAATATTACCTGAGGAAAATTGCGTATTTATTATTAGCTTCGCAGCTGGTATTGGTTGCGCTTATCAAACTAGAGTCAAAGCTGACTGTCTTACTCAGGAAGGTACCTCCGCTCAAGGTCTAGAACTCGGAGAGGGTAGCGGAGAACTTTGCTCTACTTGCAGAAGACGAGCTCCACCTAAGGCGTATCACTGCCGATTGTGCCAAACTTGCATTTTGAGGAGAGAATATCATTGCAAATGGTAATATGTACACTGATACTTGCTTAAGAACTTGTTCAGGGTAAAGGAACCCATCTTTCCACAAAGCCTTAATCTTGGTCAACTAGAATTTTGAGTTCTGAACTTAAAAACACTTTTGAAAGTCTTAATACAAGCAGGCACGTCTTTTTGAGTTATAAATCTCCCCTTTATGGTATGGCAATGTAACTATGGGTTGAAGTTACTTTTCTCGATGGATAAGCAGCATGTGGATAAGTTTATTTATACAAAAAGAGAAAATGTATTGTTCGGAACTGTTTCTAAGGGTATTTTCATGTTACATTGCTTCAGTTACATTCATTTCACATATTGGAATAGTAATCAAGTTCAGAGTTCAGTTATGAACCAGACAAACCCAGAAATTACTTTGTTTTTATACTTGGTAATGATTTCTCAGACTATATATCAAAATCTGATTTATAATACCATTACAAAGGTCCTACAATAAGTGAAACTTAAGTTCTGGATAAAATTATGTTTAAATTGTGTATAACGTTTTCATAATGTTCATTTGCTTATTACAGTATGTGAAGAATACTGATCCGATGAATAGAAATATAATGGTTTTAGTCTCACAGCAGAAATGATGTAACATCCAAAGATGAATGTTGAGTATGGTTTGATTCATGAGCCATACTTTTAAATCTTCAACTTCACAGACTGTGATATTGTCAATTTTCTTATTCAGTTAGACTTACCGTATATACTGCTTTTAAACAGAAGATTTATCAACAGTGAAACCGATGAATTTATCTTTATTCTTTATTATTCCATTTTTTCATCTTTATTATTCTCCGATCTGAAAGATATGAGCATATTTACTTTGTTCATTTTTAGTTAAGAAATTAAGAGTCAAGCTTTTACAGAGACAGAAGCTTAACATTATCTGTCAGCATAATTGAATCTAGAACACAGCTATGGTAACTGGGAAAAGTTTCATTAGATTTTGTTTTCTTTTACTGATAATAAAAGATGATTGTTTTTATTTAAAGATTTTTGTGTTTTATTATTGGTATCATGTGTTGCTGTTGTTTTTATATAATGAGGGGATTCAGTAGTTTGGAAGCTGCAGTGAAGTATTATGCTACAGTGTTGGTCTTGATATTAAATATAACTCAATGAAAATATCTCGACTCTTATTAGATATGATTAATCTCATTAATGCCATTTTTCACATCTATACTTGCTCACAATCAGAGCATTACAGTGGCTATCAAGTAAATTTTTATTATTATCGTCATCTTATCACTTATATTAAATTATTAATGAGTAACCTTCTAGGCTCGACTGTTGTGTGGGGAGCAGCAACCTCAGATGGTATATTGGCTGCCTATTATTCTCAGCCGTAGCTTTGATCTATGGTTCTAATCTCACCATGACCACCGTATGTCATCCGTTCATTTTCATCGGAACTATACTTCTGCCTGATGATTGCAGCGACGTTTATCACCAGCTTGAGTATGCATAGATGCTATATCAACTCAGTTTATTTATGCAACTAATTATTGAACATCCACAATAAATACAAAACACAACATCACAAGAGTGCTGCTAATTTATGGTTAACTAGGTTTTGACCCATGGGAATGTATCTGATTCGAACATATGATTATCATTCTTATATCACATAAGATGAACAAATATTTTATACACTGCAGCTAGAAAGAGATATTTTTATGCATAATTAATTAACTTTTTGCTAATCTATGGGTAAAAATTATTTCAGCATTGCTCTCTGCTTTGTAGCAGCAATGTACAGTCTTTTGGCTGGTTTAGCGGTTCTACGCTGTTTGTTATACCATTTATGGTTGATCAGCCTCGGGACAACGTCAAACGAAAGGCGCCGGGCTTTGGCAGGGAGTGGCTCGTATGGACAAGGATTATTGAAGAATTGGGGTCGTTTCTTTTGTTGTAAAACTTGATCATGAAATTTGGGCCTATTTTGCTTGTCGATACAATTTTGTTTTATACAAATTCATTGTATTCAAACTGCAAGAATTTAAATCTGACGCTAAAAGTCGTGCAAATTTGTAAATATATGTACTAATAATATATATATACAATTTATATATGGGGAATTCCACGTCAACTCGATGAATCAAAAACTCGACCCTCTTTGATTTTTTTTAGCGAATTTTAGTTTTTTAGCGAATAATAGTTCTTGGCTTAAGACACGTCGCTGATTTTTTTCAAATTTTTTTATCCAGTCATTTTTGAGTTGTGAGTTATTAAAAACTCGAAGCAGTGCCGTGATCGATATTTTTAAATAAATTCTGGAAAATACTATGGCCAACAACGAACATTTGCCGGTCATGTAAAAAGTGGACAGACTTTTTTTCTATCTGAGATGTGTTTTAAACCAAGAATTATCATATAAAAAAATTCGCTGAAAAAATCAAAGCGGATCAATGTTTTTGATTCATCGAGTTGACGTGGAATTCCCCATACATATACATATAGATGTTTAAGTTAGAATTCTAATTCTCGAACAGATATTAATATAAATTACTCAGAAATGAATTTACGAAAATTGAAATTAAGGCCAAGATATTGACAAAATTGTTGAAGATCTGATATAATTTTTATATAAAACATTGTTAACTTAAATATACTCGCCGACACTGTCTATTGCAGGATCTCTTATATAGATCTAATTTTAGAAATCTAATGTAATGTGTTTGTTGTTCGTTTGATTTTATTTTTATTTTTTTGTTTTCCATTTCACATTCTCTATCACCTTTTTGTTGCATATATTTATTTCTTCGTAATTTAATCTCATATTGATTAAATTACGAAAAAATTGGGTTGTATATTAATCCAAAGATATGGATACATACCTACATATACACCTCAATAAATATATTTAATTATTTTTTTCAAATATCATAGTCATTGTATAATTATGTATAGATTTATTGTAACTGTGATAAAACGGCCATTTAAACAATGAATAAATTATGTACAAAACAAACAAGTAAATAGATTAATCACAAAAGAAACGAGAATCTATCATTTCCATCATTTCATTTCTAATTCTTTTTTCTTACATCTTATAATTGTGCATATTATTACTAGATAAATTTCTATTGCGATAATATCGGGAAAATAATTACTACTGGACATTATAAATATGTAACTAATCGCAGTAACGATTATGCGATTTTCTTATCATTAGATTTATATTTATAATACATATACAACGTTATTCTACAATTATCTTGCAGTCTTTGAACCATTACAGTAGGCGATTTATAGCGCCAAACGCGTTATTTAAGATTATATGAAAATGAGACAGTTTATTATGATAAAGCTAAAAAGAACGTCTCTCTTTATTACAATCCTGGTGAAAATATCTACTCTCACAAAAACTTACAAAATTTATAGGAAATTTCGAACATTTTATAGTTTTTCATTAAAAAAATTGTAGATATTTGTCGATCGAACTAGAACGAAAAAAAAAACCATAATTTTTTATGAAAAATAACAAGGAGTTTGAATTTCCCTAAAAATTTGTAGAAATTCGTGGAATTATTTTCACCAGCGAATTACAACGATTGTTGATGATAAATTATCCAATTACTTTAGGAGACATGATTATGACTGTGTAGGCTCTAACTGCATTAACGTCTAAAAACATGCCTATGAACAGACTGTTCATTCAGTAATCATAATAAAGAGTAATAAAACGTTAAAAATTTCAGTTACTTAATAACACATCAGAAAAAAGGAAAAAAAAAACACTTTTGCAGTGCTTGTCGATTTCTCTAATATTCTTATTAATTTCTTATCGACCCCTAATAATCGACTAATTAATTAATCTTCAATGGCAACACCTCGTTGCTTAGGGTCAAAGTCTGGTATAACTCTTTGTACAAGCTCCCTCCATTTGTCTTTACGTTTTTCCTTTTCCTTAAGGTTTCTGGAAATATTTGGATAGTCTTTCCACCTGGTAAAGAACTTCGTCCTTAATCTCTTCCTGTAATGGTCTCTCGCTAACTGTTCGTCATCAATAGATTGCACTTTGCTTTGAACAGTCTTAGCGTTCCAATGCTTCAGGCATTTCTCCTGAAGTCTCATATCGTAGAAATCCGTAGCTACTTGCATCTTCTTGGCTTCACTTCTGGCGAAATCTCTCCAGTCTCTAAATACATACCATAATAAATTTCGTGTGTAAACGGCCGAGGCTAGTTCTATTTTGACTGAAATTCGTTCACGCGTTTCTTTTCTCCATATTGACAATGTTCTTCGTAAAAGAGAAGCGTGGTAATGTTCATCCGCAGTTTTTATGTAGTTGTATTTTCTCTCTATAAGTCTGAAGAAAGGTTCCATCATATAACGACGTAGCAAATACTTTCGCCGGAAGTCATCAGCTATCTGATTCAAATGCTTGGTTCTTTCTGCCTCTCGAGCTCTTCGCTGTTCTTGTTCCTCCCGTAATCTTCTGGCCTCCTTTTGCGCCTTTAATGTTTATAATCAATCAATGAAGGGAGAAAACTATCACGTTATAAAATAATGTATGGGTATACTTAAGATAGTATATACATTATACCTCGAGCTGGATTCTCTTTCTCTCATCGTCTTCAGCCCGCCTTTCTGCCTCTTCCTTTTTTCTCCTCTCTTCCATTTTTTTTTCACGTTCTTCTTGAGCACGCTTTACACGTTCTCTTCTTGCCTCCGCTCTGGCCTCCATTCTTATCAAAAATCTTGGTGGACTGGGCAGACGTGGAGGTTCGATGATTGCCTTGTCTCTATTGGATTTGTATTCAAAAGAAGAAATAGGATTTAAATAAGCAGGTAGAATTACTGAAATTGCAATAAGGGATATCATATTGAAAGTACCATAGAGTTTTAATGCATGCTCGTTATAATGGAGACTCTATAGTCTCTACAGCTCGATTAGATTCAACATAACAAACGTCTATATGCCTGTAGGTATTTTCTTAGTACAATGATAATGTGAGTTAGTCACGAAATGCATTACGTTATTTGAGACTCACTTGCAGCCCTCTTCTCTCATTAATTTAATGAGAGTCCTTCTCGTTCGGCCTCCGCAATGGGCAAGAACATCCTTGGCAACGTTGATGGTGTCCTTGCTAGAATTTTGGGTTTCTTTTTCGATTTGTTTCAGTCTTAGATCTTCAATTATTCGATTTTGTTCAGCGAGCTTAGCTTTTTGTTCAGCGATTATCTTCCTTTGAGCATTTAGTCGATTTTGTGCCGGTGGATCAACGACCGCTATTATTTTCGAAGGATTTTTTTTCACCGAGATCGGATTCATCGGTAATAATTGTAACGTCTCGGTACTTTGACTAGTGCGAATAGTCGCTGATACGTCGCCGGAAATCGTCTTGTTCTGGATTTTAGCCAGTTCCTTTTGCTTCTCGCTGATAGCGTTCATAAACAACTCAATTTTTCTCTCTTTGGACATTTCCTTGCCATCTTTCTTATGCTTAGCCCGAGTCCTCGCATTATCAACGAAGGTTCTCCAAGTGTGGAAAGTATGCTGAAGTCTCTGCTTAGTTATTCTCTCCTGAACCTTGACCCTCAATTCTTGTAGCTGCCTTTCCTGAATGACGTTTCGTTTAAAAGCCTGAAACACGCTCCTCATCAATTCTAATTGGTCTTCCTTGGATTCTGCTATCGGTTTATCTTTTATCGTGACTATAATTGGGCAGGGGTAATTGGTTTCTTCCATTTTCATTCTCTGCTCAGTTTGCGGTTCGATCGTACTGGGCTCGGTCACGATCATAGTTTGACACAGTTTTTCGATCTCTTTTTTTGTCGTGCCGTTTACACCGGCCCAAAATTGGTCGTCGTCTGAGTTTGCTAAAACTTTACGAGAACAGGTGTAAGGACCTCGGAATTTGGGACGATTTTTACGAAGCTGAGACTGAAATCTCTTCAGCTCTGACTCCAACATGTCTTGCTCTCGCTTACGGTACAAGGCTTGAGTCTCTTCGTCCAAAATCATGCTGAAAGTTTATTGAAAATATTCTTTATATTGGGTATGAGGATTTTTGGTATCCAGAAAAGTTTTTTTTTTATAATATTGATATTAGAAACTAAAAATTATTGATTTCAGCAGGAACTACGTGATTAATTAGAACAGAAAAGTTGACAAAACGAATGTGGAATATGCGTGCCTTTGCGCTGTCCGTTGGGAAATCAATTTTTAAACTGGTCACGCAATTTCATATTGTCTTTCTATATTTGATATAAATTATATAGGTGAAACACGAAATTCTGTAGATTATTTTGAACTATGTTAGATATATGTGATAATGTTGAATGCATATGATCAGATGATATATACCGTTTTGCTTCTTGTAGTATAACATTATTTGATGGTGATATCGGTCGCGGTTCATGAAATATTTTGTGTCTGACATCCATGACTAAATTCGGATCTAATATTTTCTTACTGATCGTTGACAACATCCGTTTTTCATGAGTTTCAAAAATCGGAGCCCTCAGCATCTGCTCCATCGCATCTTTGACTTCTTCAAAATGCACAGTCTTCATCGTTGACATTATAATATATATTTATTATTCCTAAATATCTATCAAGACTATAATATTATAACGTACGCAGATTTGACATTGATTAGCCAAAACGGTTCGCTATAGACACCAAACCTGTTTATAAGCGTTATATTCTGTTGTTAAGGGCGATTCATTTTCAGGGCTGGTCTAAAATCGACAGGTGTTACTAGGAGACGCGCGCCTATTTACGTCAGAGCGTGTAAAATAAGGATACAGGAATTCAAGCGAATTAAATACATCTATACGTTGTTATTTAAATTCTTTATTTTCAGTATAAATTATAGATGCAATCATGAACAACTATTTCTTACTACATCATTTCAATAATTCGTTTTCATGAAGATTTAGGATTAAAATTAACTGAAAATAATTGATTCCACCGCATAATTGTATCAATTATTTACTTCTGATTTGCACCAATCCAAAATCTTCAAGAATTTTGAAATTAAACAATACGTTTTATAGTTTATTACATTAATATTCACAGCAATCGACGGTGATTATAAACTTGATTATTCAAACTCTCATTAATATATACATATATTAATTATAAATAGCGATAGAAAATGTATTAATGACTCCAATATACAAATAGAAACCGTCGACTGAATATATTATTCAGTCAACGTAGAAACCTAGAATTGATAATTCAAAATCTATGTTTCTGACAAAGTAAGTAGCGTTTGCACAGCTTCAGTCGTTAACTGTTTAGTATATAATATCTCACATCATAGTAGAGTGGATGACTAATACCATATGTTTTTATCTATAAATTTCAGTATCATTATCTATTTCAACTCTGTATTGAACACTATCTCTTTAAATTATATCACAAACGTTTATATCCGGTGTTGACAATCTCTATATCGAGTTTGAAAATTTCCCGCTAAATCAGTGGCGCTCAACCTCACGATGAGAAAACCGATAAAGTCGATTGTTGACGACTTGATGGTCGTCCGCTTGTGTGATTGTGGCTTATGTCTGTGTACAACATACCTACCTACCTAAAACCTAGCATAGTGCTAGCGGTACTGTAGTGTGTTCTGACAGAGTAGAGTGGGTTGAACAGAATATATACTTTACACTACTAATATCTGATAAAAGGTAAATTAAACTAAACGTTTAAAAATAATAAATAAATCGTCTTAATACCCGTCTGATTCGATCCCATTTATTACTTCCAAATATCCCACCTCACCCCCGTTTATCATCAAGTCTGAACGAAATAATAAAATTCACTTCAAACAACAATAAAACAAAAATCGTAATAAAACTCGCGTTACTCCATAGCTGGTCATGATCGTCTGAAAGAGAGAGAAGGAGAGACCTAGTTTCTCTCAAACCAACTACCTATCCACCTTATTTCTATCCTTTATATTTTAACATTTTGTTCATATATTCGTTAGACAATATGAATAACTGTTACAAACAGAACGCTTTATTGCAACGATTCGATGAATAATAATAATAATAGTAATAATAATAATAATAATAATAATAATAATATTAATAATAACAACAATAATAATATTATTATTAACGCGATTATTAAAATCCCCAACAGATACTAGAAAATGATCGGTTTCACTGAATAAATAATTATTATTCGGAAAATGGATCCTGGGGGCCCTCCTGAGGGGGCCCCTGGTGACCCCTTGGAAATCCAAGGAATTGACAAAGTGGTTGATAATGTTGTTGATAATTGGCAATCAGATCACAACAACACGACCGTCGATCAACCTAGAAAGATGAACAACAACAGGCTGTTATTTCTTACCGTAAGATACTCATGAACTTTTATTAACATTGATTTTGACGTCAAGTATATGAAAGAAGTAATTCTGAGACATTGGAGTTGATTATAGATTAAAATAAGCAAAAACAAGTAGTGATGGACTTTATTTTTTCTAATTTTTCAGGTCGAGTATGTCGAAGATAACTCAAAGGATTATTCTCGCATATTTCCAGCTTATGAACAGGTTTCTTTTTCCCCTCAAGCATCCTCTCCACTTTCAGATTTTGAACATAGAGTAAGTCCGCTCGATCCTAACATGAGTTCAGCGGCAAGATATTCACCAACTCCTGTCCAACTACCTCCTTCTCCTTTTCACAATTCTGTCGTTGTTCTCCAAGGGCCTTCATCGCCATTGATATCAACCTCTGATCAAAATGTTAGACCTACTATAAACTACGTTACTCAATTAAATGATCAGTCCGTACCTCAAGCCGTTGTACAGTCTGATAATAACTCGGATTTTGTTGTCGCTGGTAACGAGGAGGGTCTAGATGCTGGCGTTAGTGGTGAACTAATTTTAATGCAAGGTGAAAAGGGGTTCAAATTTTCTATAAATTTCGAATCAAAAAGTGTTTCAAGTTTACCAAAAATTGATTAAATTCCTTTCGTTACCAGGCGCAGCTCCTGAGTTGGAAAATTCCGCAGCACCATTGATGCTGGCTGGTATACCAAGTGCAGATTTTGCTTTAGCAAGAGATTTCCTTGTTACACATGATGAACAGCTAAACGTAATGACTGCTTATAAGAATCAAACTCTTGACATTGAAGATGCTAAAGTTACACAACTTCAAGTTAAAGTTGGGGACGATTCACAGATGGCGGTTGTAAATCGGCGTGAGAATTCAATAGGACAGATTGATTCTGGAGATAATAATGAAGAGTTATCTAAATCGAGCGATAAAAAAGGAGTCAGGAGATCTAAGAGACAAATTATAGACAAAAAAACGCAGTGTGAGTTCTCTTCGAACTCGAATTTCGCATTTTTAACAATGATTGGCAAATTTATATTGTTATTTTCTTTCACAACCAGTAAATAAGGTTTTACATTTGGTATAGGGTGTAAGGAATGTGATATGGATTGTGTGAATGCCGAGAATTGCACTATACACAATGTGCAGACGATCGCTGACCAGCCTGTTCCCTCTAGAGCCAGAGCAACATTGCCCGGTTCACATCTTACAATAAATAAACTACCAATGTCTAGTACTCTACCTGGTGGCTCGATCTATGGTGTTTTTGCTAAACGTAATATTCCTAGAAGAACACAATTTGGTCCTATTGAAGGAATCTTGTGCTCTTACGAGGGAATCTTTGCTCAGAATACTCTGCCTCTCTTGTATCAAACTGATAATGGAGAGTTTCTCAAAATAGATGTCTCTAACGAAAGTAATTTAATATTTCTTTAACACTAATTATTTATTTTCAAGCACTTTGCCTTTGTGCCGAGATATTAATCGAATGAAATTATCGCCATAATTTCATTCTCTGATCAATTTTGTGCCCTTGTATATACAGATGCTTCGAATTGGATGCGCTTTGTTCGACCTGCTTCAACGTACAAAGAACAGAATCTTATAATCAGCCAACAAGGCGAAGGCATTGTGTTTCTTACGGTGAGAAATATTTCACCAAAAGAAGAGCTGAAGGCTGGTCCTAGCCCGGAATATGCCAATGTCAGAAGTCTTTCTGTACTTATACCGGATCCAAAAGATCAAACTGGTATGAATTTGGTCCAAATTATACATAGATATGTAATTTTGTTAGTTTTTATTAATGAAAAATGTATTTTTCTTTTTTTTTGTTTACAGAATTAAACAACGAACGAAATCCCTGGCCGTGTTTTGAGTGCAATCAGCGATTTCTCACATCGGAAAAGCTCCACAAACATCTCAATGTTCACGATGGTCCAAGAATCGATGGAAAATCACGTAACAAACGTAAAAAGATTCATACTCCTTCGAAGTAAGTCATTCGAACTGGTTCATAAGATTTCAGACTAAGTTTATACAGCTTTTTTTGAATTTTACAGATTGTTATACTTTCTTCTGACTTTCTATTAGATTCGTATCGTATTTTTGGATAAAACGATTACGCATTTAAAATATTTACAACTTATCCGAATTTGATTAAGAAAATTTTCTTTTCAGTAAACTCTTCAAGATAGTAGATGGTCAAACAGTATTATACACATGTCCATACTGCTCCAAAGTATTTCCTCGAAGTTACAGTCTTAAGCGTCATTTGTTAATCCACCCTGGAGCAAAGGCTCCGCGTTACGAATGCCAAACTTGTGGTGAAAATTTTTTACATCCATACAATCGAAGTCGTCATATTAAAATATTTCACAGCGGAAATTCAAACGAAAAAGAAAATAACAAGCAAAATACATCTGAATGGAAATGTCTGAATTGTAACTTGATATTTGCTAAGGCTGCCCTCCTCAATTTACACTCGCTAATTCACACTCCTGATAATCTTAAAATCGGAAGTCAATTATCTAATAGCTGTCCACAGTGCGCTTCTAAATTTGATAAACAAAATGACCTGGTTCGCCATGTCGCCGAACACGGGAGACAACAGGTTGAAAAAGTAACAAAACAAACCCCCTTAGCAGCTCACAAATGTTCAATGTGCTACAAAAGATTCGCTACCAAAGTCCGTTTGCAACAGCATTGTTTGGTCCATGGTGACGATGATCAAAAGCCATTGCCATGTAATATTTGTCTTAAAAGATTTATGAACAATTCTGCACTGTCTTGTCATCTGAAAACCCACAGAGGTGAGGATTTGTATGATTAGTGTGTAAAAATAACTAGACAAAAGTTGAAAGGAATACCGTTTTTATTCTATTCTTTTCAGAAGACAAACAAATCTTTGAATGCCCAATGTGCAGGCAATTATTTGACCAAGTATTAATGCTGAAAGATCATATCGAAACCCATCGAAGCGAAGATGGGATCTTTAATTGCCCGCATTGCCCAAGATCGTTTACCAAATATTCAGTAATAAGAAAACATATCAGAGCCCATCACTGCGAAAGAAAACACAAGTGCCAATTTTGCACAAAACGTTTTCCTACTGTTGATAAATTGAGAATGCATTTGCTTCGGCATTCTGATTATAGGTATGGGCTATTATCCTGTACAAAAATTGCGGCTTTTAGATTCCTTCTTCTAACTGAATCACGTAATTGTTCACAGAGAGTTTCATTGCGCTAATTGCGATAAACAATTCAAAAGAAAAGATAAGCTAAAAGAACACATGACGAGAATGCATAATTCAGAACGACAAAGTCAGCAACAGTTGGCTCAGGGACAACAGGCCAAAAAATTTGTTCCCAAGGTATTTAGTTGAAATAATTTAACGGAATAACACATTCCCTTATGTTTTAACAGCCTAATTATATGTCGATTGCTATTCATTGGAGATATTTGATAATTGACTAGATAATTTTTTTTTACAGGTCAATCCAACGGACTACAACCGCTTCATATACAAATGCCATCAATGTTTAGTTGGTTTCAAAAGACGAGGAATGCTCGTAAACCATTTGGCCAAACGGCATCCTGATGTCCCTCCAGAATCTGTTCCAGAATTAAATTTACCAATTTTAAGACAAACTAGGGACTACTATTGCCAGTACTGCGAAAAGGTATGGAAAACGATGAAATTATTAAATGTTTTATTGATCAATTATCAAAAAGATTGAACAAAATTTTCACGAATATAAATAAATGATAAGGATTTTTTTCATTTTTGGTGAAAATATTCTTTTTGTAAAAAATAGAGTTTCTCATAAAAATCAATGACGCATTTAAACTCATGGATTATTTTATCAGGTATACAAAAGCAGCAGCAAAAGGAAGGCACACATAGTTAAAAATCATCCCGGTGCTGCTCTGCCGCCTAGTAATCGTCGCAAAGAAGCCGATGTTCCAGGAGTACCAAATCCAACTTTTAGTCAGACTGTTGGGAGTATTACTACGACTCCGCAAGGTTGTCAATGGTGCCATAAACAATACGCGAGCAAAGTAAGATTTTAAAGACTTTTGAGATGAAATATGCGAATTAGTTATCACGACAAATGAATCGGATTTTTTAAACTCGTTTTTATTCATCTAAATTCTACATTTTCAGGCAAAACTTTTACAACATCAGCGAAAGAAGCATCCAACTCTCATGGAGCCAGCGTTCCAAGTACCTAGACCTCGTAATCGTCATTCTCAAAGCCAAAATCTTCACTCTACTATAACAGACAATAATTTTTTGATGTCCGATTACATCCAAGCTTATGACATAGACACTGACTTTCTTAAACCAAAGGTAATAAAATTGGTAGACGGTGTTGATATGATTGGAAATGGTATTGAAATGGTTGGACAACAGTTCTTGCGAATGCGTGATATACGTTGAAAATAATGACTCGATATAAATTTTGGGTCCTAAATTAAATACTGAGATATGAATCTCGTAAACTTTGTGCACAGCAAAAGTTTATAGTTTGTGCTTTTTGCTGCTGTTGTTGCCAAAAAAAAAAAATTAAAAAAAAAAAAATGAGATGGTACAACTGACGAAAAAAAAAAAAGAAAACAAAGAAAATAACGGTGACGTTATTTTTTTTATCTGATATTTTGGAACACAGTTTGTTGGCGCAAACAGGAAATGTTTAGCGCTCACCCTGTGAAGGGGTGGTTTCTTGTGGGTTCATTATAATATAATGAACAGCATTTTTTTCGAGGAAGTTGTGAAAAATGGGGAAATAACGAGACAGAGTTTTTATCAAAAAACGAAAAAAAAATAAATAAATTAAATAAATAAACTCCCGTTATTGTGAAATTTTATCATACGACTTGCGTATATTTGGAAGGTATTTTCCTTCGAGGATTTGAAAAATAGAAAAAAAAAATAAAAAATTGCAATTGAATTGACGTAAATAAGGAGATGCAGAGGTTGAGGTTATAATAACGATTTCACAAAACAGGGTGCAGATTATCGAGTTAGATTGAATTTGGCTCGTGAAAAATCTGAAAAAAAAAATTGTATTATTATCGTTATTCACAATCAGTGATAGTCCATTGTAGCACTGTGTTAGTGCTAGAGGTCGAAGTCATATTGGATAGTTTTATTCATTGTTATCATACATATATATATTTTTTTTTCTTAAAATTCCGTCTAACTGGGGTAGAAAATGAACTTCATCAATGTGCAATATCTTCGTCCTCGTATTGGTACTTTTCGGTTACAAGTTTTGCATCATGATTAATTATCTTTTACAATAACACATAATACTTATTTCCACATATCAATTGAGTCTTTTTATCAGGACTTACGTTATAGGTAAAATTTCGAACGAAACTTTGAAACCAAGAGAGCGAATAATGGATATCATCTGTCAAAATTTGATAATCCTGATCCTCCAAAAGGCTAATTTATAGATTTATCTGTTATTATACCGTTTTCGGTTTACATATTAAATTAATTGAACGCTATGCGAGGATGTTAATCTCTCTGAAATTCGATTTCTTTTTTTTTTTTTTATATACTATTGTCTGCATAACAATACTGTTTGACATCGTAGATTTCTCCACTAGAAATCACTGAATAATTGACGAAAATTTAATTTATTGTTTCAATATTTCGAAAAATAAGAAAAAATCACGAAAAAAAAAAAAATAAAAAATAAAAACGAATAAACAAAAAAAAGACAAAAAATATGGTAAAAATATAAAAATACATACAATATATATACACATAGATAAATGAATGTTGAATCTGAATCCGATCGTGGGTATAGTGAATATGACGATAAAATATGGAGGGGGGGGGGGGGGGGGGGGGGGGGAGGGACAAGAATCTAAGAATAAATTTTTAGAACAGACTTTAACTGAAAAAAAAATAAAAAAATAAATAATAATTTTGTGATCAATTTCGACAATTCATTAGCGTAAGTTATAAACCAGTTTCTTTCCTCGTAGTATATAGTTGGCAATAAATAATTGAAACCTTGTGATTTTTATTGTTATATAAAAAGTGTTGCGTATACCAATGTAATTTCTCCAGTATTGTCAGTCCTATAATTACAGTATAATTATTATTATATCTATTCGTGTTACATGAATATATATAAAATAGTGATCCTAATATCTACATTTTGCATGAAAACCAAAAATCATTGTATGTATGTATGTATGTACATTGTACATACATACATAAACATATTGCCAACGCTTTTTAACAAACGCTTTGAAAGAAAAATAAAGAAAAAAAAAATAATTAGATGAAATAATGTATGGAATTTTCTCGCTGTTGAATATATTTTCTATCTACGGTAGTATGATGTATTGAATTACAGGGAAGTTAATGCTCGATCATTTGATAACTATTACGATCCAATGTGCTGTTTATATATTTTTGTTCTATCAATTACAAGAAAAAAGAAAAAGGAATAGAATTTCATTAATTAATAACTATGTACCTATAAATTGTGAGAATTTGACTGATTTTTCTCATTTTATCTTATCGACAAATACTATTATATTCTTAATATTATTATTATCGTCATTTTGTATACGTTTAAACTTACGAGAATTGAAGAAAATTGACCAATTTAATAGTGAAACGATGAATTGAATAAGCTTGTATCATTAGTTTGACCATATCGGATTATTAATACGTAATAACGTGTCAAAGATCGCACAATGTATGTAGTCCAGTCATAGAATAATGAAAAAAAAAAAAAAAAAAAAAAAAAAAACGAAAAGTAAGAAGAAGAAAAATATGACACAAAGAATGAAACGGTAACGGGAAAAATTTCGACGAATAAAAAGAAAAGAGAAGAAAAACAAAATAGAATGGCAGTTGAATATATCTACAACTGATTATTTATATCAATTTAAGACTATAATGGTCTCTCTCTCTGTATAAGCCACAATTTTCCGATATTATAAGATTTTTTTTTCTTCTTTTAATACATATACTGTTATAGAATAATAATCTTATACAACGTGCGTTACTGATCGATATACATACACTGTACGTGAATTAATTAAGTGATTGTATAACTGTTGACAATACTGCAGAGAAAAATGGAAAAAGCACATTGTAAAAAACACTGAAATAAAGTTATTTAACAATATACATGTTATATGTATACATATATATATATATATATAATATCCACTCTTTACACTATAGGTATACACCATTTAGAATATTATAATATTATACGTGATGATAAAGTGAAGATCAGACATGTGAATAATAAAGAAAAATAAAGAAAAATGGAAGTATACTTAATTATTTATCTTTGTTTAATATATGATAATCGTGTGATCTTATAGTATGAAACTTGTGAACAAATTGCTACGTATTTTCATCATAATAATGAGTTAGCTTTCTACTTTTAGTATTAACATTAAAAATCTCAATTTGAAGATTTTTCTTTTCATTTATTCTCTATCTATCGAGCCTTTCGCTTTTAGATTCGTTTTCTCTTTATTATCCAAACTCGGTCCACTCGCGTGGGTGTAACGAAATATCGAGCCATCCTTCAGCTGTATACCGTTTTGTAAATTTCTATGAGCTCGTGCTATGCGACTAGTCGATGTCCCGCTTCCGAATACTCCTTCTTCTAATGCAATCATATCGATGAGGCATGTAAAAACGGTTAAATTCTCTCCCGGGACCTTGAGAGATAAGGAATATTTGATAAGATTCATGATACATATTCACAAAGCGAAATTCAACGATCATTCGTTATTGTTGAATGTTGATCTCAAAAATTGATTTCATTCATTATTAATCGTTTCAATGTTTAAAAATTCATTAATAAATTATGCGAGATACTCGTTAGTTGATTAATTAATTAGATACGTGAATAAACCAATTAACATTTTATTCGTTGAATGAAATTGAACGTTAATTGTCAGCCCTATCGCTTGAGACAAATCAGTTTAATACATCCTGGACAGGTATAAATTTCTCACGTTATACATACGTACCTCTAAACCGGCGAGTAACTTGGTCTTTGTTTCTTCGTTATCTTCCTTTTTAATCAGATAATTAAAATCGTGAATATTCTCTGCCATTTTGACCGTTTGAAGAAACAAAAATAAATGCTATTCAGATTATTTATCGTCATAAACTTTGTCCTTGTGTTGAATAAATAATTGATTGATATTCTATCTCTCTTCAATTTTCATTCATACTTTCAGATTTTTTTATTTTTGATTCAACGACATTAGATTGTTTCACTTTCATAGAATACTCGAGTATACTCGTGAATATACTGGCATGCGATATTGAATAATAATAATACGTTTCTTTAACGTAACTTTATTAATATCATACTGTCTTACATATGCGGCTATCACTCATATTGTTTAAACAAATTTATGATTTTCGATACTATATGTATATTCATATAACGATATCGCAGCTATTATAATTATACATACCTACATCGCTAAAATTATCTTACAGCTATCCAGAACTTGGAGTATTTTAAATTACAGGCACCTACAACTTGCCTAATAAATACACATAATAATAAACTTTCATAAAGATATTTGTAATCGATAATTTATTACTTATATTACATCGCGGGATTTCTCTATATCGGCACTCTGGTGTAGGTATGTACTTACATCACTATATAATCACCATACAACGTGTAACCCGCGAGTACTAAAAATCTGCTAATAAATAGTCAAAGTATACCTTCAAGTAATAAAAAATCATGAAATCACGCAGTAAACCCGATTAGTAAAAAAAAATATATATAAATAATAGACTTCAAATAATCCCAATAAAAAAATGACAAAACATCATATCGTTCGAGTTATCTGACAATGAGCTGGCCATAAAGTTCATTCCGTGAAGAAATATCCTCATCTAATTCTCTGTAATGCTAAAACTTTTCACTTGCAATGGCAAGGGGACCAACAGCCCCCGGTTTAAAGGCTGGTTGATGATGAGGTGTGGTAGAAGTCGAGCCTCCGCCGCCCCTCTGCATTTGTGCAGTTTCGTATAATTGTTTTTGCATAACAGCAAGAGATACTTTATTAGCTGAGAAAAAGTCTTTCATGGATATTAACTCGCCCGATAATCGCCTCGGGGTATCAAAAGCGTCGGTTTCATCAGCCACTGAACTCCTAGTACTGTATCTCGTCGGTCTACGTCGCGCAGAGTAAACAGCAGACACGGAAGATCTTCTTCTTGGAAGGTGTGGCGCTGCCATTCCTCGTCCGCGGCATCGGAACCTCTGTATCACCCAGTTAAGGGCTTGTTTTATTACTATTGAAGTAACGTTCAGCAATGAGTATATGCAGCAACACCCGATCACAAGGAATACGAAATTTGCGATTCGGTACCAGTGAACGAAGGGATAGTTCGGCTGTTGGGTGGTAACAAAATCGCCAAATCCAATCGTGGCGAAACTTACGAAACAGAAATATAGAGCTTCGAAATAACTCCAGCCTTCTAGAGGCGCGTATATTGCCGCTGCACAACAAGCAACTGTACAAGAGGCGAGGGACAGATACAGCATCACCCAGTAAACACTTGGCTTCCAGTGATCAAGACCTACGTCTTCATCGTCGTCGAGAATATCAGGTAATGATGCTCGGGGGTGGCTTGTAGTTCGAGATACTCGACGCGACGCGAGTGTCGTTTGCCGAAGACGCTTTTTCAATCGACGTAAGTGAATGCTGCGCAAAACCCAAGCCAGGAAGGTGATAATCCTCTCGAGGAATAGATTAAAGAACAGAATACCGCCTGGAAATGGCAAATGGAAAGTTTTTTTGGTGTCCAAGTTGTTCATAGTGCAATTTGGTACACATCCTGAATATTAAACCATCCAGCTTATACTCCTGGAGTAAAGTTAAGCATCTCACTGGTCGCTCGCGAGACTGGATAAACCGTCAGCTGTTATATGCTATCTCGCTCGCTCGCACTGCATGCTGATTGGCTGAATGCAAAACCCATATGTTTCGCTGTATACTGCTCACGAAAGATTCAGTTTTTACGAATTAAAAAAAAAAATGTAGTATCGAATATTATCAGTGATGCCAAAAAAGTGTTGTGTGCCTTATTGTGGATTGCTGAAAAACGATTCAGGCTGTCTCGAACTAAGTTTCTTTTCAGTAAGTGGTATAATTTTTTCTGTAAACGTGAGTATATGCAGGTTATGTTGTTGTTAAAAAGCTTCTAATTCGTTTCCGTACCAACAGATGCAGACAATTTAATTTTTAAAAAGAATTTTTCGTGTTTGCTACGAGTCTTGAAAAAGTATTTTTAGGTGATTTATATACGACTGTAGCTATAAGTCAGATTCTAAAATTTTTATTAATATTAGGACACTGATAAGCCTAATAGGCATAGAGTGCAAAGTGATTTGAATTAATTATAACTAAGTATTTATGTATGCGAATTGAACATGAAAAAAAATTTTTAAAAATCCAAAGCATAAATTGAAAAAAATTTATTCAAAAATCAATGATATTGTATTCATTTATAAAAATATTTAGATTGTGACAAAATAAATAAGCCTTGTCATTCAGAGAGCTTTTTTTTTAATTACAACAATATAATGTACATAATAATTAATATAAATGTAAACCGGGAATATAGAAGCGCAGAGCGGATTTAAACGAAGCGCGGATGCATTCGACCAATCAGAGTGCGGAGCGAGAGAGATAGTATATAACTGCTGACGATTTACCCAATGGGTTTACCCGATCTCGCGAGCGGCTAATGTTTTATTCCAGAAGTATACTCAAGATCGATGTATCGAATACAGTAATTCATGTCTGAAAGCCTTCTGGTAATGATATGTTTTGCTTGGAACAATAATACTGGTGAGAAAGGTAGCGAGAGCAGTGTCATTTATGGGCGAGAGATTACGCGCTGAAATTTGAATTCTTTAACAGTCGTATAAGTTTCTATCAAACACTGAAAGTCTCGTTTACGAATTAAAATATGTATCAAAAATGTTTTTAAACATCGCAGAATCGGGTATCTGCAAAAACATTTTTTTTTCCGAGTATATATCGTTGGGGTATTAATCTTACCAGAGCATCCCAAGAATCCGTACAGAACAACTGCCGCACGTCCAGCTGTCGTCTGAGGTGCTGTACTTCCGTATCCTGTAAAGGACATGGTTTAAATGTGGGTCAGTCAAGACGTCGAGATAATTTAAACGCTTATCTCGCTCGGCGCGCACATCGCTATCGCACACTATCCTCGATTTAGCAGTATGTGTGTCTGACTATCTGGTATATGGTATGTGAGCTGTAAATGAGAGGCAGTAAAAGAGAACGAGTAGGTGTATGTGTGAGCTCGCAATTGCGACGAGGCGCAACCTATACGTGAGTGAGATTAGGTCGGGCTTCGCGATATTAGCATCTAGGAATCTACCCTCCTTGTTCTTGCATTCCCACGCATCGCGGGTCGCCGACCTGACGGGCTCTACTGCCGTCATTATAAGTCGATTATGACCTCTTCGCGCCTATATCTTCACCCGGAAAGACTCAAGGAGAGACCGAGAGATACCGTTCGGATATCGGAGTTCGGAGATATATTCGGATTTTGAGAGCTGTTTGTCGTTCAGATTTGTGTCATTGCGGAAAGTAAATTAAGTAAATTCTTTCGTTTTTTAGTTAAGGAAAAATTTCGGTTATTCGTATGAACATTTCTAATATCCTTGTTAATTATTTCATTTATAAATTTCTTACCGATCGTTGATACTATAGTACCGACGAAATGAAAACTTCCAGGAAAGTCCCACCGTCTTCTTTTGTTGATCACGCCAGCCGCGGACGCGTTTCCGTAGGCGGAAAGGAGTTCGTGTAATCGTTGTACGGCTTCAGGACCCGGTTGGAGATGTTGTCTTCGAAAGTTCTGATATACGCGCCAAAATTCGGCGGCCTGTTCGCAAAGATATATACATTTACGTGGGCATCGATGAATAATAACATATATATTAAACTGACACAGTATATGCGGGAATTGTTTAACATATTTAGTTGTTAATCTTTTTACAGAATTAATCGATCTCTGATGGAATATTTTAACGTCTGTATGGTATACGCGATATACTTATAATCTATTATACGTATGTTTAGTTCAGGAAATGTAGGAGCAATCAGTAAACGGATTTACGATGACCGTTGCAAATTTTTAACGACTGCAAACCGTGACGGTGACAGTAATTGATATATCGCAGATTTTACCGACGAAGAAGCCCGCAATTCCTACTTTATTACGTGCAATATAATTCTCTGAAAAATTCTGTGTACAGTGCATTACATATATATACGTGCGGATCCGTATGTCTTATAAAGGCAGATGCTCCAGGAACTGCGTAAATTGCAAAATACGCGACACGGAATATCATCCCGGTTAATGACGGGACGTATGTTACAGGTATACATGGCTTCGCTTCATCATTGTAAATTTCGCATAGTCACTATACAAGTAATCTATTTTGTGCAAGAACTCGGCATTGAACCGTGAAATCAATCGGTATGCGGTGAGATAATAAATTCCATGAACCGGGAAGCGATGAAATATGGTAAAAAAATTGTATCTTTCATTTTTTTTTTTCTTCTTTTTTTTTTATCGCAATTTGAAGAGAAAAACTAAAAATATCACTAATTCTTTTGCACTTGTGAGGAAGACCGCACATTTTCGATCAATTTCATGAGAAAACTATAATTCACTATATATACATTATCGAAGATTAGTGAAAAGTGGTTTTTAAGAGTGAGAAATATGTCCCACCTGGCGAACCTCCAGGTCAGCTTCCAGACGTTGAAAAAGAGCAGCACCAGCCAGCATATAGGCGGCCAGGACACCAGCTAATAGGATGAACCTTGCGTTGTCCTCCGCGAGGCCTCCGCACATGCACATCCCCGATGACTCTCATCGCTCTGGGTTTCAGTCGTCGAATCGGATCCCCTCTCCGTCTTAACTGCTTCCACGTGCACAACGACGGCCACCGTAAACCGGAAACGCGCAAACTCCGCGGAAACATAGTATGTAGATGTAGATACAGAGATTTGGGTGCATATAAGGTATACATATGTGCAAAGACTGGCAATGTAGAAAAATTGTGTATTGGAAATTTCAGTTTAAACGATTTTTATTCAATTAATTAAGAAATGTGTACCAAGAAAGTGGACACGGTTTATTACTCGGCGAAAAATTGTGTCATAAAACATGGTGCTTATGCTTATATGGTGAGACGCAATTCTCTACAGTCAATTTCGGTATAATTGTTGTAACAGTCATCAGGCTGTATGTTGCAATGAAATTACAAACTTCTCTCTCTCTAAGACTTGATTCTAAATTTTGTTATACATATATTTTGCGAAAACGATCTCTTGCCTTGAGGAGTGATAACCAAACAACTTTCATCAAAGAACAGCTGATAGCACTTCTTAAAAAATGTATTTTTACCTTTTTCTTCCATTCCCAAACCGTTGGATCAATTTTACTCAAATTTGATACCATTTGAAAATTATTGAGAATTTGTCTGCACTAAATTTTAGAGACAGATGGGCGAACGAACAACGCGAGGATCTTTGAGTGTCCGACTTGTTTTCAGGACACTAAAATATTCATATGTACAGGTCTGAGAGTGTAGGTTGAACGTTATCCTAATTGTAATTCAAAGCTCAACGCAGAGTCGAAAAAATGTATCTGTTTATAACGAAAGTGGTATTGATGAAAAAACCGTTCAAAGAGCACGTATTACCTCCTGTTTATACAGTGGTGTCAATTTAAAATGGTCTCACCGACATCTGACAGACATTGATTAGCTTTCAGCTTTCTGTATAATCCGAGCCACAGACCGTTGCCTAATACGATTTTTACACGATCTATAATGATTTGCATTACTTAGTAGTTTATAATATTTAATATACCGAGTACAAGACCATAAGCTGTGCCAAAGATGTGTTAAAAAATTATTCAGCTCAATATATATTCACGGTTTATGTTTAATGAGTAGGTATCCAGTTTGCGTGGGAGTTTATGATATATGTATATGTTATATCTATATGTGCAAAACTAGTCTCGAAACCGACAAGGAGTGATGCGTTTCTATTTACGATGAAGAGATAACTGAATACTGTATATGTATAATTCAGATCGTCACGGATCATTATAATCATCTGATTCGTTATCCTAGATTTTTCGCCTATGCAATATATACATATGTGTCATGTAAATTATTATTTTTTTTTTTATCTTCTTCTCTTCAAATATAGAGACAAGGCCAACATTTGAAGAACACAGAGCTTCTTGTATCGACCATTCGTCGGGATGATCTAGATGTGGGTTAAAAAAAAAAGATACAAATAAAAAAGTATACGTACGTGTGAAATGGGGTAGGGTGTGTTTAGTCTTTGTAGTATGTACATGTAGTAAAAATATAATGTATAGGTTTGAGAACGTCTGTGAATACGTATGGATTATAGTGTTGCCAAAAAGCGTAGTTTTTCTAGGGCAATCTTGCGGCTGCCATTGAAAGCTCGGGATCCTTTGAGCCGTTAAAAATAGAAATAGATCTTCGTTTGTGTGCATTGAGCGCGTGTCCTCGTCAACGAATAAACGAGACGGTTTCAGACGAAACCCCCGTATAGGGTATAAGAGTAAACTTTCGAGATATATAAAGAAGATAATTATGACAAAAATGTCGGTGCAGCTTCTCATACCTACAGAATATTTTATCCCGTTTAAAATTTTTATCTGTATCTACAAGAGCGGATACATCTATAGACGTATACATATAAAATGTATGTATAAGCAGTATCTAATCTGTAAAGCCAAAAATAGAAGCTGGCACCTTGAAACGAAGTAGTTTCAGTTCTGTCTTTCTATACGTAATTATTATTGTTATTACTATATTCACAGTTTATGAATATTAAATTGAAGAAAATATCTAGCTCAAAGAGTCTGGCTGCATGCATGTTCATTTATATATCTATATATATATATTTTTTTTAAAAGCACTTTCGAAAACGTATAGTTAAGGGGAAAGTTCGATCATCTGCAGTAATACCGTGTATTAAAATGATTACAGTAAAACCAGCTCCAGTTGGTTTTTTTTTTTTTCTTCTTTAATTAACATAAATCCTAATTTCTGTCCCGACTGTTTGATCACGGTATTCAAAAAATAAAATTCGAATTAAAAGCAATTAGATTTTCTATCTAATTCAAGTGAACAACCCCGCATGATGCGAAGAAACTTAGCTTTTACCGTGAACTGAACGAATGAAATCTTGAAATTTGTACGAAACGAAATTAAACTGTAATTCTTTCCTATAAACATTTTCAAATTGTGTATAAACTGTTTTTCCGAATAATACAGGACGAATAAATAACGAATACGGATAGATACATCTGAAAACTGTTTTTTGGCGTTTATTACTTGTTTGGATTTTGGTTTTGTAATTATATTTAAACGGTTGATTTATTGCCGAGAGAAATCAAGCTTCAGCTTTTTCTCAATCGACGTTTGTCTATAATTAATTAAAGTATATTATCCCACATGTATTGTTTAAACCAGTTATTACAAATGAACAATTGATATATATACCGGAAACTTGAAAATTTTTTTTCAGTATTCGACGACGCGTAAGAATAAATTAAGTTCACGATCAGAATTAAGCGTTAATTTTCTGATTTATCTCATTGAACTTCCAACAGTTAAAAAAGAAATAATTTCATTCAATTTTATTTTTTTTATTTTTATTTTATTTTATCCGTCACAAACTTGAAAGCAAATTCAATGAATAACAAGAATGTAAATTTTTTACATCCCAATATTTTCGAGGCTACGATCACTATTGGAGTAAGTTAGGTATATAACACTATAATACATAGATATATACAAATACACAATATGACTCATCCATCGAACGATGTTGTTTGCTATCCGTTCGTGAATGATTCCTTTCTTTTTCTTCTTAGTTTCTTATTTTTTACATCTTTTTTATATTTTTTACTCATGTGTGGAGAAGTGGCGTGATGATTTATCACGTTCATATTACCTGAGTATAACCACGTTACATACATAAGGCAATTTAAATCATGAAATAGGTATACGTATATGTATAACTATATATGACGAGTCTGAGCAAAAACTTTTGATAGTTCAAAATGTCAAAATAATTAGCTATACGTAGGTGTAGGATAATTTAATAAATCTATAATATGTATATGTAGGAGAAATGCGATGGCAATGATTTTAATAAAAATAAATTTTATTATTATAACAGTGATCTAGGCAAGCTATAACGGCATCATGAGATATATTTATAAATAGATCTTATATTATAAAGAATAACATCGTCGTTATAACATTTATATTTAAACGTAATATATATATATATATATATATATATATATATATATATATATATATATATATATATGTATATATATATATATATATATATATATATATATATATATATATATATATATATATATATATATATATATATATATATATATATATATATATATATATATATATATATATATATATATATATATATATATATATATGAAAATAATTTATAAATTTATTGCTTTTATTATAATCTCTATGTATATAATACTAAAAGGCACTTAAATATACATTATAATATATATATGTATATCTAAAACATGTATTTTATTTTATTTTATTTTATTTTATTTTACGCACCTATAATACATACAACAATATATCAAAACAGTAGAGTAAACATCATAGCTTGGCAGGTTTAACTGTCTTTATATGTACTTTTTTCTTATCTATCAGGTTAATGTCTCGGCTGAGGAGCTTCCTCAAGCTTTCTCCACACGACCTGAAACCAAACCATTTTTCAAACGTTTTAATAACTTTAAAACTATCATAAAACAACCCACACACATCATTTTTCAACAGTTCTCCACATCAACGATGGACAATCAAATTATCTAGTTCATTGAATCTTTATAATTTGAAAACCCCACGCGGTGAATATTATTTAAAAATATATTCCATCCATCGTATATAAAACTTTTCTCGTTTCCAAGTTCGATCATGAGCTTAGAGAGATAATGAATATAAGGACAAGTATAGAAATTTGATAAAAATACTCACATTGCACATCTCTCTGACCAAAGCCTTCTCCCCGTCATGACCCCCTTCTCTTTCGAGCTGCTCTCTGACCTCCAGGACTTGAAGAGCTCGAACGACGGCTTCGGGACGGCCTCCTAAGGGTGTATTATCGGCAGGACTGTTTGGATTTTCCCATACTTCACCAGGCGGTGGTTCCCACCCTTGTGCCCTTGCTTGTAATACGTTTTTGTCTTCCTCGAGCTGCTTCACTCGCTGTTCCAGGCTTCGAACGTACTGCATTGTTTGGTCTGATGGAGAAAAAAAACGAGATCAAGGAATGGAACGAAAAAGTTTTCCTATGCATCTAGTCTCGTTTTTACTTATGGGTAATTAAGTTGCCTATATAACTATGAGAATGAAGAGAACTTTACGGTGGTACTTTTTCCGAGTATTTTAATTGTTAGTTTGATTAAAATCTGCATTACTTTGGGTTATCTGAGTCGGTTTTTATAATGCGGTAGGTAATGATTACAAGGTATTATTTAATCGCATGTTGCAGTTAACGCGGCCGAAAGAAATCGCGTCATTAGTTATTACTAAATCCTTGAAAGCGTGTTGTAATGACCGTTAAATAAATGCAAAACATGTTTTCTGCTCGCGTAACTTTCACTAACTTCCCAAAACATAAATATCCAAAAATAATAAGATAAAAAATTCCAGTATTGATCATCACTACGTTTTCAAATGCATCGAATCAGCACGTGTGGATTTAAAGACAGTATTTTACACTCCAACCAATCTTGAGTGACTCACGTCAGTTAAACTGATGCTTGACTCGCAGCAATTAACTTGCAAATAAAGAATATGACAAATGACATTTTAGGACTGAAAAAAACGCTAGGAGTTTCATCTGTCTTAGTACTACACCCTCACCTCGTATTAGTCCATCTGTGGCGTTCTAGTTTAAACTAAAAAGCAAAGGACATTCAGAGAGCACGATGATACCACGTGCGAGAATGTATTGCATTAATTAGTTGCGGATTATAAGGAGGGAGACTTGATCACAGATACAGGTATTATATTGGGAAATATTCACCGTTAAAGGTGGAGGTGTGTCTTGACCTCGACGGAACAGTCTCTTCAGCATTGGTGCTGGAGCTAGAACCATCTCCGTCGTCTCTTTGGCCACCACCTCTCTCCTCGTCTAGGTATAGGCAGAGTTCCTTAAGTTCTAAATTGTCCTTTATCAGTTCCTGCTGTTTGTTGTCTAATTGTCTTAGCTTGTTTTGGTAAGCTGATACTTCCTGCCTCATAACGCTAGCCGTGTACCTCCCGAACCTCTGCCATTCTCGCGCCAATTTTCTACCCTTTTGACGATCGTCGTCCAAGAAACAACACAGGTCTCTTAGCTCCTGGTTATCGTCACTCAAACGCTGATTTGCCTCCTTCAGGGCCCGCAGCTCGTTCAACTGCGCAGAAATCATTCCGACGACATTGGTTGAGAGTTTTATGCCTTCGTGGTAGCCACGGGTGAGTTACGAGCCAGTTATATTACCGGGCTTCTTGACCCTGCCGTGCACTCTTTAAATGCCGAAAGAGTGCAGTTCAAGTTTATTCTTTATACTGCCATAAAGATTGCTTCAAACCACCGACGACAAAATGATGAGACCATTTAACGATTTCAAGAAAGTATGGAAGCGTTTCTATCATTAGCATTTTTTTAAAAGCATATTTGGCAGATTTTCTTTCAAATGATCATTTATTTTGAAAGTTTATGACTGAGATGAGAGTTTATGGAATGAAACGGATTTCAAATGATTCGACAAAATGTAGGTAATTAATTTTAACACACTTTGGTGGAAAACTGAATACCGCAGTTTCCTAGTTAGGTATAATAAGAAGCATGAAAACGGAGCTGAAATGAAGTGACGCACGGAGTCGATTCATTAATATTTACTATAGAGACATGACGGATTGCTAATTGTGAGGGACTGTGTTGTTAAGTTGTGCGCGTTACTTTAGCTATATTGACACACGTGATTAATGTAAAGGTGCGGTATAACGCGTGAAAAATACCGTTAAATAAAGAAGAACATTAATCTGTTGAAAGACGACCGTCAGTAATTATAATCGGAATTACTAAACATGAAAGAAGAAGAACAAACGATTAAGAAAGGTATACGAATTTTTGAATCAAGTTTCCAGTCAGATAAGGAACCATACGCATATATGGAGATGAGGGAATGATCAGTTGACCAGCTGACCTAGAATCGTTGAAACAGGAATATGTGTTGGCAGGTAATAAAATATTGGAATGCTTCTTACCAGACTCTGTATCTGTCGGTTCTGCTCGGTGGCGACCCTCGAAATGTCGGTTTCAGTTTTTCTGACAAACTTGAGCATCTCCACTGGTCCAAGCCTGAGGAAATCCTCGTCGCTGATTCTCTGCCGTGCGACTACTTGCGTCAACGGATACTGACTTGCAGGTGGTATCTGCCCTTGGGGCACCTTACCCTGAATATAACCGTGTGTCGTGGTCTTAGCCGAGGGTAAATTCGTCAAGGGAACGTGTTCGGGTACTATTTTCGTCGGGAATTTATTATGAACATCTTTTGGCGGTGGTGGTGCTCCACGGTGTAGTTGATGTGGCTGATGAGCGTGCAAACCGTTTACCGTCGTTGTCGCGGAAGATATATTCGTTTGGGATGATGAAGGCGGTGGAAAGTGCGGATGGTGTTTCAGTATACCGGTAGTGGGCTGCGGAGGAGGCTGATACCGTGGTGGTACCGTGTCCTGTACTGGCTTGATCATGTGCGCGGTGTGCTGTTGCTGGTTTTGTTGCTGGTGGTGTTGGGGCTTGTTCTTATTGGACATTGCGGCCAAATTAGCTCGGGGCAGGGCTACGTCCCATTTCAAAAAATTCGCGAACTTCTCGTTCGACCACCGCTTGACCCGGTAGAATCTGGGTCAGGCGTACGCGTTCCGCGCTGCTCACAATCAGCTAGGGCTAATAACAAGCAACAGGTTCCACGTTTTCGTGGCTCGCACGTTAGTCGCTTCTTCGATCACCGCTGAATAACATTTTGTGGTTTCCCGACAGTTCTTTTGGACACTCACTTTTTAGCACCGTCAAACTGTATAAATCTCTAACTAATCCTTCATCTCTACTCCCGTCTCTAGACCGATCACAAATCGATAACCGATCATAACTCCGTGTAAAGATGACATGCGTTTTTATTTCCTTTTTTCAGGACACAGATAATATGCTGTAATTCCAACCAGCACAATCCGAGGCAGATTTAAAGCGTTCGTTCTTTTCGCATTGTCCGTTTTATCAATCTACAATCTACGCACAATCGATTTTTAGAAATTTAAAGATCCCACTGAGACCGCGACGATCAGCACAGAATCAGATTGTCGAAGTAGGCCAAATGCTTAACTCAACGTCTACAGTTTGAGGTCTTCGAAATGTCGCGCACTTTTTATTTAAAAAATCTTTGAGCACGAATCTTTGAAACCGATTAGATTTGGAATGTGGGAAAGTTTTGTTGTCGATTAGATATATAAGAATATGGCGTCTCGATTTTCGAGCGTAGCATCCAACTTCTTTGGTTCCTTTGGTCTTGTGGATATTGGAGCACAGATGATACCGCGACCTTTTGACTCCGGTACTTACGGTATAACGCGACGTTAATTGGTTCCAGTATTTCGTCAGGTTTCAGACAGTAAATTAGCAGATAAACGAAGAAACTCAGTAACGATCGCACGTCAAAATCCACGCACGAAACATGGCGACCCCGCCAGCGTCCACAGCCAGCGTCTGACGTGATTGTGGACGACGCCGACGCCTGACGTCACTGCGCGGGAATGAGGAGCCGTTCGCTTATTGGTTGGAAAGATGCAGTGATTTCTGTCGAGCTATTCAGGTGGGGGCAGAGAATGTTGGTCCGAGTGGGGCTGCATTGGGTCAGGTAAATACATACACACCGTATACACGACCTGGTGAAGATCGAGCTCACTCAGTATTTTTAGGTGGGGGAAATAATCCTCATCCCCTTACTATTTAAGGTACCGTCAAGGTCTATAAGGGCTTTCGCCTTTTTCGGGACCTCCATTCTCTGCCGAGGGATATTTACCTGACGCTTCAGGTCAGGTTCACCGAAGCTGAACAGGTGCAACGTAATAAATTATACGATGTACGTAGGCCACGGAACTGCGGGGTGCCAGGAGATGAAAATTTACCGTCTACTCCACGGTACGTCAGATTCATGACTATACTATGGCTATAAAAATTCTTTTTATTTTTTTTCTCTCCGTTGACGAGAAAGTGACAAAAGTTGAAGGCCATTATACGTAGAGACGATATACCGTATAGATATAAACGATCTATTATTTATTTTATGCAGCGGTAATATAGCAGCAGCAGCGGTAATGGAATAGAAAGTATAATTCAGATCATGCCGCATATTTGGAGCACACAGACGGGACCAGGTGTATTTGTTACGAGGTCATTTAGCCATTGTTAATCTATAAAAGGTAAGTTCTGATCAGTGATCACAATCTCCAATAAACAATGAGATGAGATAAGTATTACAACGAACGGACGAATGAAAGAAAAAAAAAAAAAACTATGCAAAAGGCAACCGCATTTATATTTATTTTTCGCATTTGTTAACCGCCTATACGTTGTATACTGTGGATTGACGCGCATCTGCGCATATACATATCTATATTCGCGTTCAGTTATTGCGTAAGATTAAGCTGTGCAGCCGCACGTGATTAGTGGCATAAAAATGATCTCAGGACTTCAGGACACGTTTTCTTAGAAGATAAAGGGAAGGAAGAAGGAGAGGTGCGACTGTAGTAGAGTGGGGCATAAAACTTTGCAGGTCGAATGTATAAGACGAGAAAACACAGCATCGAAGTCTCCCTTTCTGTACTTCTGCTTATACGTATATTTCTGTCTCTTACTCTTGGCCCTCGATGGCCCCGCTTCCGCGACGCCCGCGCCTGTGGGGCCATGACTTGGGCTCGTTTTACTACGGGAATGGGCCTTTTACCCACGCTGTTGATCATGAGCGTGCGCTCGCAAGTCTCGGTCTACACTGTTAGTATACATACTATACTATACAGTGGTAAAACGCATAAACCGAGCGAGCGTATACGCACAAGTCTCAAAATGGAACAACGGTATTTGTGAAAGGTCAACGTAGGTATATAGGTATATTTATATATGTGTATATAACTACTCGGCACAGGACTGGCTAAGGTTTTGTATTTAAATTATGTATCGTTTATTATTATCGGTGTACAAGCGTCGTTACAAATCGCGTAGGTACGACGTCCACCGTACAAAAAAACCTGCAGGTATTGATTACTATTTGTACATATGTATATATAATATATATATAAAATTGTCGATAAATATCGTTATATGTATAATATATATGTACGTTTAAAGGAATTACGATGTATGTTATAACGTTTTAGGTTTAATTCGACACTACGTTGTTATGCAACAATAGGTTAAACCCTGGCCCATTAATTTCAAAGAAATATGGGTCAAAGGTGCATTAGAAGTATAAAGAATAAAGAAATTCACAAATCGTATGTTCATTCACACCTGGAATAAGTGGATTTCATTTTCTAACACTTTTAGACGATTTGTTTAATGCAGAGCACCCATTATCATATGTGTGTAGGTACATACATACATACTTCTAATGGTTACTCATTTTTGAGCAAAATCTGGGTCGACTCATTGTTGCGTAAGAAGTTATAACACCGTACAATTAAACTCACTAGCCATTAAGCTGAGACAAACGTCGCGCGTAATTTTTCTACGAATGAAATAACGAAGAGAGTTTACAAAATGCGAAACACTGTGCGTCGTATAACCGTGGAGATCATCTCGTGACGTGAATTTTAAACGACTAACTGATTGTGAAGAGGCTTTAAAATTCATTTAGCGGATAAATAAGTTGGTACGTTCGAGACACGGTTTGATACATGCAGAGTTTCAAAACAGTCATTTTGCACGGCATTGTCTTCAGTTTTTTTTCTTTTTATTTTTTTTCTTCTTTTTTTTTGTTCCTTTATATACTTTGGACGTTATTTATTTTTTTTTACGCTCTCAATTCCTAGCGGAGGATAAACGACGTGCGAGAAAGAAATCTCATTTATTAAAATATAAATATAAGAAAATTATCTATAATCTATATATAACACCCACGCCAACTCTCTCAAGGAATTAACGACCGATAATTATTACAAGTTACGTTCTACATAACTCGCTGTAAAATTGTGAGATCAGCTGCACTGTGTCATGTATATTTAATTTTTTTTTTTTTATTCTTTTTAATTTTCATATTTATTTCAGATATTTGGAGGGAATCTCTGCATCGCCTCCTATATTATCGCGATTTGCCAATATCAACGTAACTGCATAATAATAATTAATAATAGTATAAACACGAATAAAGCTTATACTGAAGAAAAAGAGAGCTTTCCGTTTTTTTTTTTCTTTTTTTTTTTCACACAAATATAATAATAGTAATAACAATAATCATCATTTATCATTAACTTTTTATCTGTTGGCACAAATTGAACCAATTTTTTTAGTTTTGTTTTTTATATTTCGTTTCTTCATTTTTTTTTCGATAGAAATTGGGATTATGGGAGGGAAACAGGGAAAGAGAACAGCGCATATAGTGTTTTTGGTTGTTACTGTCTTTTTTTTTTTTTTTTCTTTCTTTTTATTATACGGCGCCGTACTCTTCGCTAGAGGGTGAGTCATTTCTTGGCGGGGGTCGAGGTGCCCTGTGGTGATGGCTGACGGGGGGTGGCCTCCTGGGGTGCGGCGGTGGATGGCTACCGTAAGAGGTATCGTCTCCTTCCTCGCTGCTGGGGGACGGTGAGGGTGCGCGATCGTCTTGCTCCTGAAGAAGTTGTCGAAATTCTTGAATCGACTCGTTAAGTGACCAGAGTTGAGATAGCAACGAGAGGTCAAGCTGACGGAGGCCAAACTGCAATTTTCGATTTGAAGGAACCAAAAAAATAAATGAATAAATAAATAAAAAAATAGAATTAGACACAAAACAAAAATCGATAATTTTTATCGAAATATTTGGGAACATTTGGTCACCACAAAGTTTCGTGGTCAGGTGCATGATAGCGAGAATGTTTAAAAACTTCGAAGCGTTGTCCGATGTTTGCTAATGATATGAAAATAGGATTGCGGTTGACCATGGACTTTGCACATGTATTCGTTTGTACTACTTATATATGTTGTATACATGAGAAATTCCAGATTACTCAAGAATCAACTACGATCACGTTTTCTATTCATAATTTATTTACCCTTTATCGCTGAATACTCGCAATAATGTTGATTACGGTAGTATAGATATAAGAGACAGCGTTTCTTTCGCGGAATCTGAATTCCCAGATAAAAAAGGCGAAAAAAATAAAACTGAAGGATATTTATATGCATTGCAAAATGTCGATATTCAAAATTTGAAACAATTTACGTATGTACAGAGTTTGTTAAATCCGATGAATACCAAAATTTACGAGGGCTAAAGCCACCGTGCGATTTGAATTCTAAATACATAAAAAAACGCAAAGAATATTTGATAAACACCACCCTCACACTCTCTGAAAGACAAGCCCTCGTAATTCGTTGGATGACAGTTTGCTGACGGATATCATGTAACAGAATCCAGTTGATCCAATAGAATCGCACAGCCCTCTGAGCTACTGTTGGGTTTCATTTGGTGAAAGACGAATAAGATACTGAAAATCGATCACTCTTCACACCGCTAATTTATGCAATTTTTTAATCGATTTTTTGTTCAAACTGTTTTTGACAATAAGCTAAAGAAAAAGTATCATTGCAAGTTTACGTGCGTTTCTGACCTCCGGATTATCGCCATCCATCGCGGGTGTGGAAGAGCCTGCCTGCATCTATACCTTCAACGTATTTGCATAGCTGTCAGTACAAGATGCAGGGTTTGTTTGATCGTGGGAATATGCTAGCTGAGAGTGTATGTATTAGGTAACACAGAGTCGAATGAAAGGAAGAAGAAGTGAGCATTAAAGAGATACGAGAGAAGAAATGTAAGTGAAGCGAGGCGAGCCAGAAGTTAGGAAGGCGAGGGAGGGTCATGCCTGAGGGAATGCGATGCCGTGGGAGTGGCAGGTCTTTGAGGTTTCTGCTGCGTGTCTGGATTCTCTATCATTTCGACTGTCTCATCGGGCGGTTCATTCAGGGTGGTCATAAAAACTGAGCTTTCAAATTACGTGACTTTTCCAGCATTTCCATAACCAGAATTCAATTTATTCTTTCCCCTAACCATTGAACGGTAACAATTGTACGTAAATCAGGAAATTACACAAAAAAAAAAAAAAAAAATGTTGGTCTTCAGTCACCCTTCCCAAAGAATTTAATTCTACACTCACTTATATCTTATGCTAATAGAAATCCACGATTCAACTCAAAATTGTCACTTCAAAGTTTCTGACGCAATAGTCTCAATGTCACGCCACAACCTCAACAAATGTCACGTCAAAACGCTAACCAATTAGCAAGAATTAGCAATAACCTTCTGTCCCTCATTAATGGAGAGGTGGCAAAATTTTCAACCGGGCGACGAATTTTCCAAGGAACGAAATAAAATCGTTAATAACATAAGTAGTTTTGTGTATACCATTTCCCGCCTAAGTTTTGCCAGCTGGGTATCCAGGGTTGTGAGTTGTCGTCCCTGTGGCGGTGGTCTGCCACCCCCTGGGGCTGCTCTGGCGCCGCGCTGTGGTCTGCTAGATGACCTTGCGGGAGGCGGTGGTGGTTCGTTTCCTTCGCGATTAGTGTTTAGATTGAAACCGCTCAAAGATCTTGGTAACGGCGGAAGTCCTTGGAGACTAGACATGGCTATTTTTTCTTTTATACTAAAACAGTCGAGTTAAATAATTATACTTAAAGGTTATGACGTATATGTAGTGATGGGGAGATGATTACACACAGAATTAAGATAAAACACGTAGGTGTTAGATAATAAGTAGATACGGACGTAGGTATGACACAATTGTGTACATGGTATGTATGTGTGTACGAAAAATTTGCATCCTGGAGGTTTAAAAAAACGAGATAAACAAAATTAAATAAAACGCGAATGGTTTGAACGCCCACAACTAGAACGACTTATGTCCTGTTAGTTTCTTTGCGGTAATAAAATTCAAGTGAAATAATCCACATTTATCGACATCGTGATCCCTAACGAGTTTCGCAGAATTCAACTACAGTGGAAATATGGGGATTTTAACTGTACCGAGATCAATTTGCTTCGCTGTCCACGTACGTACGGAAGCGATTTGCGGTTTGTCATCGGGTAATTTGTATTCGTTGTTTTGCGCAGTCTGCCGTCACATTATTGTTATTATGTACTGAATGAAGAACGGGGAACGGAGCTACATACTCCGCAAATTTGCAAACCCTGTCTTCATCACTCCCATTAGATAAAAAAAAAAAAAAAATTACAGCACGATCTCATCATTACTCTACACGCAAAGGCATGGATCTTATACCTAGCAAAATCGAAGGCACTGATCAACTGATCCTCGTCGAAGTAATCAAATCCGTTAACTTCTTGGTCCTCAGCAGAGTCGTGGGCTTCATCCGTAACTTCGTCACCGGAAAGAGTGATTTTAGTCGACGAGTATCGTACTCCAGCTTCCAGCCAGTCTTGGTGCTGAATATTGACACTGTCCTCAAAGACCACTCGTCGTTCGGGTTCGTCGACGACAACAACGGTCGCACAATCATCGCTGGAAATTGTACTGGATGATGATTTTGAATGTTCCTCCTCCTCCTCCACCGCCTTCTCCTTTTCCTTTTCCTTTTCTTCAACCTCTTTTTTAGTCTCGTGAAGCGAGACGGGTTTAATCAACGATTCCTTGGTTTGATCATCAACGCTTTCTTCAACCCGATTTGGGACATCAGTTTGTTGCACTGTGCTATGAGTTTCTTCGATATTTACACCGTTTTCATTTACTTTTGGGGTTCGAACCTGGGGATTAAGGGCCTCAAAGACAACAGCGCCGTTAACGACTTGTATATGCCTTTGATTTTTGAAAATTGATTGTTTCAACGGGGTTTTAACCTCCGCTGATTCCTTACCAGCAGTGTTTATCACCTTAGGATGATACGCCCTGAAATTATTGTGCGAAATTTGTAATTGGTGTCTTTCTATCGGGTTAGGACGCTGTCTTTGAAAATTAGCGATCTGCTGTAAATTTGATGAAGTGTTTCTCTCGTTCCTTTCACTGAGTACTCTACCAGGATGCTGGAGGTTCTGCTCTTCCGCGTTTACCGTACTCTCAGAATTTTTGCTAATCCCAGCTCCATCAACAACGCTCTTATCCGCGTCCAACTCTTCGGCACGTTCTCCATTAATTTTTGATGCGGATTCATAGACTATCGTCCTTCCTGCAGTCTTCGGTACATTTTCCTGTTCTTGAGCACGCCATGGTTTTGTGTCTGGTGGTGGTGGAGCTTGTCTCGTTGGACATGGCGGTCTGGGAGATCTTTTCAGGGCCTCGGCGACGACTTGTCTGCTAGGTCGTGGCGGTACTGGAGGTGGATGTGGCCTGGGGGTAGCGGCGAGTTGCATTTTAAAGTTTTTTTTTTTCTATTTTATAAGTATGAGAAGATCCTCGTCCAATCTTCTATCTTTTCTTCAAGTCTTTCCACTCTTCACATGTCCCTCTTCTTTCACGTCTGTTATTAATTCCCGCGGAGAAACTACATCGCGATACTTATTATTCGCTTGTGTAATTGAGGTGTATGTGAAGTTTCTTTTTATAGTCGGTTGGTTAGTTAGCGAGTTAATAATTACTATAAGTAACGTCTGCAATAAGTTTTCCTGGGAATTATTTCACCGTTCATCATTCGACGTACACCACACGTTGTCTTGAGTTCTCGTGCTTTGTTAACCTGCGCTTATTGTTTGTTTATCTAAAACGATCACTGAAACGACACGTCTCATCAAACAACCACCAAAACTTTCCAGTTACCATTACGATGAATTTCGAAACCAAAATTAACGAGACAATTCAAGGAACCAAAGAAACGATCTATGGTACACGCGATTCAACGCCGCGCGCACCAATGCCCCTCCAATCAACAACGATGAGATAAGTACCAGATAACGGGTACGGCAGGTGGTTTTACGCCCAAACGTTCCTCGGCGTTTAAGCTTCCTTCAACTACTACCGGTATCTTTTATTCTTTATTCTTTTAAAAGATTCACCACGAATTCATGCCCTCGTAAAATTTATAATTGTTTTCTTTTTGTATTTTTTTAACAATTCTTTTTCTCCAATACCACTTTATTAAACCGTGCGAAACACACTGTTGCACATCACTTAATCATACCCACATATCATCAACGTATAAGTTGATACTGAGATATACACAAGCAATTAACAACAGTTACGTGTCTTAAGATCAGTCTTTACAGGTACGAAGAGGGGGGGTATGTGTATCAAAGAGTTGTAGCAAACTCTAAGAAGAGTAATCCTCGGTGGCGAGTTTCTCTCGCGGTAGGTATATCCTATAAAGTGTTCGCTACGACTGAGGGACCGCGACTGCCGGGATCCAACAAACATCCTCGGAGGTTAGGGAGGGGAACCACGTGACTGTTAGCCGCGTTGTCGGGCATCAGGTAGCTGCCGCGAGTGTATTTCTCGTTTCAATGTAAGTATGTACGTACGTATCGCGCCGTCGCCGGTCACTGGTATCTCAGTTTGTGTGAGAACCGTGTGAGACAGAAAAAGAGAGATAAAAAGAGACAGAGTTGGGAAGGGGATTTAGTGAGGAAAAGAGGGAAGAGGTAAGCGGGAATGAGAAAGAGAGACAAGTTTCTGTTACCATATCATGGTGCAGTCTCGAGTCTATCTACTCACGACAAACTATTACAATATACTTATAGGTAACACAGATGTATATGTATTAGTGTAAAACATCGACCGGTATCTACGACCGGGGACACATCTTTGTTTGTGTAGACAGCATGAGTTCTGACTGCACGGCCTAGTAAAACTTGCCCCCAACCGAGTTACGTAAACGCGCAATATAACCGATCATAACAATATGATTTCAAAGCGCATATTCACTAAGATTTCTTGAAGGCATAAATTAACGTCTTCTTTCATATTATATTTCCCTTAAATATTGCTGACCAAGATTTATCTTTGGACTAATTTAAACTCATATAGCTTTTACAGTTATATTAATATTTGCAGAATTGATTAACAACTTCCGGTCCAATTCTCATTTTATCACAACGTTACACAGAAATAATTAGACGATTATTAATTTAATACGATTCTAAGGAATTGATACTTGCTGAAGTTGAATAAAAAAATTCAATTCTTAGATTCGTGGAATCGTTTAGCTACATTGACTGTGGTCAGACGTTTTTTATTTTTTAACTATTCAAGAAATTCATAAGTCACTTATAGTCCCCGTTAATTTTTCATTCTATTTACTTCCTTTTTTATCCATGTTATTCATTTACTGTATGAATAGAACATCTTTTTATTATGATCGATAAATTTCTCGCTAAACGGCATTGTTTTCTTATCTATCTTCGATTCTATGTAATCATCGGTAAAAGTTTAACACATTTCATTGATAAGGAGCGATACGGCGTTAGGTTCAAGTGGTTAAGAATTAGATTATTCAATTGTTTTATTCATTTTGAGGTAAAATATTAAGTTTTAGTTGATATCCTTATAAAGTGTTTTTTTTCTTCTTTCTTTTCTGTTTCTCATGACGCGTGTCTAGAGTCTACGTAAGATTTCCAACAGATTATATTACAACGTTCGAAGTGATATGAATAAGTAATGCGTAATCGTGAATATCGTCAACTTACGAGGAAACAAAAGACTTTACTACTTACTTTGAGGCTCGACGAAAGTTGCAAGATGGTGTGATTCGTACTTGTGGTATAATAAATGAAAGGAAAGATTTCAAAACGATTTCCCCTAACCCGCGGTAGCAACCATCTCTTTGTATTTGTTTTACCAGTAGTAGTAGTACTACGTACATGCTATTACAATACAAAGAAGAAGAAAAAAAAAAAAACTATGCAAGTGTAATTTCAAACTGATTACATCCTGTAATAATTCACGTCGCGTCGCTTATGCCTAGTTATTATTGTTAAGACTACAATATAGAGAAATAAAATTTTATGTATATAAATAATAGATATATACCTATATCTAAGTATAATATAACAGCAATAGATAAGTGTTTAAATATTTTTACAAAAACCTTCTAATCCAACATTTTCTATTCTCATAATCAACAAAAAAAGAAATCAAATTGTTTTCGTAGTTTTGAGATAAACTAAAACATGTATTTTAACAACGATATTAAAATCGTAAAAGAAATAAAACTACCATGGTGATAAAATGCGCATGATTTATTGTAAGGTGAAATGTTTATATATAAATGAGAGAGATATAGGGAGGAGGGACGGATAATGCGGACGTAATAAATAAACTATACGGTTATATTATACGTATAGTTAGCTTGTTGAGCACTTTACATTGCGAATACGCTAAAATTTCATTGATATAGTATGTAGATAGTGTTCTTACCTCTACTGATGGGTTTTACTCCTTGAACTTCCACTCCTGACGACACATTGGACAGAGATGACTAGTCTGCTGCGAATGCAGCCACTTCATGATGCAATGGATGTGAAAACAATGCGAACACTGACCCCACACTTGAAGAAAGATAGAAAGAAATGAAGAAAAGAAAAAGAAAGATACAAAAATAAGGAAAGATATTTGAAAGAAAGAAAAAATAAATGAATAAGAAAATTATCACGAAAATAATATAACGCTATATGTGTATATACTAATTCTAGATTTTCTATACGGAAAAACCGTACGGTTCACTGTCCTGAACGCCAGTCAGCTGAAATCGTTCCGTAACCATTGAAAGCTTCCTACTATATGTAACTGGAACGAATTTACCGATCGATATTTAACGCGGTAACGCGCAGATGCGAACACGAACCTATGACAACACGATTTTTGTTGCATTCACGATCAGTTGAAACTTCACGGAGTAAATAGAACTTAAACTTTAAATTATATTTTTAAACGAAGATTGTAAATTAAGCAGAGGAAATAACGTTTCGTATTTTCTCTCATTTTAGTTATTTTAGAAATATTATTGCGCGGTTGGCTTGCCGCTAGAACTCAAACGTATTTATTCATTCATCGCTATTATTGGAGTGGCCTTACTCTATTGTAGTTATAGGCACATATTGTACGTAACAAATAAAAACAAAATTAATTTAAATGTTGCGCAATATTAACGGAGATTTGAAATGACGAAGTGTCAGAAATTCGAATTAATGATATAATAAAGAATGATAACGTCGCGTTTTAAGAATGAATAAACATAATTAATACGTAAATTCTTTTTCAGTATAAGAAGAAACACCACCCGTTTCAAGATATTGGAATTTTTTAAATTCTAAACAGTAACTAATAACAAAGCTAAGGAAATTATTTAATAAACATTGTGTATACCTAACGGGCAATCATCACCGGGGATTTTGCAGTCTGGACAACTTGCATCGAAAGGCATTCGACAGATGCCGCAGTTGTCGTCGTTTGCTATCCAACGCCAAGTAGCTACACCTGTCCAGCCTGGGAGATAGAAGAAAAAGAAAAAAAAAAAATGATTTATTTAGAATTCGGGGAACTCAGAAGCCAAGGATAGATAACAATTAGAACAAGAAGACTCTTCTATATGTTATCAGTTTTACTGGTTTCGGAAAAAATTATTAAAGAGATAAATGTCGTTATAGGTTATGTTGTCACTAGTGTGAAATAAACTGATATATGTCACTTACTTTTTATCGTAACTCGCATGTTTTTTACATTACATTCACGAAACTAGAAAGTAACTCAGGTTTTGGTTCTGAAAATTTCAAAAATCACAAATCGTTGCGGAATATTTTGATAGATAAGTAAGAAATTTATTGAAATAACAAATTTTAATGAATTTTGTCAACGGGAGCTCGATATCACAGCGACAGTGGTAATGTTTTTTAGTCACACCTGGTGCTGCGATCTATAGGATGTGATTATAAACTGTTTCGAACAAAACACTGTCTCGTCGATGAAGAAGGTTCCTGTTTCGATCAATGCGGCGAAAAAACCAAGGCCTGACTCTGCAAAATTATAACAATTATCGAAAAATTGGAATTGGCTTTTATGCACTTTGCGATAGTCAATGCAAAAATTCATTCAATATCGGTTGATAAATCGCAGAATGAATCCGCTGCAATATTATTTCGAATACCTAAATTTGATCTTTGGAATCCTGCACTGTCTCGTATGCGATGTCTTCATCTCCAATTATGAAACTACTTGCTTGCATGATGTCCCTAAGAAGCGACATGTTTAATGACACGAAATAATGAAGATTCTACGAATCATCTGAATACTGAATGAAGTAGACAATAAGTAATGAGAATAATGATAAAAAATTGCTCACAATAGTTTGATAAGTTTGTCATATACTCGAAGGACAGAGCCTTCTTTCGGCCACGCAATGATTATTGTTGTCCAGGTCTTGTAACTCCTCGGTTATGTTTGTTGGCGTGATTTTGGTGCTTTCCCTTGGTAATAAACATTACAGAAAATACAAACGTCAGATAATTATAGAGCCTTCTTCATTTTATTATTTCTCTGGTTTCCGGAATTATTTCTGAAATTTTTTACAGTGTTAATTAATGGCGGTAGATCATTCAGTACCGAAGTGCAGATTCTCATGGATACCGATACGGTAAGTTACTCTGTTCAATCAAGACAGACGTTTCGTTTAGGCGAAAAAATCGATTTGACAATCGACGTCGAAACAGAAGTGACTTTTCATCTCTTCACCAACGCCAACAAAGAAAATTCGCATCTTCTCAAGATCGGGGATTTGAAGAGCCTGATAGAATCTCCTTTCGACTCCGAATGGCCTACGAAAGTTATCGTTCACGGATGGACAGATTCGGTCGACACGTACTGGTACAATAATTATCGCAATAACTACTTGGCCTCTGGAAATTACAACGTGATTCTAGTCGACTGGTCGTCTGGCGCTCGTAAGGAGTATTTCACTTCTGCAAAATTAACACGTCCGGTAAGTTTGAGGCTGTGCAGGTTTAGGACCGAGTTCTGCATCTCGCGCAGGAAATTGACGTATAGAAGTATCAAAATTTTCGAAACAAACTCCTAGTACAGGTCGGAGAGTACCTTGGACATTTTTTGGCTTTTCTCGAGGAGAATGGCAACATGTCATTGTCCAGTTTGCACATTCTGGGGCACAGCTTAGGCGCTCATATCGCAGGTATTGCTGGATCTGGTTTGTCAGGTCGAGTTGGAAGAGTCACTGGAATGGATCCTGCTAGTCCTGCTTTCGAAGTACCTTACCTAACGGATCCAACAAACCGCCTTGATCCAACGGACGCTAAATTTGTCGATGTCATTCACACCTGCTCAGGGACTGCTGGTTTCACATTACCAATTGGTCATGCGGACTTTTATCCTAATGGAGGTACCTTCCCGCAGCCAGGATGCCCACTGATAATGTCTCGTAAGTATAATAAGTTATATTTGAAGAAAAATGGTTTGATCATGAGAGTTGGGAATTCATCTGATCGACATTGTGCTTATAGATTTATCAATAAAAACAGTGAATGGATTTGTTCAAAGGATTGATTACCTTCGTTTGAAAACTTTTCAAGTCCCGTGAAATTTTTGAAAATCATTTGAATTCCATTGAAATTTTGAAATCTGTTGCACCCAAACTCTGATCAATGATTAAGTCTTGAGTTTTTTTCTCAGAATTTTGCAGTCATGGTAGATCTCACCAGTTTATGTCAGAGTCCATCCTTCGGCCGAAGGGATTTTTATCCTTGCGATGTAATAATTGGAGAGAGTTTGTCTCAGGGCATTGCAATCCAGAAAATGGTACGGCATTTATGGGAGAAATGGTGAATCAGAAAACCGGGGGATACTTTTACCTGAGAACCAATTCACAGCAGCCCTTTGGCCAAAGTGAATTACGACGTGACGAAGTTTGAATAAATAAATGTCAATTATTCGGGTGAAGAATGGGGAGTAGAAAAAATCTGTCAGATTTCCGAAAATTCCGAACATTTTTTAATATCGCAAAAATATCTTGTGCAGTATAATGTTTTACAATTATTTTTATGTTTAGCGCTTATCATGAACACTTAATAAATGTTAAAATACATCATTTGAGTTTTGAATTAATTAAGTCGTTGGATTCACATTAGTTTCTTTCACTGATTATATCATTTCTTCAGCAGACGGTTTTTCGAACTCGTCACAAAAGAGAACGCGGTATTTTCGTCGGACAATGGACCAGTCGACAATGTTTCCTATTTTAGTCGACTCATCAAACGAAAATTGACTCGCGTCAATGCTGTTTTTGTGCTCTGGAACAACCCTCGATTCCTGATAAAGTGATGAAGAATATAATTGTAAATCCATTTTGTTTGAGCTCGAATTTTTACACTTATTAACAATAATTAGCTACCTGATATGATGAAACCCATTGATTGAAGTGTTGGCCAAGGAATCTCGGCGCATATCGTTTCTTCGCACTTTTCTCCCGGTTCATTCGCTTCTTGAATACTTCGTAGAGGTACAAAGACCACGCACTGAATAAGTTCAGAGGTGAGGGAGCAGTACTCGTTCTATAAAGCAATCATGCAAATGAAGGAAATTAATTTCTCCGTTTTGATACATGGTAATCCATATTTTCCCAAATCTACTGTTCTTTCTTTAAAATAATAAAATTTTTCAAGGAACTTGTTTTTCTGAATGTTCAAATAATCTTATATCTTATCTTCATCCTTGAAAGTCTGAAATTTTCTCATTTTTATACACAATAGGAAGTGTAACTAGATAATCTATAACTCATATTGTCTGTACTCACTTTTGCATATTTCGGATAAGTTTGCTGAGTCCATATTTCCACTCGATGTCACTTTGGGATGTGATGCTTTGATACGTATCGCTCATCATAGCGATTAGCAGGTTTATCAGAACAATTACGGTGACGAGCATATAAAGCGAGAAGGATATCTGAGAAATAGAACAACATAAATGAAGTGATGAAACAATGGTCAACAGTTTTGAAATTTAAACGTAATTATAGCTATTTGTTTCATGGAAGTATCATTGCCTACCTTGAAAAGATAGAAGGTCCATTCAGGCTGCTTGTTTACTCCATGATTAAGGGCGAAGTTCTCGACACCCTTTTGACCGAAGATAGCAAAGAAGAGGTTCTCGATAATTTGGACCGGACTGACAGCGACTGGAAAATAAATCTTATGTTTTAGAAACTATTATGATGGTGGATTGGTTATAGAACAGACTAATTGATTCATTCAACGTTCCATGTTAAAATAAAAGTTTGCATCAACGACGTTCAAAATAATATATAAAACTTGCAGGAGTGGAATTTTATTTATTTATTTATATTTTCTAACAATCTACTCATTACGATCAGCGGAATTTAATGCTTCGGTTTGGTGAGCGAAATAATTCGCTCCAATATACGTTCTGGTGCGGATCAACTCGTGACTTGCAACTAGGGATCTATTTGCAAGTGTTCCATACAACGTTCTCTATCAGGATGCACACACACACATACATAACAAAAGTGTTCGTTCCAACTGGTTTACTGGATCATGCTGTGATATTGTTCAAGCAATTTATCTAATCAAAATAGCACGACGTTGTGGGGTAGTTTTTTCATTTTGCAAATAATTTTTTTAGCAAAATTCAAAACCATTCATTAACGATCGCTTCTCCACGATCCCAACAGTCAAGAACATTTCGCCGAATGAATTCTCTTCTCCTTTATCAAAACTGTAAATGAATAAACAACAATGATGCAGATTGATTTTCGAAGGTTCTACATTCAAATGATGTGCCTTCGTGAATATACAATACGTACATACATGCTCGATCTGACAATGAGACTAAATCTCATCCAAATTTTTGGTGAATCTAAATTAATGCTAGTCAGGTTTTTGTAAGGTCAGGTGATGTTGGGTAAGTTGAGGTCTGGTTTTGCACAATCGATTTACGGTGCAGATCTCTTTTGACTGAAAAATCTCATACAGGGAATTTTAGTCAATTGAAATACCACCGTTATTTCGAGTTTGAAAAACCTATTACAAAAACCGGAAGTGAATGCACGTGCACACTATCAGTCTACGAATGCTTAAGACAGAAGATATAACTAACCGTATGATGTTAGACGTCGACGGAGGATTGAATTAATATTTCCATCAGCTTTAAAACTTAGGAAAAAAGGTTGTACGCTTCAGCGACGGTATCTTAGGGGACTACATAATTTATTCTATATAATGTTTTAATTCTTTATATAATGTTCTAATAATTTATTTAACAAATCTTATATACGTATATATGTATATATTGTACAATCATAAATAACGCTAGTTTATTATTGGTCCGCTACCTAGATCAGATGGTACAAACGTTATATATGTATATTATACCTATGTATAGTATTTATACATTAAAATGTGTATAGTAGACAGGTAATTGTATATTTTTATTTCTAGATTATAATTTTCTCTTTGCTATGTTTAATACGGTTCATGATCTACAGGCGAGGTGCCTGGTCAGCCTCAAAGGCTCGGTTGGTAGTTGTAGATGTTGTCAGGACTGCCAGTGGATCGGTTTCAATAGGTTCCTTAAGTTCTTCCGATGGTTTTTCGGGTTCCTCACCAACGAGTTCTCGGTATTTTTTTCTGACTGCATCCCAATCGACGACATTGTCTATTTTTACGGCATTGCTGAAGGACAATTGGCTTCCCAAAGGACTTAGATGAGCCACGGACAAGGCAATGCTGTCCTTGTGGGCTACTTGGCCTTTTTTTATCTTTGATAACCATTTTGCGCCCATTTTAGAACGAGCAGACATTCGATTAGGTCGTTGAAAGCCCATCATGTGAACTACGGATGGACGTTTTCGTTTCGCTGCCCGTTTCTTGCAAAGTTTGTAAAGGTACGAGATCCAGGTGGTGAGTAAATTTAGGGGTGACGGTGCAGTCGTTGTTCTGAAATGGTATAATATTCAATCTCGATAAGATATTCAGTATCGATTGCAATTAAAAAAAAACGAAGATTTTAGAATTCTTATTTCTCATAAATTCGCAGACGAAGAAAATTCAGCTTTAGAACATCAAAATTAGCGAATCAATGACATTGTGCGAGCTGTATAGTGATGGGCAGAGGCATATTGAGTGCTTTTGTCAGAGATAAAATCGAAAAAAGTTTTAAATATAATATTTCAATAAATAAGTAAATTAGATTCGCAGGACAGCAGAATATTTCGAATTATAATTTGACACCGAGTTATAAAGCAACTGCAAAAATTCGATTGTTTATAAGGAAGTAAAAGGTTTTAAGCTTTGTTAAAATATCGTCGAATATAAACAGATAATTACGGTGTTCCAATGGCAATCGTTCAGGGTCTCTCCGCCTCTCCGCTCATCTAATAAATCTCCTTACCTATGCATATTCCTGACGAGTTTGCTCAGTCCATACTTCCATTCAATGTCAGACTGAGCTTGAATACGTTGGTAGGTGTCACTCATCATGGCAATAAGAAGATTAATCAGCACAACCACTGATACCAGCATATAAATGCCGAAAGCCAACTTGAAGAGCACTGTAGTCCATTCCGGTTGTTTCTTTTCAATCTTGAAGTGCTCGTGAGTAGTCTGCCCAAAGATAGCGAAGAATAGTAGTTCAACGGCCAGTATGGGGCTCATCTTAACTGTAAATAGGGGTCAGAAGTTCTTGAGAAAATGAGGAATAATACTGGGTATGAACGTGCTCATGCACTGCTCTAGTTATATAGGGCACAATCTCTATACTGTGCATATGTAAGGACGGGAAATATAGGCACATAATCCGTTCTATGGGGTTTAACAAAGTTCCAACCGCTAATGATATTGGTAAGTATAACATATGGTGGATATGGGGAACATTTCACACCCATTTTAAACGCAGTCATAACATAGCTTGCAACATACATGTATGCCTATTGCGGATAACGGATGTTGCAATGAGCGAAAACTATGGCCATACAATTTCATCAATCATGAACATTTTACGACAATAACATGCGGAATGTGGATCAACTAAGAGTAGCCCTTCGTATACATCCCAGACGCAACGAGATGTTAATTGATGTGTCATGCGTGACATATGTCAATGAAGACTATCTAATACTTGAGGAAAAACTTGATATTTTAGTGAAACCCTCGACGTGGATATTGTAAATGTAAAAAAAAAAAAATCGAATGAAACTCATGGACGATGGTTTAGGATTGAAAAATGCTCAATGCAATGAACTTTGCACACATGCTGGACTCATTTATTCTCTGGGCGGCATTCTTTTATTTAAAATGGTACACGGTATGTTTATACGTACTACATCGTCACTGTTCGTAGGTAATCACATTTTTTGCCAAGTACATTTGGCGATTATACACCAAGATGATCAAGACTGGGGAGTGAAAGAGTGGAAAAATATCCTCCACGGTTCATTTGGGCGGGAATAACCATGAGCGAATCCATTGTTGACCAGTTGTATTACATGGGTGGATTAGATGCTGCAGCTGATACTTTGGAGGTGTTTGATTCTCGTTCTTGTTGTCATTTTTTTCGTCCTTGTCATCCGTCTAGACTTCTGTTTCTGGCTCACCCTCAGTGAGAGTTAAGTACCTACGTCTTCCTAATCGAATCCCGGTCATCGAAATTTTCGATTCTGGTCGCAATATTGATTTCCCAGTGGGCTGATTGTGAGATGAATAACGGATAAAGAGACGCTGTCATTCGGTTGTATCTGACTCTTCTTCATCTTCGCTAACCACTTCACAACCGTTTTGGGATCGTCCAGATGCAAGTCCTATGTCATGTGAACGAGTGATGGTCGCTTGCGTTTTGTTGCTCTGTATCGAGTTTTGTGAAGTGTACAATCGAGGTTGTATAGGGAGTTGCGATGGTGCTGTCTTGATTCTGTGAACAATGAATTTTCTTTATCCGTAAATTGCATTTTTTAACATTCCATTCGCTAGTAGAGTGTTGCAAAAAGAAGAAAAGCACCCATAGGAATGTCCATAGAAGAAGAAAAATTACACAAATGTCACCAAATAGCAGAAAAACCCGATAATTCATACTTAATCCACACTTGATGATAAATGAACAAAATTCCGGCTTACCTGTGCATAGGTATATTTTATCAGTCCAGCCGATACTTCCACTGAATATCTGACTGGGCTTGAGTGCGTTGACAGGTGTCACTCATCATCGTAATTATCAGATTAATCAACACCACTACCGAGATCAACATGTAAACCCCAAAGGCCACTTTTTAGGGATTGGGAAGAAGAGATACTCGAAGATTCATTTTTACTGGAATCCGAACTAACGTTTATTTTGTTAGTGTTATGGGGGTGCGCTACACAACGTGGTCATGCTCATGCTACGGTAATAGCCGTGCTTGGGCAGACGTCGTGCACTGAGAAAGTTATTATCGGTATTAAAATACTGTTTAAAAAAAGAAAACTAGTACATTAACGAAACTGTGAGCATTGCTGGTTTTTGTATCCGTATCGAGTTTTCCACTCGTTTATAACGTGTATGTTACTTATATTGCTAAGAGACGACACGACACGAAGCGATGCGTTCTTAAACTGCAGACTGTAACATCACGTCAAGTCAATACGTAACAACGTAAACGACACACAATACACACGAAGGCATCCAGAATATGGATATGTACTTGATTATGCAGGGGAATGCCTGTTCGGATTAGTTTCGTGACTTACGATTGAACAATCCGGAATGGCAGTGGGTTCAAAACGACAATGTGATTTTACACGCTATACAAGCCACCTCGACTCAGGCAAATTAATATGTACGAGCAGACGTTTGACGGTGAGGGTTTAACGACTCGGTAATTTGAACTGGATGTAGGTATGGAGTATAATTTATTATTGTCATGAATGTGAGGAGAAAGATAATGTTACGTTCAGGCCATGCCATGATTGACGATGTGTTGATCAATATTTTCCCACATTTTCATCTCATATTTGGAGATTTTAGAGCTCGGTAACATGCATGGATTGCATATGGTATGTAAAATGTTGGACATGCTTTTTAATCGTATAGTTCATTGCATACCCTTACTGTGTACATTCAGATTTGCATGAGCAAACATGTTAAGGAAGGATTTTTGTTAAAGACATGCACTGATACTCAGGAGTACAAATTCAAGAATGAATTCAGCATCGTCTTATACATACAGTCATAAAATCTTACAGTCTTTTAGTGCTATCGGTTTAACACACATTTTGTCTTGTACCGCCCGTAGCGTCGTGGTTGCGCTCATGCTGGCGTGTCCAACATCCACTCTGTATAATTGCTCAACAAATCTATTACAATCAAGGGTGTTACACGCCTGGTTCCACAACCATTTGTGACTTCTTTAATCTTAATTCTAAAAACTGTACAAGACTTTAATTCAATCCGGCAGTTAAAATAGGCAAGTATCTTTCGGATAATTGATTATTCATATCACGATATTATTCGTCCGTAATCCCTTGAAAAGGGTAGAAAATTTGCTATAATCTTCGAAATTACAATATTTCAGATTATTCGAAATTTCAGGAATTTTTTGAAAGTTTTTTTGGTTACATGTTTTGAAATCCCATAAAATATTTGAAAATCATTCAAATAGTAGGTACTGAAATTTTTTGAAATCTCATAATCCCTGTGTGCCTTAACATTCATCATTGATTGACCCTAGAATTGGCCCCCAAAAATTTTACAGTCATGGGATCTAATGCTTCGGGTTGGCGAGATAAATCATTCGTTCTAATGTACCTTCTGGTGCAGATCAATTCGTGACTGCAACTAGGGATCTATTTGCAAGTGTTCCATACAACGTTCTCTATCAGGATGCACACACACACATACATAACAAAAGTGTTCGTTCCAACTGGTTTACTGAATCATGCTGTGATATTGTTCAAGCAATTTATCTAAACAAAATAACACGACGTTGTGGGGTAGTTTTTTCATTTTGCAAATAATTCGTTTAGCAAAATTCAAAACCATTCATAAACGATCGCTTCTCCACGATCCCAACAGTCAAGAACATTTCGCCGAATGAATTCCCTTCTCCTTTATCAAAACTGTAAATGAATAAACAACAATGATGCAGATTGATTTTCGAAGGTTCTACATTCAAATGATGTGCCTTCGTGAATATACAATACGTACATACATGCTCGATCTGAGACTAAGTCCCATCCAAATTTTGGTGAATCTAAATTAATGCTAGTCAGGTTTTTGTAAGGTCAGGTGATGTTGGGTAAGCTTAGGTGAGATTTTGCACAGTCGATTTACGGCGCAGGATCTCTTATGGCTGAAAAATCTTATCGGGAGTTTCAGTCAAAAGAGATTCTCCAAAAACTAGATATGAGTACAAAGCCCGCAGTCGCCAGAGCAAAGAAGAGGCAGTTGGCTTACAAAATTCAGAGATGTTTCGATTCTTGGATTAGAGAAGTATCTTGGGGACTCGAGTAGTCGACCTTGAAGCCCACTGCTCATCCCGCTATTTTGGAAAAATGGTGTCAAAAAGTGTTTTTTTTTTTTTGTAATATTTCCTTTCGTGATGATCCTACAGTCCATATGGTTATTATCAATGTTGTAGAAAAGATCATCCCCAACAACTTTTGTTCAAACCTTTTTTTCGTAGGTCGAATAGTTTTTTACCTACAGCGACGTAAAAAAAAATGTTTGGACAAAATTTGTTGGAAATTATCTTTGCTACGATATTGGTAATAACAATATCGGCCTTAGGAGCACCCGGAAAGGACATATTGTGGAAAAATCACTTTTTGCCACGATTTTTCCTCGATGGCAGTTCTCACGACAGCTCGCCAAAATAAAAAAAACTCAGAGGATTACTCAGGGTCCCAAAATTCTTCTCTCATCCAAAAATGAGAACTCTCCTCTAAATTTTTTATGCCAAAATTATCTGTCGACTGGACAAACAGGTGCGCTCTATCGGTCTAAAAATCTTTATAGGAGAAAATTAAACTAACCGTATGATATTCGACCTCGAAGGATAGTCGAAGCAATATTTTCATCAGCTTAAATCTTAGGAAAAAATGTACACTGCCTTAGCGAAGGTTTTTTACACTATTACGTAGTTCTAATAGTTTATTTAACAAACCTATATGTATGTATGAATATATCGTTACAATCATGAATAACGCTATAAGTATTGGTCGGCTACCTAGATCAGCTGGTACAAATGTTATATACACAGGTATATGTATATTATATAGTATTTTTACATTAATATGTGTATAATAGATAGGTAAATTCTATCTTTGGTGTGGTTAATATGGTTCATAATCTACAGGCGAGGTGCCCGATCAACCTCGAGGACTTGGCCATCATTTGAAGATGTCAGAGCTATGAGCGGATCGGTTTCCACAGGTTCCATTATTTCTTCTGATGGTTTTTCCGGTTCCTCACCAACAAATTCTCGATATTTTTTTCTGACCGAATCCCAATCGACGACATTGTCTATTCTGACGGTATTCCTGAAGGACAATTGGCTACCTAGGGGACTCGGATGACCCATTGAAAAGGTAACACTGTCCTTGTGGGCTACTTGGCCTTTTTTTACCTTCGATAACCATTTTGTCCCCATTTTAGAACGAGCAGACATTTGGCTCGGTCGATGGAAGCTCATCATGTGAACTACGGACGGACGTTTTCGTTTTGCTAATCGTTTCTTGCAAAGTTTATTGAAGTACAAGATCCAAGTAGTGAGTAAATTTAGGGGCGATGGTGCAGTCGTTGTTCTGAAATGGAATAATTTTTAGTCTTGTTAAGATATTGACTTTTAATTTTAATTAAAAATAAAAAGAAGAAGAGTTTAGAGTATTTATCGCTCTTTAATTTGCAGATGAAGAAAATTCAGCTTTAGAATATCAAAATTAGCGAATCTACAACATTGTGCAAGTTGGAGTGTTGGGTAAAGGCATATGGAGTGCTTTTCCAGATATAAGATCGAAAAGAGTTCTAAATGAAATACAATTTCAATAAATATGTAAAAAAGATTCACATGACAGAAGAATATTACGCACTATAATTTTACAGATAGTTAAAGCAACTGTAGAAATTTATTGTTCTTAAAGAAGTAAATCGTTTTAAATATTGATAATAGATCGTCCAATATTAACGGATAATTACGCTGTTTCAGTGGTAACCTCGAGGGTCTGCTTTCCACACGTATAAAACTGAGAAAAAAAAAAATAAAAAAAAAAAACTTCCTTACCTATGCATATTTCTGACAATTTTGCTCAGTCCATATTTCCATTCAATATCAGACTGAGCCTGAATGCGTTGATAGGTGTCACTCATCATGGCTATAAGAAGAGTAGTCAGCACAATCACTGAGACGAGCATATAATTTCCGAAAGCCAACTTGAAGAGCACCTTGGTCCAATCCGGTTGTGTTTTTTCAATCCTGAAGTGTTCAGCAGAGGATTGCCCAAAGATGGCGAAGAATAGTAGCTCAACGGCCAGTACAGGGCTCATCTTAACTGTAAATAGGGGTCAGAAGTTCTTGAGAAAATGAGGAATAATCACTGGGTATGAATGTACTCATGCACTGTTCTAGTTATATAGGGCTGCACGCTCTATACTATGCATATACGGATCGGGAATCTAAGAACATAATTCGTTCTATGCTATGGGGTCTAGCAAGGTTCGATTCGCTAATAATATGGGTAGGTAAGTATAATATTGTAGATACGGGGTGCATTCCGAAACCCACTTTAAACGCAGCCATAGCATAGCTTACGATATAATAAATATACGCCTATACATATTGCGGATAATGGATGTTGCGTAGAAATAAAAACCATGACCATAAAATTTCATTAATCATGAAAATGTTATGAAAATGGCATGCGAAATATGTATAAACTAAGAGTAGCTCTTCCTACATCCCAGACGCAAGGGGATGTTAATTGATATGTCATGCGTGACGGTTGGCAATAAAGACTATCTAATACTTGAGGAAAAACTCGATATTTCAGCGGGATACTCGGGCATGGACATTGTAAAGGTAAACTAAATTGAAATAAATTTATCGATAATGGTTAAGGAACGCAAAATGCGCGATGCAATTAACTCGCTATACACATGCTGGACACGTTTGGTCTTTGGTCGTCATACTTTTATTTATAATAAATATACATCATTTATTTTATGTATGTATGTATGTACGTCACTGTCGATGATCGAATTCATGGTTGGGTACATTTTGCGACAAGCCTAAGACGAAGGGTGATGATAGTATATTTTTATAAAAATTTTCATGCACCACGAAGCTCAACGTTACATACGTTACAGTGGCACAGCCTGATCGAATACATACTTCGTTTGAGGGGATTGCGCCTAAACGACGCACCAGTAGTTTTGTTCAGGTCATCATCTACAGCCCTTAGATATTAAAATTCATTTACACATGTACGCATGTAAATGTCTGTTTAAATGTAGACGCACGACGTATGGGCGTTAAATAAAACGAATGATCGTCGTGAGGCAGTAAAGACTTTTCACAGAAAATTCTTGGTAGTGGCCAACGAGGGGTAAAAGTCCGTTGCAGAGGGTTAAAGTGGTGGTGAAGATTTTCGAGTGTATCCAAATATCGTTTACTAGTTTTACTATATGGGCGGACTGGACGCCGTGGCTGGAACTGTCGAGGCGTTTGATGCCGTGGGGCCAATATCATCCTCATTTTCATTCTCTTCGTCCTTATCATCCTTCTCGGCTTCCTTTTCCGGCTCACTCCCGGTAAGGGCTAAGTACTTCTTCCTGATCGAATCCCAATCGACGACATTTTCGATTCTCGTCGCGTTATTGAAAGACAACTGACTCCCCAGTGGACTGAGATGAACAACGGATAAAGCAACACTGTCCTTCGGTCGTACCTGGCCTTTCTTCACCTTAGCTAACCATTTTGCACCCATTTTTGATCGTGGAGACATACGTCCACTGCGTCCAAGCCCCATCATGTGAACGAGAGATGGTCGTTTGCGTTTCGCTGCACGTTGTCGACAAAGTTTTATGAAGTAGACGATCCAGGTTGTCAGGAGATTCAGTGGTGATGGTGCGGTCGTTGTTCTGTAACAACAAATTTTTGTCTTTCATCCGTAAATCGCAGTCTTGAATATTTAGCTCGCTAGTGGAGCGTTGCAGAGAGAATAAAAGCACCCGAGAACGTCCGAAGAAAAAGGGAAAGATCATCACTACCAGTCGCCAAAAAACAAAAAATAAATAAAAATAAGGTGGACATTTACTTTATTACTCTCTTAGCTGATTTCGCCGTATGTAATTATTCAGGTGAAAGTAGTGTTGGTACGCTTTAGTAGCGAGAACGTAGAAGAGATCAGAAAGACAGGAAAGAACGACAGAAGTAATGGATAATTCATACTTAATCCATACTCGATGATGAATGAACGAAATGCCGGCTTACCTGTGCATATTTCTTATCAGTTTGCTCAGTCCGTATTTCCACTCAATGTCTGACTGGGCCTGAATGCGTTGATAGGTGTCACTCATCATGGCGATTAGTAGATTAATCAACACCACTACCGAGACCAACATGTAAACCCCAAAGGCCAACTTGAAGAGGACCGAAGTCCATTCGGGCTGATTAGTTTCAACCTTGAGCTCGCCGTGGGTGGTCTGGCCAAAGACCGCGAAGAAGAGGTACTCGAAGGCAAGTACCGGATTCATCTTTACTGGAAGCCGATTCAACGTTGATTTTGTTAGGGTTACAAGTGTGCGCTACGCAACGTGGTCATGCTCATGCTACGGTAATTGCCATGCTTGGGCAGACGTCGTGCGCTGAGCAGCCATTTACAGTATTAAAATACTGTTTTTCAAAAAAATATCAGCACATCAGCGGAGCTGTGACCATTGTTGGCTTTTTGTTGGCCATTTCGAGTATGCCTGCACTCATTTACAACGTATATGTTACTTATATTGCTAAGAGGCGACACGATGCGATACGCTCTTAAACTGCAGGCTGTAACATCATGTCAAGTCAACACGTAACAACGCGAACGACACATAATACAGAGACGAAGGCATACAGAATATGGATATGTAATCGGTTATGTGGGGAGAGAATGTCTGTTCGGATTGATTTCGTGACTTACGATTGAACAATCCGGAATAACAGTGGGTACAAAACGACAATATAATTTTACGCGTTACACGAGCCACCTTCGTTCATGTAAATTAATATGTCTGAGATGACGTTTGACGGTGAGGGTTTGATGACTCCGCAATTTTAACTGGATGTTGGTACAATATAATTTATTATTTACGTCATGAATGTGAGGAGAAAGATAATGTAACGTTCAGGCCATGCCATGGTTTGTATTGGTTTGTAGTTTTTGATATTTTAAACTGCATATATAGGTATAAGGTATGGAGATTGCAGGGCTTTGCAACATGCATGGATCGAACGTAGTTTATGAAATATTATATATGATTTTTGTTCTTACGATCGAATCCATACGCTTACTATATATCATGTATATTTTTATGAACAAATACGCTAATTTAAGATTGATGAGTAACTTCTTTTTTATTTTTTGTTAAACGCATGCACTGATACCAGAGGATCCGATCAAATTTGATAGACACAGCTTGTTCCCAGTCGCAGTAGCCTGAAATTGAATAAATGGAACACGCGGTGCCTGCAATAATATCTTGGGCGTGTTTAAAAAACAACAATGATTCAAGTCTGCAAAACATTTCAAAAACACAGACATAAAGAATTGTTGGTAAATTAAAAACAGGACATAAAACATTAACGTCGACACAAAATGCATATACATTGGTTTCAAACACGACAATAACAGTTTCCGGCTGCAGTGGACAAACAGTCAAAAAAACACCCTGAAGAGGATCTCTAACTTGGTAGACCTCGAAGAAGGCACCCTACTCATTGTCTATTTTTTATTTTTTATTTATTTTTTTTTAATCTGGGGCTCTTCGTGCTTCCAAATCGTAGTGATACCCTTCGGGGTACGCCGGGCAATGGCGCAGGCAGCAGTCCAAGGGATATAATGTATATATGTATATCAGGCAATAAACACACGCACGCGTACACACACAAAAAAAAAAAAAAAAAAACCGTCAAAATGCAACGCAGACGAGACGACATCGAGGAACGATTCCGCATTCACGAATTCATTTTGTGAATTCAATTCACGAATTCAGCATCTTGAGTCAGCAAAACTTACAGTCTTTAGTGCTATCGTCACAACACTCATTTTTTTTCTTGTATTTGCTGTGGCGTCGTGTTTGCGTTGGCGTTGGCGTCTCCTGTACCATCCACTCTGTATAATTGTTGTACAAACCTATTCATAATCAAGTTTGTTACACGCCTATTTTCCACATCCATTTGTAACAGAAGCTTATCTCAATTTCTAACAACTGTGCAAGCTTCTAATTATTCTACCCAGCAATTAGGATACAAGTATCTATTTGATACTTTACAATTTCGATCAGAGAATCCGCCCTGATCAATTATACCAGTTACCTACACGAGTGTAACCTACATACACGCTTTTGCATGATCAATCGCTTGGTCACGTTACTCATAATTACAATACGTACTTACAAGGCTGTAAATTTTGGGAAAAATAAATAACATCGACAAAATTCTTAACACCAAAGTTTTAACGGTTATAGGTACTTAATTATCCTAAAGAAATTTTGTTTTTTGATTTCCATTTATGATACCAGAGTCTAGAGCCTGATTAACTTTGTTCTGTTAAACTTTCATGGCAAGTGGATTTTGATATGCAATGTGTCTTTCTTTAAAGAAATTATGTGTTTTTTGTTTTTTTTCATTTGCACAAAATGGGGTGCAATTAGATTTAGGTAAACGGTTGATACTTTACCATCTTTCCACGATAATATACTTCCAAATAATTTTTTTTTTTTTTTTTCAAGTCAATCTGAATAGAGCTCCTTATAATAAATTTTTTCAAAAACATGAACTGAATTTAAGTTACAAAGGCTAGGTGTTCAATTTGAATATTTGAACAAGTACCTACATAGTACGTAGACTGAAAAAAGTTAATTAGTTAAAGTGCCTGTTTGGTAATGTTGTTTTTTACTTACCATCGGAAAATGAACTCTTCCTTGCTTTATCCCATTTCTTATTGATTTCATCGGATGTCTGGTTTTCGAAGGCCTGATTCAAAGCGACAAAATGCATGGAGAATCCGAAGACGAAAATTGCCAAAACAGAGAGAAATCGAGCCAAGTCCTTCATCAGGTTTCCTATGATGATAGCCCATGGCCCGAATAGGTAATGGAACGAGAGGAAGTCCAGGATCTGTACGCAGGCCAGCAAAAAACTAATTGCGAAAAGCTGGTTGCGCAGGTACAGTAAAGTCGGCCATTGTGGTTTCTGGACTAAGCCGAAGCCAAGAAGGTGAAATGCCACTCCAAACACTCCGAACAATAGCACTGCTAGTTTAATCCATCCCAGACCACTTTTATCACTTGGGTTCGTCAATTCAAACAGCAAAAGTCCGGACAACATAACTAACAAACACCACTCGTACCAGTACGGTATAAGACTCGGTCTCACAACGGGGTAAATCGGCGTGATGCCAACTAGGAGTAAAAACACCATAAGGTAAATATGGGACGTCAAATACGACATAAACTTAATTATCGGCACATTGTTGTACTTGTGACCAAGAGGTAAAGCGAACACGACCCAGACCGGTGGGCACACCAAAAAAGCTATGAAGAGTAAAATCGTCCTGAAGGCATTCCACTTCAGACTTCCCTGCCATAGTTCTTGAAGGTATCGCTGCACCACCGTGTGAGCGATCACTTCTTTTTGTTCATTTTCTATCAGAACGTCAAGAAACTCGACGTTCCTTCTATCCATTGATGTGAGAATCCTTCCTGCTGAGTCAGCACCGGCTGCGAGAGCAAGTAACTCAGTGGCCATGGCTTCACACTGTTTACCAGCCGCGATCAGATCTTTGGCTCTTTCCTTCTCCTTTTCAGATAACTTAACGTAAATGTTTGATAACTTAGCGGCTGTATCTACCGGGGCTGGTGATACCAGAACGAATTCTTCTATGGGTTTGTTGTTGTTGTTTTTACTGCATACCATCATGTTGTAGACAAACTGAAGAGGAAAGGAAACAGTTCGTTTGGTTTATCGTTTTAACTGGAAATCGATATACTTGGAATTTAAACTTGGGGTTAATGTGGCGATGCCCAATTATCAGAGGTTGTCGGTTTCATTGGTATGTTCAATGAATAAGAGATGCAATTACCGGCTGACGTTGACGATGAAATAACTTAAGCGGTTATTAACTTGACTTAGTGCAATGGACGGTGCACAATGTCGTTTACGATATATCAGACAAGCACCAGGCTTCTTAAGATATGATTTTTTTGGCGCGATAGATTAGTTGAGAAGATATCGCGTGACTGCAAAACGTTACACTGCAAATTTATTTATTCAAATATCGACTTCTCCGACGAACAGCAAAGTTTAAGATAGCGCACGCGTGATATACCGCCATCCGTTCATCGGATTTGTGCTTCTCATACAAAAAAAGATACCTAAATCTCGGTAATATTCAACCGCTGAATTATCGACATCATATAGGCATACCGGGACAGCTTGAAGATTCTTTTTAACTACTAGGAGAAAGCGCTCTGAGACTCAAAAATTGTTTTTTAAAATACCGCGAAGGATTCAATCTAATGATACTAAAATTTCCTAAAAAAAAAAAATCTTATGGAATTTAAGTCACGATCAAAGGAAGAGTCCCTATCACGAGGCCAGGAAAAATTCCATCTGAAGTATGTATGATCGATCGCGAATAGCAATGTCTAATTTGCATCATTCATTGAGTTTGTGAAAGTTGATATGCTTCACGAAATCCATGCGTGTTACCATCTCCTGTCGACATGTCAAGCAAAAAATAAAAAATAAAAAACTCGTGTCTAATATTGAAATATATCACGAGTGTACTCGAAGTACGAAATATAAAAGAAGGAAGCTTTAGTCGAATCTTGTCTTTGTCCAAATGTCAATCCATAATAGAGACAATGATATATCGACTGGTAAAAACCTCCGTTTAAATTTCTCCTCACCCTTCTGTCTTCCATGAGGGCATACGTGTCGTGTTCCTTTTCCATCAAATACTTGAGCACATCATTGTGCCCTTCGGATGCCGCGAACCAAATCGGAGCGCTTCCTAAGTTGGTCTCGCTCTTCGGCATGGCTCCACTTTCCACTAGGAGCTTGACGACGTCCAGATAACCAGCCCTTGCTGCACAGTGAAGTGGTGTCCATCCGTTTTTGTCAGTTGCATTTATCTCTGCACCCTGTCCAAGCAGGACTTCAACCATTTGATAATGTCCATGTGTCGCAGCGATGTGCAGGCCAGTTTTTCCGTGTCGGTCTGCACTGTGAAGAAGCTCAGCTGATCTGCTGAGCAAAAGCCCAACCACTGTTATGTGACCTCCGAAACAAGCCAGATGAAGGGGATTAAAGCCATTCTCTGTTGTTGCAGCTTCGACCTGAAATTAAACGCAGAGTTCCGTAACTTAGGACCTTTGAATTAGGTTTTTAATCTTACCTGAACGCCGGCGGAGTTCAATAATAGTCTCACGACGTTTTCGTTACCCGAATAAGCAGCAAGATGTAGAGGTGTCATTCCAGATTCAGCGCCCAACTCACCGACAAGTGAACCTCCGGTTGGTGGATCGGACTTAACGGTCCCTGGTACGTGGGTGAGCAGCTCTCTGACGGTGTCTTTAAAACGGGATGATAAATGCCGATCATTTGTATTGTATTAGAATTCAAGGTCATCATTACTCAACTGGGAATGGATGGAAAGCAACTAGGAACATGAACTGTCACTCCATCGTCATTTAGAAATTATTCCCAAAATTAAACAAACAGAAATTTATGTTAAGATTACAATCGGGTAAGGAACCGCACCTTGTGTGATCATTCGAGGTCGTTGTAATTGGTGAAATAATTCATATTAGTCTTCGTTTCCTGGATGACATTAGCACGTCGTAAACATTAATTCACACGATGTAGGTACACTAGGGTGCAGGCTTGTTTTGAAGTGCCTTATGGGAGCAGCACTTCAAGAGAGTGTTAATCAGATTAATCAACAGTGTGGTAAGAGAAGAGCAATTAACCCAGAAATCAGCTAACCAAATTCTCAAACTTATATACCAGATAAAGAAACCAGGTTACGATCAGTGGGGCATAGAATAGTACACACTAAAATTAACTCAGATTTCATTTTGCACATAACCGATGACACTGTGGATAAGGAAAATGACCGTGTTTCATAATTGCGGATTTTAATCGTGAATTTTGTCGTCGAATATTACTGTGTTTTTTTTTTTTTTTTTTTTGTACAAAGAACCAGGAATCTTCTGCTTAGCAGCTTGTGATTATGGTTAAGAAAAAATAGCTGGGGTTTCGTTGCGTGCCATTTGCAGTGTCGTGAGATCATCCGCTCGTAATAAATATTTTCGTTTATTTTCGTAATTAAGGTAACTTGTAAAATTCTACTAGCTAATCTTGGATCTGTGAATATGACTGTAGGCTGCCTTCAAGTTGCTCGATCAAAAAGTCTAGAACTCTGGAGTTTACCAGCTGTACGATGGTAGAATTTTCTGTCAAAAAACGAAACGCTCACTAGTACATGGCCATAAATTATAATTCACTTCTTTCTGCTACATCAGACGACCAGTCACGCTCTTTGAAATATACAGATATAATGGATAATGAGTATTACCTACAGTAACGAGCTTTAAATAAAAATATAGACACATATAACGACAATTTTATATACATGTATGTATATTTTTCTTTTTCGTTCGTCATCATTTCCGTTTCCGTCACGCTACCCGAGACTTGAACACACACCGCGACTTCCGTTAAATGATTGTTATTGCAGCTGCGAAATACCGTGATTGCGTGCGAGGTGGCCTTGACCAACGATTTCCTCGCGGTCGAACGAACGTCAAAAGGGCGTCGTCACGCGAAATTTAATACGAAGTGAGGCCTCGTTCTCGCCCAACTTAAACCAAGATGAGCAGCCGACAACCGACCCTGAAGAAAAGCCAATGCGACAACCAACGTCCCTGCAATCTACCCTCGAACTAAAATCAGCAGAAATTATTAGCATAAGCTATTCTTGTATATTGGTTAATAGGTCAGTCAACCACCCGCCGCCTCCCGCTCGGCCACTTGCAAAACAATCTTCTAATCCAGATCTTGAAAGAAGCCTTGAATGTATAGCGTGACAGTTTGCGATATCTACTATTTTTGCGAGTATTGCAAGAGGGTCAATCCTGGCAGACGATGAGACGCTGGTATGAGGTCAACCCAATTTTTATTTCATACCATTAATTTTCGCAAATTAATTACGACCATAAACTTTTTATTATCAAACGTGTGTACTGGACAGTTGATAATGAAAAACTACGTGGCGAAATTACTGCGAAAGATTCGCAGGGGAACATTATTGTGTGTAATCGATCATCAATGAATTAAAACTGAATATGATGATATAAAATCCTTGAAAATTTTTTTTCCTATATTCTTCGTCATCAGAAATGATTAACGTTTTATCAAGATAAGGCAATCCGGTGAGTCAGCAAATGCGTTGTTGAAAGAGTATCAGAGAATCACGATCAACTACTCACCAGCTTGTCCGAAATACGCAGCGACGTGTAGCGCCGTGACGCCCAATTTTTTGCTGGAAATTCTTAAGGACTGTGACGATCTCATGACCTCTAAGACTTGTCCATGTCCGTGCTGAGCTGCGAGATGAACTGCCGTGAACCCGGCTCTGTTTTCATCGGCACACGAAGCACCGGCTCTTACTAAAGCTCTGACAACTTCGGCGTGGCCACCTTCAGCAGCAAGTTGGAGTGGTGTGGCCTCGGTGAGTTTATTCCTAGCAGAAATAACCCCCTGACGATCGAATTTCATCAGTTCTTCGATCACCCTGACACTACCCTGCATAGCAGCGATGTGAGCGCATGTGTTCCCGTCTTTAGTACAGGCCATTACAAGACTAGGATGTCTTTGAAGAAAGAGTTGCGCCACTTCAGAGTAATTATTCATGGCTGCAGCGTGGATAGGTTTCTGTCCTTGATCGTCAGTCGCATCTATACTAGCGCCAAGTTCAAGTAAAAGCTTACAAACTTCGAGTTGACCAGCGCTAGCAGCGAGATGTAAGGGTGTCTGTTTCCTCAGGGTGAGCACATCAATAGCTGCGCTATAGTCTTGCACGAGGAACCTGACTAGGTGTGTATATCCATTCATCGCAGCGAGGTGAAGAGCTGTTCGTCCCACCCTGGACTTTGAATTAATAAACGCTTTGTTGGCTAGAAGTGCATCGCAGACCTGAAGGTAGCCGCGTTCAGCTGCGAGATGGAGGGCCGATCTTCCCTCGTGATCGAAGACGTCAACTCTCGCGTGGTTCGCCAAGAGATTTGTTACCAGTTCCATGTGGCCGCGGTGTGCAGCTATCAGCAGCGGTGTCCAGCCCACTGAACTTTGACGATTTAGAGCTTTTTGAACGTCCGTTGTTGACATGTGTGCTATCATTTCTGACAGGACTTCGTTGTTACCGGCCAGTGCGCAGTAGTGGAAGGCTGACTCCTGGGCCTGCTTTGTTTGGAGTGAAACATCCGCTCCGCCCTCGAGCAGCGCTCGGACAACTGCTCGGTCATCGCCCAGGATAGCAACTTCGGAAGGTTCGATTTGAGCTGCGTAGTGTAAGCCACTTGCTCCATCGTGTGTTACGCTGTTTACATAGGCCGTTGCCATTTCAGCACCTCTTTTATCCTTAACGAATTCGATCAGGTGCCGGACAACATCGGCTCGACATCCTCTGCACGCCAGATGCAACGGGGTTTCACCATTCTGTTGGGAATTATGAAACAAAAAATGTCCATTTGGGTTAAGGAATTTAAAGTTTACTTTGTGCAAGGCAAACTATGCTGGAAGACACATCGGAATCAACAATGCTGATAATACTTGTTCAACTTGTTCAGGAACAAGTTTTCCCAGCACAATGTAACGACTGGGTTTCGCCATCCTATTCTACATATGTGATAGAGTCATTTCAATGACAAAAATAATTCAACAGATGAAATATTTACCATCTAGGTAAGTGCGTGGGTGCGCATGTAAATGAATTATTACAGTGTGCACTCGCGAGGCAAAGTGCAGAGATGAGAAGAAAACATCTAAGGTAAAGTTATTCGTGTCCAATTTTTCTTTCTTTTTTTTTTTTGTCAACATTTGACGGAACACTGTGGCGTACTTTTGACTTGAACATCGGATCCCCTCCATCTTCAAGAAGGAGGAGCATTGTGGCAAGATTTCCTTGGCTTGCTGCAACATGGACTGGAGTCTGTCCGTCATCGGTAGTCAAGTTGGGACCAGCACCGGACTTTAGAAGCATCAAAGCACATCTATCACCATCCGGTACACGCGCAGCGATGTGAAGCGGTGTTTCACGCATTTTTCCACCTCTCACATGGACCTCTGCACCGTATCCTAAAAGCGTCTCTACAACAGATGGCTTTGCACTTTCTACTGCTATGTGGAGAGCCGTATAGTTGTCGTTCGTTGTTGCATCAACCTGAAATAATGGAAAAAAATTTGCAGTGTGATAGTGACCATTTTTGAGACACGTTACATTTAGTCCTACAAATTGGGGATCGATTTAACAAATGGGAAATCATCATAAGGGTATAAATTGAGTATTGAATGAGAACGATTATCAAATTCATGTCTTTTATCGGTACAATGGACAATGTAGACGATGATATATAATTGTTTCGTTCTATAGCCTGCCGAAAGTTTATCGCACTAGCAATCTCGTTTAACCGGTGGTAACTCTTGGTGAACACGAACACTAATTTCACCGCTGGATTACTGGCAAGGTAACCAATAATTATCTGCAGTCTTTAACCGGGCTAATTGCTCTGAATCCGTTTCCAATTATTTATTACATTTGCAATTTTTTGTATTCGTATATGCACGCGCTGTTTTTTGGGCACGAGGAGAATTTGCAATGGAGTTTATAAAATATGACCAAAACTTACCTTTTCACCTCTTTGAAGAAGCGTGCTGATTATCCCCACGTGGCCATACCTGGCCGCCGTGTGGATCGACCGAGCTCCTCGTTTATTAGGCATGTGGAGATATACGCCCTTCTTAAAAAGCATGGTAGCACATTCTGAATGTCCGTTTAATGATGCGATATGCATGAGCGTTGATCCGTCTTTCGTCCTCTCGAATATACTGGCTTTGAATTTATCTGCTAGAAGTTCGATTATAGAAGCGTGTCCATTTTCAGCTGCAAGGTGCATGGGGGTTCGGTCCTGATGATCAGCAATCGAAGCCGATGCTCTTACCCCGTAAAAATATTTTACGAGTGTTTCATCCCCCTCTGCGCTCGCTATGTGTAGGGCTGTCTGACCTTCACCCTGAACAAAACACGCACGAAAATTCATTATACATATATAATCATGATTTACCGTTAGTTCAATGGAACCCTCTTGGTTATATCCTTTTTAACCGAAGAATTAAACTTCTGCAATTTCCTAGCTTTACGTACCTATAGCCAATTTTATATTTTAACTACTTCTCTCTGAAAGTCTGAGCGTGTCTTTCACCAGAATCACAAAGCTCACTCTTTATGGTCGATAATTATAAACCAAAAGTTTGATTAGACTGCAGTGGAGTTGAGAAAGCGATGAGTGAACTTTTGGAATACTAAAGATATTGAAATTTTTACAAATATGGAATTTTATGTGTGTATTTGGTAATGAAATCATATTTTCGATTTACTCACGATGAGAAAAAAGGGCAATATTCTCTATTTCAAGACCCTGAATCAGCAACAGGTTAATAACAATCTGAGGTGTCTACACAACTCGGTGTACCAAAAGACCTCTTGGTCTCCTCCTGGTCTAAAAACTTGCTAGACTTGTGGACTGAAGCTCCTTGCCAACTGAACGTCGAGCGTCCGACCTCGCCGACGACGCATTGCGACAATTAGCCTCATATATTACGCATACAGCCCTCCCATGGAGTCCTCCCACCATAACTTAGTTAATTATATTCCATGACGCACTTGTTCAATGTACAAATGTCGTTAAATTCTTAATACACACACAGGTTAAAGACTAAGTATGTGTTTACTCTCCTTTGGTTTAACAACAGCTAAATCACGGTGCTTCGTCAACGTCGTAAGGATTTGTTTGTTGCTCACGATATCATCGGGCGTAAACGTATATTTATAACTTTCGAAATTATTCACCGACGTATACAATAAATTAACTCCATTTGACCAAGACATATTATGTTTAAGAAACTAACTGGCATTCGTACTACCAACAATTAAGTTGCAAAAATATTTTTTCGCGTACTGTGATCTAAGTAATGAATTGCTTCATCGCGGATTTAATTACCGTCTCTGATCACGAAGAGTTTGACCTCGGAAATGTCGATCTCTTGTTAAAAAAAAAAAATGATCTGTGTGATGTCTGATCCGAATTGCAGCGGTATAAAAAAAATTCTGAATTTGGATGCTTCCATGGCTTTGGATAATTCGACGATGAATTGTACGAGACGAGACATTTACCAGTGATTCATCTAAGTCATTAAATGTCAAAATGAAAGATCATTTTTCACTCACATTTTGTGTGTCAACGGAGGTTCCATAGTCGACCAGGATGCGAACCATGTCTACGTCTCTTCTCCTGGCAGCCAAATGGAGAGCCGAATCTCCGGCTGGTGTTGTGGCTCTAAGTTGATCCGTGGCTTGTTGAGCCAAAAGTTCGCGACACATTGATTGATTGCCGGCCTCAACAGCCAATAGAAGAGGAATTTTTCCCCTCTGAAAGAAAACTTGCGTTCATAGATCATTTGTATTTCTATAGTTGTGCATCGAAAATAGAAACAATAAGAGATGCTCTTCATTGCTTGTCACGCAAGCGATTTTTAATGTATGGAAGCTCGATTGTATATATGCCCTGAGTCAATGTAGTCATACGATATAGAAATTTAGCGATCAGTGAAAAGCACCGTAATTTTAAATAATAAAAAATGCACTCGGAAAATGACGGAAGATGAATTTGACCTCGTCTGGAAAAACGGCGTTTTCCACCGTCGTTTTGCCCGAGTTTTTCCAATTCTTCGAAACTCCAGCCTGCAGTCGATTTCTATGTACAAAATCGGTTGTATGGAATTCGGATTTATCCGATCCGCGGTCACCATCTTCGGATGCCTTTGATGACATGACGTCATAATTGTAAATGTACGAAGGTTTTTCAAACCCGTTATCTTCAGACGTTGGCAATCCTCATTATTCTCTTCTCATTGTTCAGTGAAGTAAAGTCCATTTCGCGATGATGGATATGTCTATTTTTTGTCCAACGACGAACCGTGCTTGTTGATTAAACGCAAAATACCGAACCAAACGTCACAAGCTCTTCTCAAGTCTTGACGCAAACAATACAAAAGCACAACGTCACGGAAAGACAAAGCGACTAGGCGATCGAATCAAGACTAACTCGAAGCTAAGCGGGTTCGCGGTTCGGTCTGAGTAGAGAGAATATCCTCGGGTATGAAATTCGATCGACAAATAAGCGACGAAAACACGACTAAAACGTGACATCAACGGCGTCTACATAGCACATTTAACTTCTTCTTATACGTATATATATATATGTGTATATAGTTGCAGGTCGGATTGTCCTCTTACGATTAGTTCGTTATCGTGACAGAGAATCGATATCTTGAATCTACGATTGGTAGGGGAAAATTCCCGAGCATCAACCTCCGTAAAAACTGAGTAAAACTAAAAGAAGAATTATGGAGGCCCGGGCCAGGACTCGGTGGGCGTCGGTGCCAGGCTGCGATACCTCAGGGCGGCCCCGTAGGTCACGCGAGGTGCACCACCGGGGGATGGCAGTCCCGCGATCCGAACACTGACGACTATCTATCACCAGGACATTTGCGGAGCTAGATCGAATGTTGGACAAAGAAATGCACAATACCTTTTGTGCATGATGCATAAAACTATCACAACGATCAGAATTTTTCTAACTAATCATTTATTCGATTCCAAAACTCAAGTATCTAGAAATAGGATAACTCACCCCGTCGACTTTTAATCTGATGTCTTTTCCTGCTGCTGCTAAAAGTGCCCGAAGAATTGATGTTGCAGTTCCAGTCTGTCTCGAGGCCACTAGATGAACGGCAGTCTGTTGCCTGGACTGTTGAGACGATAAAGAGAGAGAAGAAATATAGCATGAGTTGAAAGGAATCATGTGAATAGAAAATTTTTGATAGAAAATGATGGACTTACCCCGCCGGTCGCGTAAGGGTCGACACCTTTTTTAGCTAGAAGAAGTTTGACGACATCTTCTCTAGAGAACATCGCAGATATATGAAGGACATTGTAGTTGTCCTGAAACATGGTATAGTTAGTTTATAATTCACGTGATGATATTCAACGATGTAGTTATTATAAAGCGTGGAAATGAATGGAGTCTTATCCGACAATTACCAGTCAAGCAATTTGGTATCCGAGGTATTCGAGTACCACAACACGTTTCGAAGGCAATTAGGTGCACGCTTTTGGTTTTGTTTCAATTAACTAAAAACAATGTTTTAGTGGTAACAATTCGCCCATTATTATTCTTAAACTAAATTTTTACTGAACATCAAAGTTTAATTTTATTTAAATAATTTGCCTGACATTTCTTCACGTTTTTCATCAAGTTCAATGACCCAGCTAACAAAATTAATCTAACCATCAGATTCTTGTTACACTTTTCAGACACACTGACTTAATTTGCCTTGAACAGACGTAATACCTTAAATTTTCTTTTATTTTAATGAACTTTAGATACTCGATCATCTAGATTCAGGATACGTTACGAGCTTTTTTTCTCCAACTCAGAGTCGATGATCATTTTGCCTGTCAATATCGAATACGTATTATATAATTTATTGGGTTAGCATGCAAGAGAAGATAATTTTAAGTATTGACAGGTTATGATGAAGAAAATTTCGGTTCGTCGTAACCGTCATGCTTATAATTATAGCTGTAAGTCATAGTCTGGCTTTCAGGCAATAACTCGGTGTAGTTTCTAAGTCCATAAGCCAATAGGGGCGTAAATTGCATTTTGCCGCACCCAGCATTAGCTGAAAGTAGCCAGCCACCATTCCAATCACTGTTTATTAGCATGCAATTTGAAAATTATATCGAGCTCAAGGGAGTGGTAGTTCGAACCTCGATGATCGATATACATATATATATATATATAAACAAACGCCTTCTAATATTCATTCTATACGATATTATAGACCATTATATGTTTAGACATGCCAACACGTTGATCTTATAACCTCATGAAGTTTCGTATACCTAAGTTTTCCAAGAAAACCTTAAGACCTTTTGATGAATCACGTTCGTTGAGGAAATTCAATGAAATGAATTAACATTTTGATAAAATATCTTGAGGTTATACTTGCACCCTCCTCTATGGTCAAGGCATCATTTTTTTTTTTTTTTATTTTAATTTTCTTTAAGGGAGCTTTCTACTTTCTATCGACTTTTCTCAGAACAAAGTAAACAATTCTGATTTACCATCTAACACGCACCTCTTTGTTACGCGGTTTAAAGACTCATAGAAATTTTTTTTTTCTTCGAAATGCAACACCTTTATATATAATTTAATGTGCAAACATATACGATCGATGCTAATCAATGTATGTATATATGTATACATAATACAATCAGGCATGGAAATGTTAAAAAGAAATTGAAAAATCGTTTAAAAAATGTATATATAACTTTTGCCGTCTTAAATTGAGCACAGAATTAGCAACCCTTGGGCTCGTGTTCGATGAAGATCTGTTCACCAACCAACTACGGACACGCCAAGTTTAGATCGCCATTTTCAAGGCCTCCAAAGTGAGTAAGTGGGTGTACAGAGTGACTCAAACGGGCTGTGTGATTCAAGCATACATATGTAAATCCGTGAAATTCATCCAACTGTTATTATTATTATTATTATTATTTTATTTCCCTAACTTCCAAAAAGCGCGAATATTTTTTTGCCTAATTTCCTGTGGGCGCAGTATAAGGCCGTTAATTGTGGCAAGTCGTTCTAACGCCGGATAAATTATTGGAACAAAACTTTTATACCGTGTCATGCCAATTCCACATTCTACTCTATTTCCATATTTTGTTTGCAGTTACCTCGACTTTTTATTTATTTATTTATTTATTTTTTTTTTTGGGCGTTAACTAAAGTGAAATAGAATTGCTGGTCTGTATTAATAATAACACGTTAATATATTAGTCTAAATAAAAGAAAACTTCAATCTTGAAAAGTGGAAAACTTGGGTTTTGAAAGTATTGACGGTGCACGTCAATCTTGAAATCTATACCTTATAGTGTAAAGACCATCAAGACCCACCAAGGGAATGATACCAATGAAAAGAACGTCCACGATTGTGCTAGTTTAGAATTTTTTAGTTCACGTATACAGTTAAAAAAGTTCCCCTGGTATTTGTCCTCGGAAATTAAAGTATGAAAATAATTTAAAAATAAGTTCTTCGTATAAAATTGATTCCTAATATCCAATTTCTGATTTTTTTAAATTTATCAAATGGTCAAATATTTTGTACAGTTCTTTTGGTTTAGCCTCTATTTAAATCTAGAATAGTGAATAGCTGAAGGCCAAGTAAGTTCTCTATCGTATGATCTGACTAGGATCCGTGTTAAGTTAGGGTTTTAAGTTAGGGGTTATAGATTGCGTGAAGTGGTGCCAAGGCCAAGAGGATTAAGTAGGCCGGTCAGTCAGTGGGTCAAAAAAAAAAAAGTAGTGCGATTCCCTTAGACGATAAATAACGGCCACCCCTTTAAGGGGGGACCGATCTCCTTATAGCTACGTCTCGCAAATCTTTTGAGGTCGCATATTTTTTTTTTATACCTTTATTCGACCTTCACGGTGGGACATTATTCGACATTGTTCATTTAATTTAGGTTTATTATAAATTCAGGACGGATATGACGCAACAAACGTGTGTGTGACCCGGAGGATCGTAAGAGTGGCAAAAACTTAAGTCTTTACATTATTCGTGATTTTTCGAAGACTGTACACAGGCATGTGCATTTCCCGAAAGTTTATAACAGAAAGGAGAAAAAAAAAAACAAAGAATAGAAGTTCGTTCAAGTTTTAAGCTGAACGCGTGTAATTACTCCAAATTTAATCTAATCGAGTGCAATAATTGGCTTTTGCTTGTACTGCACTTTATACTTGAGCGGAAAATCGATGAAAGTTCAGCACGTATGTATGTACATAAATTATAGTACATTAAGCCGCGATAGTGAACGCATGTTAATTGCAATTTCAGTACCCACGTGACCTCAAGTACATTTAAAATAATACGAAAGTTTTAATAACCGAGGAATATGATAAGAAATTTTATTATGTCATCGATAATTGTGGCCAGTTTCGAAGTAACACTTTCGAAAAATGAGTTCAAAGAATTTTCTTAAATTGAAATCTTTTTGGCAATACTTACGTTGTTTCGACAGCCAACATCCGCACCAAGATCTATCATTCGGTCCAAAAATCCCGTACGATTATCTTTCACCGCGTACATCAACGGCGTCATACCAGTCGTCTAAAACAAACATGAAAATAAAAAACATAAATCTCTCTTTCTCCTTTAATCACCCTCGAAAAAATTTTCCCCATACAATCGGGTGAATCTAAAACACTACAATTTCCTTTACGATATCCTGTCTTTTTTTTGGCACAGTCCTACCCTCCAGTATCAATAAAAAAATTAAAAATATGCTGTTCAAATCCTGAAATTTTTTAACAATTTGAAGGCTGTTCGTTTCCGAAAAAAGTTTTTGACTAGAAAACTCACGGGGTCCATAACTCCGGCTAACGGTGATGGGTTTCCTTCTTCTCCAGCCCCTTGCGCCGCTTTTTCCAAAGATTTAAGTAGCTGATCAACCGGAGCCCATTCCCCGCGTGCAGCAAGTCCCAAAAGTCTCTGGGCCCCTTCCCTAGAAGTAGCACCAGCAGATCCGGGTTTGCTTCCAGGTAACGGAGGCTCCGTAATACTCGCCCCATTACTACCAGCCGCACTTGATGCTGGATCATCTTTTCCACCGGCAGGACTATCTTCTTTACTCGATGGATTTTTCTTGTCCTCTTTACTGCCCGAAGGCTTTTTGTTACTGCTACTCATAGCTTATCTAGATATTTTAGGTGGCAGGATCATGTCACAGGAGTATTAGATCCGAATCGAAAATTTGAAGGAATCATTTCCCCATAAAACTTATAATAAACTGCGGATTTCGTAGCGTGTATTTATCGGTTTAAAATTCATGGTTTATAATAAACAAAATTCTAACTGCAAGTTTCAAAAACTTTTCATCAAAGGAATATCAAACTTAATTACGCCACTTGATATATTTATTGATAATTGTGACATGACGAGTTTCCACGGTTTGTCTTTATCACTTCGTCTTACGTAATTATATTGGTAATAAAAATTTGTATAAATATATTTCGTTATCAATTGGTGTTTACCACTGTCACACAGCACTTGTATAAAAAAAATTTGTAACTCTATTACTGCACTAGTTAAATTAATTATCAATTATTTGTGTAGGTATAGAAAAATTACGTAGGAGTAATAGCTCGTTGATTTTAACTAGAATGGAAAGAACTTTCAGGACCTTTTTTGTCCGGTGTATATGCAGCACCTTGAAAAGTAATTCACTTAGATCGTAGATATAAATTTAAAATTTTTTTATTTTTGAGGTTTAGAACTTTACGATGGATGGATCCATCGCCTCGTTTATAAATCGTGAGTACTTTAATTTTTCTAGTGAAAAATAATATGGTAGAAAAAAATTACAACGGTGTTGAAAAAACTCCGTTTAATAACGATGATGTTTTACTCTCGGGCGTCCTAGCCTTTCTGAAGACGCTTGCACCAGAAGAGGGTGGCTTTAGGTTCGTCATGGCGCCGATCAACCAATCGCAGCGGTACCGTTGGGGTTGTGGGGAACTTGTGTATAGAGCAAATTTTCCTTCAACACAATGAAAACCTTGGTTTATAACCCTGTGTGCGCCCAGTGGAACACACAATCACAATCACAAGCACACAAACACATAGACGCATAAAATTCTCGTATAAGAATCTCGACGTAGGCGTAGGATCGTAAGAAGGTAGTGGGGATCAGGGGAGGTAGGTAGGGTGCCGTCGACACGCGACTTCCGGCGCAGGACGACCAGACCTGGTCGACACGCCACGCAAAGCACGCCGTCGATCTCCGTCTTCGTCTAGAGTGCAATTTTCTATTATTTCGCATCTTTATTTACCGATTCTTTCGCTAACGAGTCAAGTTCAAAAACGCCAACCTTTTATATACCAGGATTATAATTGACCTTATACCTAAAATTCTTTAGTTTTTTATTTCATCAATAACCGATTTAACACGCTCGTAATTTCAATCGTGATAGATTAGGGGATGACACTTGATTCAAAAAATCATTCTAAAGATGAAAAAATGTTCAATTTAATTCCTAGCTTCACAAAAAGATTTTTAAAACACTTCAGTTTCGTCATAATTTAAATTTTCTAGTTTTTAACTAATTTTTTTTTTTCAGGTTTTATTTTCCAGTTCTTCGCCCATAGTTGCTGGTTCTTAGAACAACTTTATCGCCATTAGTATGAAGTAATAAAAAAAAAATCGTTGAGTGGGTGTATCGAAAAATTTTGATTAAGAAAGTATCGACCCTGATCTTTATAATTTTTGTATTTTATTTAACGGCATTTACGAATGACTTTGTGATGTAGTATACATCAATGTTCTAACCTCCTTTAGCTACCTTATGATCATATGAGTGCGTTACAAGTCGTAATTTACTGCTATGTAAAATCTCACACCAAATCCGCATTGCGGTTAACTGTACACGTTGCATTGTCCAGTTTAAGCACATGGTATGCAATTGTATATATGTGTGAGTAAGTATTATGTCTAATGCCAGTGTACGAGATGGGTATCTTATATTTTCACTTTGACTGTGACAAATGTATGTACCTTGATTTTATTCAGGTACTAGTTTGTCTTCGTCTTTATACTCGGTGCATGACAGTTGCAAATAAGAGTCTAAATTAACCGAGGCTTTTCTATTCCAGACTCTGTAATATCTTCGAATTTTTAAATGAAATTAAAAAAGTAATCGTCTTCATCGGTAATGATCGACGCTTGTATTTCATCGTCGAATCAATCGGAGACATAATAAATATTCGTATTGTGTCCTTGGATTGGTGTTAGCTTATACTGTTTACGTTTATCAGTATATGATAGCCTGATATCAATCTATGTATACGTAACGAGTATGATAACAGATATAATTAAATCGTTAATTTTTTTTCTACAAACGGTATTGAGTAGGTACTGGATAATAAATTTATGGTCAAGTTTTATCGATTACTTAAATTCAAACGAGAAATTAAAGAAAATTGTTAACGAATTGGAATCGATATTTACGTAACTTATGTATATGTATGTACATACATACTTCGTAATATACGCAGCGCAAAGCATTTGATGACATGGCAAATTGGTTATCAGTATATTACAAACCGTGGCAAAAGTCGGCCATTAACGATATTCATGTAGGCATTACCTCCAGTGCATACAGAACTAGTAATCTTATTTCACGTATCAACACGATACTAATAACGTGATAAAAAACAAAAAACAAAAAATAAAAAAAGCTGTTTCTTAGGGGCGTTTAATCTTTTGGTATCCTACCACAAGTCAGAGTTTATTGCCTTATAATGATTACTAAAATTTCAAGAAGTTTTTTTTCTCTCTCCACGTATCTTATGTGATAAGAATTAACTGTCGGTATACCCCCTACCACATTAGTACTTTCTTGTTGTGTCATACTAACACAGTGGAACTTCACTTCTTGTACGATAACTTTGAGAGTTCTATTTTGTCTGTTACATCAAGCAGTCTAGTATGACTGTAATAAGTGTTTCTTAGTACATCGTGTGCCTCTTAATAATAATGATACGATTCAGAGACAGCATACCGAGAAAGTTCGGTGTTCGGGGTTTTGATAGCAACTATCTCAGTGCCATTGGGATTATATCGGGATTTTCATCTGGTGAGATATAAATGAAATTTTATTTTTTGTTTTTACACAATTTTGAGTTGAAAATTTTTCACGATGATAAAATTTCGCTTTGTCGAGAGTCAACATACTCAGACAATTCATGATCACAAAGTGTCTTGACATCAAAGTGAAATACTGTTTTGAATAAAATTTTGTAAATCATTATTTTCTCTGAGACATATAAAAATGAATTTTGAATGTAGTTAAGACCTGGAAAATATCATCACAACCCAGACGATGGCGTTCGACATCAGTATCATCCGAGAATGGACCTTCTTATCTTTTTCATCCTGGTTCTGCTCCGCTGATCGAACAAACGATAGGCCAACTGTTGGACCAAGCAGCTAACAGATATCCGAATAGAGACTGCCTCGTTTCTATCCATCAAAATTATCGTCTAACTTTTTCTGAAGCTCGTAAAAGAGCGGACATATTTGCTGCAGGATTGAAAAAACTTGGGTTAAATAAAGGAGATAGAATTGGAATTTGGGGACCGAATACCATAGAATGGTACATTTCGTTTATGGCTTCAATTAGGGGTGGTTATAAAATTGTTGGAATAAATCCAGCCGATCAACCTATGGAGCTGGAATATGGTCTTCAAAAAGTTGGTGTGAGAGCAGTTATATCACCAGAAATATTTAAAACTCAAAAATATCCAGAAATGTTGTTAAACGCTAAAGCCCGATGCCCAACGTTAGAGCACATTATTATCGCCAGTGATAAGCATGTTACGTAAGTTCTAATTATTGTTTGTGTAATCATTTGCCAAGTTATAATTATTAAATATTTTCGGACGATAATTGAAACAGAGTAACAGTTTTTGTCGTCTTCAGACCGAATTATGGTCAGTTTTTTTTTTCTTCCAAAAACTTTATGGCTGATGTGAGACTGTTTAAAGCAAGATTTACAACCACTTGTATTTACGGCTTTAAAGATCTAAGAGTTTCCTGATAGCGTTATGAGTATAATAAAGATACACTGTGAAAATGACAAGAATAATTAATGTATATGAACGAGGTTTAAAGCCCGATTGTTCTCGCTTATCGCTAATCGATTCGATGAAGTACGTCTACATTAGATCGGTTCAAAAAAATCGACTATTCTTCATTTTCAAAGAGTAAGTCAAAAATATTGTTCCAAATAACGAAAAAAAAATGCTGTCAAAGTTTGAGCACTTAATATTAATATTAGAAGGTGCCTCATCGCGATTTTCTATTTCCCATCTAAATAACATGGGAAATGGTATTGTGGAACTTTTCGATTTTTATATCTTGAAAATTAATCTACTTAGACAGATTCTACATGAGTACTGTTGTTCAAAATTGTACGCTCTGCAAAAAAGGTCTCTTGGTCTTTTTCGATGAATCCAACTGTTTCCAAGTTAGTCATGATTAATTACCATTAATAACCAATACACCGACTTGGAAATAGCTAGATTTATCGAAAAAGAACAAGATACCTTTTTTGTAGAGCGTTCAATTCACTACAAAAATATGTTCTGGTTTTATCAGTACACTAATGCGTTGACGAGTTATAAAATTCAAAAGTTTAAAAAAAAAATTTCCCATGTTATTTAGATGGGAAATAGAAAATCGCGATGAGGCACCTCTTAATATTAATATTAAGAGCTCAAACTTTGACAGCATTTTTTTTTTCGTCACTTGGAACAATATTTTTGACTTACTTTTTGAAAATGAAAAATAGTCGATTTTTGTTGAAGCGATCTAATCTACATTAACTTAATTACATTATCCAATGTTGACTCAAATACCCCCTTCTCACATCAACATTCCATATGTAATGTACGATGTGTCAAAGGACGTCTTAGTGCTCGGATTTTCACGTCTGTGAAATGGGTTAAGTACACATCTCTACCACTCACAAGCTTCGCTATAAAGTTTACAATAATTCATCAAAGTCGGTTCGAATTCGATAATTTTATCTGTTTTTTTTTTTTTTTTTCTTTATCGTAAAATTTTCTAATCCAAAATCATCGAGGGGTAATTTTTTCATATTCAATTTTGGGAAATGAGTTTATTTTTGTATAGCAATTTCTTTATTCGTACAAGCATAACGATAATCAATCGATATAGTGAGCCTTGGGCAACTTCCGGTCTCTATAGCTATCGCTGCTTCGCGCTTCGATAAATCTGTTCGCCTTGAATGGTCGCTTTAATTTCCGGCGATTTTATTTTTAATGCCGATAATATTTGACGCTTTTGTAATACCTACATCGTTCGTTCCTTTCGACTAAATTAAAACGTTGTTATCGTAACGCGGTGTGGTTGTAGGTCAAACTGCGTGTCTTCTTGAACAGGAGGTTCTCTAGCCTGGCCTTAATAATCGGCGAATTGAGTCCATCGATTATTTCATACCTAAACTTTGATCAAAACTGACTGGAAAACCAAACGGCCATTTATCACAGAAAATAAAAGAATAATTTTTTTTTTTTTAAGGCTGCATATCTTCATCGTAGTTAATTCCGAATAGGTTTTTTTTTTTTTTTTTTTTTTAAGCAAATAGGTAATCGTTTGAAAAATTCGGAGATCAAAATCCTTTCGATTTTTGCAAACGTATAGAAAGTTTGAGTGAGAAATTTCTGTAGACTTTTGTAGACTTTAAATAGTTTGAAAAATACTGTATCAAAAAAAAAAAAAAAAATCGATGATTCAGTGCAAACGCGACTATAAAATTTAGTATTTAGTCTCATACAATTATACCGCATTGTCATCACGTTTTTTTTTAATTTTTTTATTTTTTCCTTGGTTGTTAGTTGTCATTATTTTTATCTACATAATTTAATTAACGTAATGGAAGACGGTCTTTTTTGTAAATCAATAAATGAATATTCGCGGAATTGCAAATTTAGTTCCAAGAAGGCAAATAATTATCGTCTAAAATTATATACGTAGCTGCAGGAATTTAAAACTATAATATTAATTTTTTTAATCAATTGAAAAATTTGTCTATTCCTCGTAGAGGGACTCGCAGATTTATCGACGTCGAATCATTGCCTAGTCCAGTTGAGATCGAAGCTATTGGTGCTGAACAGACCGAAATTTCTCCTAAAAGTGGGGCAACTATTCAATTTACTTCAGGAACAACTGGACGACCAAAAGCTGGCGAAGTAGCGCACATTTCATACGTGAACAATGCTAGACAGGTAATAATGCTATACGTTTGCTGTGCATTAAATAAAAGGGGTAAACATTATTAATCTAAAAAATATAAGTGAATTTTTTTATAAATTTCGAAACGGTTTTATTCGGCAAATTTTATTCTTCAATTTAAACCAAATTCTGATGGAATATTTCCGCAATTTTTATAACACGACTAAATTTCAGTACGTAGATACGTTGTGTCTGAACTTTTATGCCCTGGACAGTCTGCGGGCAATTTGAACAAAGAAATGAGGACAGATCAGATAAAAGTTTGCACATGGAACGATAACAGTTTTAAAAGTGCATCTGTACACGGAATGGTAGGAACTTGCGGTTTCTTTACTTGATGGTTTTGATCACACCGAGTTTTGCACGCAGTGATTAGGCCAAAACTTGAAAATTTTTTTTATTTTTATTTTAAAATGTACTGGGTATTATACCTACAACGCTGATTATTATGATCCAGTTATTTCCGACTTGTTAATTCTTTATATTATACAGCTGTTATTAATGGCAGCGTGACTCAGTGTTATCTACTCTGACAGTATATAGCATAGATAATTTGCAATTACCAACAAAGAATACAAGTGTCTGCAATATATATCAGCAAAATAATCATCAATTCTTAGTTACATAACAACTTCAGCCACGCGAAATTCATTTTTATAATCAAACATATTATTGAAAATTCTTATTTGAAAAATTTAAGTAAATATTTTTTACAAGACATAATTTTTTTTTTGGGGTACAATTTAAAATACCAGGTCGATATTTCCAAGCTCCAGTATCTTGTTATTTCCAAACTGCAGTTCTAACCATTTTTTTATTATTTTAATATTTTTAAATAAAAAAGGCCATTTTTTCTTTTTTCTTTTACAGGGGGCGCATAGGCTTGAGTTCGACAATGGTCACAATAAGATTTGTACGAACGTGCCTTTGTTCCACGCATTCGGTCTTGTTGCTGCAATAACTGCTCCTCTTCATACTGGAACTACTATAGTTTTACCAGGGCCTTCTTTCAACCCGAGAGAAGCTATCGACGCTATTGTCAAAGAGAAATGCAGCGTCATATATGGAACTCCTACTATGTGGGTAAGAATTTGAAGTTTGTAAGATTTTAATAACAAATGTATATTACCCAGAGAAGTTCAAATTTTTGAAATCGCAAATGGGGAAAATTCCCAATTTCAAAATTACCGAGTCACATTATTTGAAAAGAATATTTTCCCGGAAGTCGAAATTCCGGAAGGCCATAATTCTGGAACTTGAAATTCACGCATTGAGCATCGAGAATTTTCGAACTCTTGGACTTTCGAAGTTTTCAGCTGTTTGCATTCCGATCATTCTCAATTTTAATATCCTGAACCCTAACGTTTTCGAAAATTCGAAACCGTCTAAAACGGCGCCGTAATTTTAACCGTTCGGAACTCTAAAAAAATTTTAAACTTGGCCTCAACCTTTTCCAATGTCAAATGCTTTGCAGAAAGTTCGAAATCAAGACTCTTCATTTTTTTAGGTAGATATGGTACACGCACAGCAAGAAATGAACGCACCAATTCATAAAATTTCCAACGGATTAACCGGCGGTTCTCCAGCATCTCCAGATCTCTTCAAAAGAACCAGAGAAACGTTCGGCTTCGATAACATGAAGGTATAAATTTCACAGTATACTAAACCCAGGTGCAGACTTTATATCCTGAACAGATCTGATTCCGTCTCTAAAAATTTTTTTATTGAAGGCCTAAAATTTGAAGTTGAAGGGTACCTTAAAAAAGACTCAGGAAACCAGTTGACCTGTGTGCCAACCCGAAAACTTCCCGCTGTGTTAAATACGTTACAATTAATTGATACTATTGTGTTTTTAATAAATTAAAGAAGGTTATAAGTATGATTAGTTTTCCGTATACAAATCTTTTTTTCTTCAATTTCTATTCTTCGAATAACTTTGAAACTACTAAACCGATCGATTCCAAAATCTAATCAGATCTAAATCTTGATGAACCCTTTCGATCGCCGTAAGAATCATTCAAATCGGTTAATTCGTTCCAAAGGTATCGTACGACAAAAAGAGAAATTTTTGTCGTGCAATATCTTTTAAATAAATCGTTCGATTTTGATGAATCTTACGGCGATCGAAAGGGCTATCCAAGAGCTAAGTCTGATCAAGTTTTGAGACTAATCGCACGAACAGTTTAGGAGTTATGCGTTAAAACATGAAAAAAAAATTGTTTTTTAATTTTTATTTCTCAAATAACTTTGAAACTACTCGACCGATCGACTCCAAAATCTAATCAGATCTAAGTCTTGACAAGCCCTCTCGATCGCCATAAGAACCATTCCAATCGGTCGATTCGTTCTAAAGATATCGTACGACAAAAATTTGTTTACACACACACACACATACGGACGTCCATCCAAAAATAGTCAGAATAGCTTCCTAGGACCCCAAAACGTCGAGATCTGATGAAAACTCGATTTTCGAAAATCGGACCGGAACCAATAACTTCCCTTTTTTATGAAAATTTTCAATTTTCATTGCGGAAAGTTAAAAATTCTCATTTCGCGTATTAATTTTTCATCCATTAATTCCTCCTATGTAAAAATTCGATAAAATTTAGAAATAATTTTCTCATCCTTATTAGTCCAAAAGCAATTTTATTTTCTCATCGAAACATCAACCGCAAATATTACATTATACTTGTAGTTGTATAAGTTAAGAGTATCGGTTGCCTAACCGCTACACGTGGAATCACTGCAATATCCACATTAAAGTAGTCGTAGTAAAAGTAATGCCGGTTACTTGGCAATGAGGAAGGGGGTCAACGTGGGGTAGGGAGAGGCCAATGACTCGGTCATTCATTGCTATCTATGCGAAGATCTTTAGCGGGAAGCGGGATGCACTGAGTAAAGTAGCACCGTATGGTATACCTATAAGTACTTCGTGCTTGAAGTACCGAGACTTTAACATCAATTCACAGATATGCATATAACCACGAATATACCTACCTGCATACTGAATATCAATGTCTCCATGTATTAGACGTTCGATAAATTCATTCCTGAATTCAAATTTCGAACTTAGGTGATTCTTCTAGAAATCTGATGGACTGTCGTCTCAGCTGAATGACCGATCAGTGTGCTACCATAAATGTAAATGCTTGATCCCATGCAAATCACAAAATTTTTTAAATTCAAATTTTGAAAAAATTTATTACCAACATGTGTGCACCCTGATGATAAAAGCTTGCAAATTAAGTCAGACTACAGTACATGGTCTGAAAAACCGACTTCCGTTTGCTTGGTTAGTCATCTCTACATCAGACACGAGGACTCAGCGAAAAATTGTGGCAATTAGACGTTAACTGACTGGGACTTTTGTCTGTCACTAACCGAATGAAAACATTCAAATTAACCGACCCTTTAGCAAATTCTGTTTTTACTGGCACTTCTACCGCTTTACGAAAGATTTTTAATTGGTGAGGCTTGAGGATCGGATGTAATTAATGAAAAAAGGTAAAATTGAAACCGCAGTGAAGGGGATGAATAATATTTTGGCATTTAGTACCACTTATTGTTAGATAACAATATTTGGCATCTTATTTTTCAATTGCAGTTATCTTTGTATATTGCCAATTATAAATTAAAGGGTAAGCCAAGTTATCTCTTTCGGGTCTGAGTTCAAGAGCTTGTTGCTGGCCAGTTGTACGACGACACTGACCATGATGTAGGTTAAAATTAGTCTGATCATGAGCAAGTAAGAAAGGCAACTGGGGCCTGCCAACTTCGTATAAGACTGAGGCAAAAAGAAAAAAAAAAAAACAAATATATAGAAGATTTAGGAATTAGGAATGAAAATAACCGGTCAATCTTTACAACCTTGAGAAGTTATTTTAAAACTTTGCTTAGCGATATTCCAAATCGATTATTTTTTACGCCCATGGAATATATACTGAAACTAGCAAATCTGCCTCGCTTTACTTCGTGGTTATACCAATAGCGTTAAAATTTCTTACGCAATTGGTTATGGTTTTCATATATGTGAATAGGATTTGTTAATCTATGAATCAATCCCATTTTAAACTTGTCGCATCGTTTATCGAGACTTTTTCAAATTTTGAGGGAATATTCTAAAATAATGTAACTTCAGGGAAAGGGAGTACGTTGCAAAGTTTTTGTATCAACGTTTGTAAAAAAAAAAAAAAAATGGTCTGAAATCAAAAATTTTTTTTTATCTAAAAATTAAATTCGTTAAATATTATTAGCTTGATACGAAATTACATCAAAATAAAATGTTCTCTCAAAAGTTTGAGAAGTTTTAATAAACGGTGGGGTCTGTATCCTACGAAAACCACTTTTTCTTCAATGCAATAAATCTCTGCAAATTGAAGTTCAAAAAATCTCAAAAAGATCTAAATTATGTCTCAAAGAGGTAGTAATCAGCTGTTAAAAAACTGAGTCAATAGAAAATTTCTTTACAGAAAAAAAAAATAAATAAAAAATTTTCTATCAATAACCGAAGTCATTCATTTCTATTTTCTATTTTTTTACAGTCGATATACGGTCTGTCGGAAACCACAGCGATATGTTTTCAGAGTCTACCGAACACGTCTAGAGAACTTGCGGAAACGACTGTCGGTCATCTATCAGATCACACCGAGGCTCAGGTAATGTTATAAAAGTATAAAAAAAGAGATCGAAAAAGAGCTTAGAACGTTTTAGGGAATATGAATATTCAAAAAAAAAAATCTCAAAAATCTTTGGGAATAAAATTTGGGTTAATCTCAATCGTATGATATGTACATAAGTTTTTGAATCACGTCTCGCATTCGATATTTATATATCTCCTGATTTCAGCTATTACATAACGTATGGTAGTCAATTATGCGACCACATATTATGTGAAAAGTGCAAGGTGATCATTAATCTTTGGCAAGCGATTAGTTGGATGTATATATACCAAGATAAAGATCTTTAGCTGCTGTTTTCCATTAATTATAAAACGTGATAAAAATCTTTTTACACTGCATATTATATACCTGTTTATATATTACACGCTTATATAGTTTACGAATAGTTGTATGTATAATGTACTAATTGTATTACGGTTAATTTAATTGGATGTTAAAACTTGTACTAATTATTATTTAAATTTTTTTTTTTTTTTATATTAAACATACCGCGAAGCGATCTCACTTTTCCACTTGAACCGAATTGCGGGAAATTTAACTCGGGAAAACAAACAGAAACAAAAAAAAAAAAAAAAGTAAGAATAAATAAAGTTGCTTTGCTTAGAAAGTGCGTCCGATTAAGGCGTAAGTGCGTCTATTTCCATAACGGGAATCCTGCGGTTCTACAAACCTGCGTCCAGGTGCAGGTGATTGTTATTTGTTACAAAGTTAATACGTGACTTTGAGCTCTCACGTCTTCCAAGAATAAAATGAAATGAAATTAACCAGAAAAAGAAACAAACAAAAAAAAAATCATTATAAATCTGTACAATTAAATCGTTAGATGTTTGATGAAAGAAAAGAGAGAGATAGAAAAAATTTAAAAAAAAAGATTAAAAAAAAAAATTATGTGAAAGTTGCAATTGATCGATTCTTGAATAACGAGTTCACTCTCCAACCGGTTAGGTTGTATAGGAAATTTTACACTTACGTTATAGTCGCAGGCAACGGTGCAAATTAACGACGAATTACGAAAGGTCATGTCTTAATGGTGTTGCTGTTACTGCTATTGCAGGTGGTTGACGAGAATGGAGTTCCTGTTCCTTTCGGTACACCAGGAGAACTCTGGGTACGTGGTTACCACACTATGATCGGATATTGGAACGACGAGGAAAATACTAAGAAGACAATTACTGATGATGGATGGTTAAAATCTGGTGATCAGTTCATTCTTCGTCCGGATGGTCACGGCAAGGTTATCGGAAGACTTAAGGACATGCTTATTCGGGGTGGTGAGAATATATTTCCAAAGGTGGGTCCCATATGGTGTAATGATCGAGATTTTGATTAAGAGAAAAAAAACCACATCAGTTCCTAAATTAGATTATCTTCAGGATTTTTTTTAATTTAAGAAAGTTTTCAGCCGTTTTTTTATTTTTTTGTTTGTTCTTCAAACTTGCGAGATTTATTCATCACTGCATATCGTGGCCCGGGCTTTGAAGTCTCATAATTTCGTGAATTTTTATAATTTTGACATAACATTTTAACTCAATATTTTTAAAATATGAATTTTTAAGAAAATGCAATTCACTAAAATCGATTATTTTTTCACTCGATTGACAAGGTTCCTGCTTTTAAATATCCCAGATTTATCGGATGTATTGAAGTAACAGACCTTGAAAAGTATCAAAAAAAGAAAAAAAAAAATGAAACGGGCATTTATTTTCATGTCCATGAATAGTTTTAGTCAATCGGAATGTTTAACCGAGATTCATATTTTATTAATGACGCAACGTAACGTACCGAAGCGATGCGATCAACCGCACGATATATTCGTTGAAGCGTATAAATATTATATGCAAACCGCATACTGCTTGTTGAGGTTTGCCAAGTTATTTCCTGATTATACTACGTATGGAAAAAAGAAATACAAACAAACAAACAAACGGGTTAAGAAAGCAATGCGTTTTAACAAGTTACGATATAAAATTGCCTATGAAATCCATTTTCGAAAAAAAAAAAAAAAACAATCGAAACCATGAAACGAAATATCAAACGATACTTATAATTGAAGATTAAAATCTTTCCAGGAGATAGAAGACTTCCTAGAAACTCATCCCGCGGTTATAGAAGCCCATGTTTTTGGTGTCCACGATGACCGTCTTGGGGAAGAAGTATGTGCCTGTATTCGTTTAAAAAAGGGTGCTGATTTGACGGTAAACGATATAAAAGAATACGGAAAAGGTAAAATTGCACATTTCAAGATCCCTAGGTACGTACATTTGACCCAAGAATTTCCAAAGACTACAAGTGGTAAAGTAAAAAAGAATTTACTTAGAGAGGCACTAGAAGCACGAGGTACTGTACCTACGAAGCCAAAGTTCAACTAAACTAACTACATTATAGTACCCGGCTACTATACGAGACAAGATTTAAATATATAGGGTGTTTAATTTCATAAAGTTTGAGTTTTTTTGAAGAATATTGTATATATTATCCAAAAATGTTAGTATAATTATTGCGATTAATTATCGTTGTCGATCTACTCCACGTTCGTTTTTATGATTCGAAAATTTGGTTCTATATATTTATTTCGGTCAATCAGATTTTTAGGTATATTTATTATGTAATATATATTATATGGAAAAAAAAAACAGAAAAAATATTAAATGACCATTATTTTTGTTAAGAATCTAAAATAAATGATTAAAGAAAAATTTATCGATATAAAAAGAAATATATGTACAAGATACATATACCTACCTTATATACAATATTTTGGATACATACTTACCCACCTATGTACTCATTGAGAGTGAGAAAAATAAATAAATAAATAAAACAAAATTCTTTAGCTGTACAGTACGAGATATGTTATATTTTGAAACGTACGTGTGACACGTGCGTGGGTGAGTACGAGCGAGTATCTCGTATGCCAGATACGTATTAGATGGTATAGCTTTGGCCCGTGATGTCAGAGCTTGAAGTACGTGGTCTGTTTAAAGAATTGAAAATCCAAGACGAAGAAGTAGTTTCTTGGTATATTTACTATACACAATATCTCGATGTAGTTTTTTCTTTTTATTACGTCCGTTGGTTTTTATGGGCCAAAGGAAATAAATTAAAAAAAAAATAAGAAATTTAGTATAAGGTACTTAATAAATGAATTAAGACACATTAAAAAATTTCCAATTTGTAGCATCATGTATTAGAACTTGTGTTATTTAAGGTAAAGTTTATTTGGTAAATATAGAATAGAATAAATTTTTGTCAAACATATGTAATGGAGAGAATAATTTTTAATCTCAGCATATAACACTTTTTTTTTTTTTTTTACTATTCTTTTCGTTTTACTTATTCTTTCCCCCATCACGTTTTTTTTTTTTTTTTTTTGTTTTTCTTTTTTTAGTTACTTAATACTTACAACACTACAAATTTTCGCTAGCTCTTCGTCATACAAAGTTCAGCTAACCTCTAGGTATTATAATACGTTATATCATATCTTTTTTTTTTTTGCTCCTTCTTCTTCTTCTTTATTTTTGTTTTCTATTTCCTCTTAACCACTAGAACATCTTAGACAATTAATATCCATGGCTTTATACAAAAGATACAAATAATTAACTTAAGTTACCTTTTGATGATGCGAAACTAATAATCGTTAAACATTATAAATACATTATTAGTCCACGTGTGTCGCGTGTGTGTTCATGTGTGTCTGTTTATGTATATTTAGTTGTGTAGGTATCTCAGAGCTGCAGAAAAAACTTCGTAAGGTATTCGAAATTCTGTATCATATATGAAATTGAATTTTTCTCATCCTACACCAGTTTCGAGTCTGTTCGTAAATGATTTCAATAACATTAGACAGAATATCGAAATCTTGAATAACGATGCATCAACAAAATGGCAAATTTATGAGAGAAAAATGAATGAATTTCGATAACTGTTAACAAATTTCATCTCTAAAATTTGTATTCTAAATATTATATATATATATAATATATTATGTATCTAGATGAATAAATAAATCAATGAGATGATCATAATTATGTGGCAAATTTTTAGTATATAAGATATTATAATATATTAATAATCAGCAACGTTCTGATTATTATTATAAACGTTTAAACACAACGTTTTAATTGAAGTTCCATAGTCAGGGGGATAATGGGGTGGTCTATGTTACGTAAGTTGTCAATAATTCGTATACGATACTCAAAAAAATTACTTCATTCTCGAATCTATAATATATGTAATTTTAAAACAATGGTGTTTCTTTTTTTTTTCTTCTTTTTTTTGTTTTACTTTACTTCATCTCCACAGTAAAACCCGTCAATTTTTTTCTTTTAGGAATGAAAGAATAATAGACAAAGAAAAAAAAAAAATCAATCCAAGCTCAGAATTACGATTCATACATGATCTTCGTCGTCGTGTATCACTGGGGTAAAAAATTTGTATAAATTAATTGATCAGGAATAAATTCCGATATACGAATGCAATGTATATGTTTAGAGAATTTTGGTGGTGTAAGAATGGTGATGGAAAAAAGAAACTGAAAAAAAACAAATAAATATATATGTGTATATATTTTTTTGTCAAGATTTTTATCTATAATAGAGTCATGCAGTTAAACTCCTCTTGCCGTAATTAATTAGACTGCAATCTAAATTCGTATTGACGAAGATAATTATTTTCTATATCGTATCATAAAAATTAATAGATAACACGATTTTCGTCAATTTAAATACGTCTTTTAAACGAATTTCTTTGCTATTAAATCACAGTCCATCACCATTGCGTTGAATTGTTAACAGTAGACGTATACATATACATATAAGTATAATAACATCCGTGCAGTGATACGAAATTGGCAAAACGACGTTTTATTTTTTCTTTTCCTTTCTTATCTTTTTTTTTTTTTTTTTTTCAAGTAAATATAGACTGTCCCCACAGAACGTCGACAGGATTTTTCTTATTTTTGCATAGTATCGTTTTTTTTTTTTTTTTTTTATTTCTTTTATTTTTATTAGTTTTTTGTTATTTGGTCCAATTTAACATTTCACCTCGTTCAACAACATTTACGCGATAAACGTAAAACAATAGATCATTTTCTTATTATTTTCTTATTTTCTTATTTTTTCTTGTTTTATTATTATTTTTACTTCTCTTGTATCTCGAATTAATATTTACGAGTAATAATAGTAGTAATATAACTAATAACTATTATGTAAATAGACAACAATATAATACTGGATTTTACCACCTCACGTCGTTCATCATTTATACTTTAATTTCACGCACGATTCTTCTTATTCTTCTGTTTGCATATCTTCATCTTTCATTTTCATATTTCTTAAATATATAGGTAATAACCCACGGTAAAAATCGTCCGTCAATCACCAAATCTGCACAATCGTAAAAACAATATAAACGAAACAAACGGACAAGAATAAAGAACAAAAACAAAAAAAAAAAAATAATGTAACAACGATTACCGAAGAAGAATAACGATCGATTAAACTTGTCACTTGAATGAAAGTAAAACTCTTTTACAAATGTTCAAAGTTTCTAATAATCAGAGACTCTTTGTCCGTCTCCATACCTCGGGGGCAAGACGTCAACCCTCCGATTCACTCCATGATAATTCCATAGCAAGACGTGGAATATCGCTGCTAGCTGATGATTCATCTTCACTGCTAGAAGCTGATGTTTCTTCGGAGATCATCGCCTCTCCACCAGCTTCCTGTGGCCTAAGACCTTGGTTATTATCTTGAACAGCAACGACTGGACTTCCGGCCGGATCGCTTCTGGGTCTTCTTCTAACGACTGAAGGTGTGGAAGTGAATCCTGGCTGGTTCCAAGACTCTTGAGGAACTGCATCAGCTACAGATACGCTTTTCGATCGGGCTCTTAATACCACTGCACGTTGTGGTGCTGTTGTACGTAATGAACTCTGACGAGATACTGACGTCGTTGTTACTGGAGATGAGGATGATGGTTGACGGGCTCGTTTAGGTCTTGAATCACTCGGACTTATCCCTCTGCTTGATCCAGACCTCCTAAGAAGTCTTGACGCCATTGCTTCCGGGGATTCTTCAATCTCCAAAGTCCATGAAACCGAGTCACTCTTCTCAACCATTGACTTAACCATCGGTGATGCTGGTGGCGAGTCATCGGGTGACTGGGAATGACTTGTGAGTTCCGGACCAAGCGACCTTGTCAGTCTTTGGGGTGGAGTGGCTAGCTGATTGGCCAGTACTGTTACCACTTCGTTGTTTTGTCGCAGTCTCCATTGTAGTTCTTCGTTGTGCTGCGATAAACGTTTGTTCTGTTTAGATTCCTGATGGAATGATTCAAGTAGGACTTTGTTCTCGTGTGATAACTGCCTCTCGAATGTCTCCTTACGCTGTAGTTGGGCTTTTAAATCTTCGCTCCTTGCTTCCAAGGCGATAACTTTTGCCTCCAATGCCTCCTTGATCTCAACTTCTCGTCTTAGGTTGTCATTCTCTGCTCTCAGAGCTGCTATCTCCTGACTTCTCAGTTCCAACACTGTCCTTAGAGATTCTGCTTCTGCTCTCAAAGCCGCGCCTTGATCATGGACTGCCGATCTCCTGTCTGTTTCCGCCTCCTTCTTCACCAGGTCAGCTTCATGCTCGGTACGAAGTCGCGCGATCGTTACTTGAAGTTCTTTGTTCGAACTGTTAAGAGTATCTTGGAGTCTGGCTTCACACTTTTGACGCTCTTCGTGGAGAGCCGTTTCTAATTCCGTTAATCGGTTTGCGTGACGGGACTCGACTGAAAATAAGAAGTGGGAAAATTCGGTTGAAATTTTTTTTATTTTTCAAATTTACGGGATGATATTAGTTGACTTTTTACGTAATCGACTGGTGTCATTGTTCAGATAATATTCAGCTACGGATCAATCGATTACAATTTATTAACGATTAATTTTTACTAAATACGTTTTACCCAACTGTACTATAAATCACTCAACGCATATGCTTGACCTGATAATCTATTCTGCATCTTAGTACAGCGTTAGACTGGTTGAATTAAAGTACCTATACAAAGTATAACCAATTGATCTACTTAACCCGTGCTTTCTATTCACACCAGCTTTATGATAATCAGGCTTCGTTAGTACCAATAGTTAAATACAGGCAGCAGTGTTTCGTTTCGTTTTTTTTTTTTGCTTCTTCTCTTTACTAGCTGTGATTAGCTATTCCAAGATAAAAAAAATTACTGGTATTTTAATACGTTTCTCGATCAAACTCCTTAACCCTCACCAATTTAGAGAACTTTTTTCCTCGTTCGGTGGAAATGTTAATAGCTCTGTGTATTCATATGTTATAAAAAAAAAAAAATAAAATAAAATCAAAAATCGATTTATAGATCGATAGTAAACGATAAAACATATCCTAAAGAGTTATTGATTCTTATATACGTACTTGTTTACCAATAATGGTGCGTACAGGATATGACGTCAAAAAGTAACGGTAAATCGATTGCATATTATTTAAGATCCAACGAATGCAGGTATAGATATTGTATTCAAACTATAATAGGTATGTATGTATCGATTAAATGATATAGAGGAAATTTTTTCTGCCGATTTTATGATAGCTGTAAGAAATTTGAAGTTTGAAAACAAAAAAAAAAAAAAAAATAAAATTGTTAAAATACTTACGTTCAGCTCGTAGCTGATCCAAAGACCGTTGTCTTTCGTCGTGTTGCTCCGTTAGCTGTTGTTCAACGCGGCGATATCCGGCTCTTAACTCTTCCGCTTCAAGTCGTGTCTCTAACCATTCAGTCTTCATCCTCTCGCAGTCTTTCTTCAGTCTCGGTGCTGAGAAGCCATCGAGCTTTGATGATGGAAGAGAAAAAGAAATAAAGAAAAAAAAAAAAAGAAAGAGAGAGAAAGATCGTTAGTTTTATATCTGTACAGGTTTTTCGTTTATTTGTTATTTTGTATAAAATCGAACACGGATTGAAGTTCGGAATTTTAAAAGTCAAATTCGAACGTTGATATCGTCGATTCGCGGTTTTTTGGAAAGGGATTTCCCCGAAAGTCGATTAAAAAAAAATGTTAAATCGAAAAATACCGAGGGTTTAAAATTCCAGAAATTAAACATCCAAAGACCGAAACTTCGGAACTTGAATTTTTGGATTCTTGAACTTTTCGATTTTTTAACCGTCTGTACTTCGATCTTTGAGTATCCTGAACTTTTTGAAGATTCTAAATTGTTTCGAACAAATTCGTACTCGAATTTTGACCGTTCGGAACTTGCATAAAATTCTTAACTTCAATACAGTCCCATAAAATCGAAGATTAATACACAAATACCTAAGATATTGATATTCGTTAAATTATACGCATTTCGACGGTTGTTTAAAAGAAACTTTGACTGATTTAATGACCGTCACGTGTTAGTCGAGTAACCTTGGTTGGCCATATGCTAGATATACAAGTTTCATGATCGCATTTGTAAGCATTAATTAATTTCTACCAACGTCAATTTCGTGGGCTGTCTACGACCTGGTATATAAATATGTAAGTATAATATGTTATACATATAGGTATGTATAAATAAATATAGAAATATCTCTTTCATCAACGACAGGTTAACGACCATCAACGCAGAAGACTAACGATAAGAATTTCAAACCAAAAACAAAAAAGATGAAGAAAAAGGAAAAGAAGATTGAAAGAAGAAAAAAAAAAAAGTCGTTTTCAATCGGAAGATTAACAAGAAGAATAAAAAAAAATAAAAAGTCCAACTTCAACATCTTCTTCGTCTTTTTCTTTTCTTTTGACCCATATCATATAATAACTCTGAATCGTAAAATAATTTCTTAGACAGATGTCGGTGAATTTATTAACCGAGTGTATAAACTCGGTCGTTATTTTTTTTTTTTTTTTTTTCATTTTATTATATCTTATTTTATTTTCATTTTCAATTCGTTGATCTTTTAATTGATTAAAAAACCCGAAGAAAAAAAAAAAAAAAAAAAACGAGGTTTCGTTACGTAACAGAAATCGTTTTTCTATACACTCAAATATATCCGCGATATTTATATATACATACATACATACATATACATTATACCTATCCCTGAATCCATTAATCCATTGAAATATCTGATGCGTGCATTGCAGATCATGTCTTCCGTACTATGGATAAGTAGATATCGTCGATTACGTGAACGTTGGATATATACATAACTATTATAGAATATATATGATATGTATGTATAAGTAATAGTGGCGCTAAAAATTGCACGGTAACGCCTGTGCGATAATTATTATTACTCGAGTGTAACAATAAGTGAAATATAGGTATGTATGTATAACGATACGATTTAACTGCAGTTACTTTCTTACACCGTAGTATAACATACCATAACTTCGCAATAAACTTCAAACGTATATACGTATGTATGTATCTGTATATTAAAATATTGTTATAACCTTGCGTTTTAATGACGTATGGATCTGCGTAAGACGAAACTGGACCGTATATACGATAAAAAAAAAAAAAGAACGAAAAAAGAATCATACAAACATCTGCTACCGAATGGTATACATTTCGGAAACGTAATAGTACCAAGCGATTTTGAATCCGCAAGAAATCGTGCATTTTAATCCGTGAAAACGAACACTGTACATCGATTTGTGGTGAATCGTTAAATCAATCGGAATTAAACCGAATTTTTCGTATAACAAGAAACTCGGATTCTGATGAAAAAATTTTTCGATATGAAGATTGCCGATCTTCTATCGATAATAAAATCGGTTCTTACCTGGTGCGCGAGGTACTGCACGATGACGGACAAGGCTTGAACAGAGACCTCAGCTTGTTTAAGATGGATTTCTTCGTGTGTTGGATCCGTTTGATGAGCTTGTTCTCGTGTTTCGATAGGGCCCCTTGGAGCAGGGGTAGTTTCCTTGGCCCCACGATCTGCAACGAATGTCACCGGGCCCATCACCATCTGTGGTCCGGCTGATAGACCTTTTTACGGTTACGAATTCAAACTTATTCTCTTTCTTGTTTTTTTATTCTCTCTCTCTCTTTCTTTCTTTCTCTATAGATTTTTATCACTCAGTCATACTGTGTACCAACATTACAAAAAATTCGTCGACGATATTCGAATACCGATATAACCGATCCATCAATAAATATCACTCAAGATATTTCTACAAGCAAATCGTTTGGAATTAACGACGTACGTAATCATCGTGCGTATTTTTTCATTTTGATTAATCGGAATCCGAGTACATCGATTCATGTTCAAACTCTGTTCCATTCTTTCGGGGATCTGTATCGGCAGTTAATCACGTCACATGATCGTTCCGAAGTCTGTATAACCGATTTATTTAAGATCTGATAACCAAGTGTGATGAATGGGTTGCATAAGGGTTGTCGATCTGTGTCTGGACCGTTTGACACCAGACACTTCATTTGGCAGTCGCATTATAGGAGAATTGTATTTCGCGGATAAGTAAAACCGATCTAAATTCTTAAAAGGTGTTAAAAATCGATAAAAATTTTCATATACCGATCCTAAGATCGTTTCCCGTTTTCGGTATCGCCACTTTCAAATAACCACGGCAATTAATTAAACGATTAATCAACCAGCGAATAGAACTGGCCAGTTTGAAGCGAGCCCACGACAGCGGAGGGCTTCATCGCACTACGACGACTGAATTAGCGCGAGCCAAGCTCCGTTGTGTCGGCGTCATCGCCGCGTCCCTCGGCCCCCAATCCCACCAGACTTTATACTTTAAGTTCTGGGTTCTTTAAGAGGACGGAGACCACCTCCAGTTCAAATAGTTTTAAGAGAGAAGCGAGTCGGACTGGACGTACGGTCCGTCTGACCGGTATGAACACCGGACACGCGGTTTCGATAGGATATTATTGCCTGACTGACGAATGGATTCAGAGCCAAAACCGTTTCGACTAGAGACGCACAACCAAGAATTAGCTTTCGTAGATCTTGGGTTATTTAAAGCCTCAGTTAAGCCCGGAATATATTTACAAATTTATTTATAATCCTGGATTAGTTTCGATACGGTATAAATTCGACGATTACACCTTTTTCACATTCTTAAATCTAATTACATTACAACTGATCAATTTTTCTCTTAATTCTAGCCAATAAAACCTTATTTCGATGTGTCGCATATAATTCGTTCGGTTTTGGTTCGATTAACGATAACCGTTAAGCGCAAATTGTATTACGAAGGCGTACCATAATCGTTGGCCCAAATTTACTACCATTCACTAGCTATAAGTTAAAAGGAAATTTATATTTCAACGATCAATGGGAGGGCCTGGCTCGTAAAAGCTTTATATTTCGATAATTCTTAGAATTTATCGTCTTTCATTAATCCGATAGTGCATCGATGCACGAAGTTGCAAGTTAACGAAAGCGTTAATTTATCTTTTGAAAAATGGAATTTTCACCGGTTTAATTTTTTTTTCCCATTAGTATAGTTCGCGAGAGAGTCGAATCTCGAAAGTTATATTTTCTTTGACGTGGTTGTTGGGAAAATTAACTTAACGTTGTATCAGGTTAGAGAGAGCGTATAGAATAAAGTTGAATTTTATTATTTTACAGAATTAGTTAGGACACAGTAAGACCCCTGTTCAAACCAACAGACTATAAAGATATACTTCACTGATTTAATTAAGAATAAAGAAGATTAGACACTGAATGTACAACGTACGTACATACATACATACATACATTGCGATAACGCAATAAACTACACCAAGAGATGAAAATAAATATAGCTGAGAAACAGAGAATAGGATAACGGTTTGGTCTTGGATAGGAAACGACTAATTATAAGTAATTAATTTTCGACAAGCGTTAATTTATTCTCTTTCTCATAAATAAATCATACTTTGAGAAAGGAGAAACGATTATTCTTAGTTAAAACGAATGAAATATTTTCTATATATTTATTGAAAAAAAAAATCGGATATAAATGAGATTTACGAAATACTTCTGATCACTTTTTTTTTTTTTTGTAATATTGAGTATAAAATTTTTTAACAAATTTATAATTAATTTTCTACGACTTTATATATTATTCCGTACAATATTCCTTAATACTATACTCAACGCGATTATGAGCTCGATGTATTTAAGTTCAGAGACGATTTTTGACTCACTGCCAAATCGTAGCAAAATTTTAATAAGAATTCGACCTCTGGTCAAGGTGGTCAGAACTAGTCGCATAGAGAAAATTTATTTCTTACTTTATCCTAACACCTTAGGCTACAGATAAAGCGAATCATATATGAATTGGCGAAAGTAGATATATAATAACAAACGCGATATTTTATCGGGTAAAGAAATCATATGTAGTAAATGAATAAAATTGTATAAAATTTGTGCACCATGTATATATGTACCTACACTTGTCTAGAAGTGATTGATCAATAATTCGTGCGAAAATATTGCCAGTCATAAACATATTGCTTGAAAATCATTATCGAACTAAAAGAATTGTAAATCGGTTCACGATCGGATATTAAATAGCATATGCATCTACACGTATGTATGTACATTAAGTCAAAGAATTTACTCTCCGAAGATTGCAAAGACAGTTTATGTGCCTTGAGCTAGGCCCAACTTGAACAGACGTTTGTGTGTGACATGGTGAAAGCCAGAGACTTTCTTCCGAATGCTATTTCTTCTCTTGAAGCAAGTAAGCAAGCAAGTAAGGCTTTCTGGATCCGTATAGGCCGCTGGCCTAGAGGTACCATAAAATGAATGAGAGAAGGGATAGAGAAAGATTGCGGAACTTTATTACAGAGACAGATGAAACTGACGCTTAGTGCGAGAAACGATTTTAATTATTTATCATACTTGAACTAGATACGATAGTAATCACGGATTAAACAATTATACTCATAGAATGTTGGGCATAATTATCAACAATATCCTCGTCGTTGAGTGGTTAAGTTTTTTTGAGCTTCTAAGTCAACGATGAATATTAATACTAATTTGATGCTGACATGACGGACTAATTAGGGCTACCGATTTTTTGATAAATCGTCGAGTAAATTTTCAAATGAAAAATTATCTTAGATCAGGAGTTTGGTGTATTCTAGAAAATTGACGTAGTGGTTTAGTGAAATATGAACAGAAATGTTTATCTTTTCAGAAATTTCGATTTTCAAACGGTCTAAATCGTACGAGTTTTAAATGTCAGCGATTGACAGTTTCTGAAAAGGGTATTTCCCTGAATAAGTGTGCATAGTCGATTTAAAAAACTTCAAATCGAAATTTTCCCTTTACCCCTTTCGGAGTTTTGGACTTTCCGAGTTTTTATCTATCCGCGTTTCGATCTTTCCGGATTTTGATATCCTGAACTTTAAAGTTTCGAAAAATTCAAAATCGTCTGAAATGTATTCTCAATTTTGACGTTTCGGAGTTTACGAAAATAGGAACTTGAACCAAACCTCTTCATATATTTTTCGGACCATAAATCAAGGAATTCATTTAATATCGAGTTCGTAGTAATCAGACAAATAGGTATATGGTCTCGTTGAATAGATTTGTACGGAATGTAGTGTTAAATAAATAATTAACCTTTTGATATAGTATCGCTCTTTAGTACCCTATACTGTCAGAGATAAATAATGTCACGACTCTTTGATCGGATGATTAAAACAAAAAAAAAAAAAAAAAACACAAAAAATAAAAAAAAAAAAAAACGAAATAACAACAATATATTTTTTTCTTTTCTAACACGACTTAGAACGAATGAGGAATCAAGTCGTCGTTAATTACTTACGACTAGATTGTTAGATAAAATATTTTATTCAATTCGCAACGGTTGTTCCTATCTACTAAATTCTTAATAATTCTTATAGTCTCTAATCGTTAATAATATCGTGTCAATTAGAACGCGGACTAATTGGGAACCTCAAAGCATCGCTATAACAATTATTATTATTCGTTTTTTTTTTTCATCTACTTGTTCTCACAAAAAAAAAAAAAAAAAAACCCGAACCACAAAGACTTCGCCCTATTGTAAACTACAAAAAAATTCTCTCAGCTGTTATTACAGCCAAAATAGTCATCCCATGATACACGATAGCAGTACGTCAGTATAATATACTGTAGACCGGAAGGGTGTGCCGATTTGTTTAACTCTGTTTATTGCTGAAATGGTGCGGAGAACCGATTGGCCAATTTTCTAGCGTCTGCTAACAGCAACAACTCTTTCGTTTATTTTATATATATTTTTTTATTTTTATTTTTTTCATACGCATTTGTTATACCTACCACAAGTTTATACGACGTTTATGAAAGACGCGGAAGTTCTATCACTTTGATTATATACGCGTATAGAATAATCAACTAATTTTATTATAATTTTTTGACAACACGAAAGGGTGTTGTCAGGAAACGTTAAAGACTGTACTTTTATCGTTCCTTCCTGTCCTAAATTTCATCAACTTAAAATTCATTCCGTTTGAAGTTCTTGTGTATTAAACCCGAGGCGCCGGAAATCGAGATCCGAATTCTGCAGACCGGATCGATTTTTCTAAAAATTTCAGAGATCGAAAACGATTTTTTCTTCTTTTTTTTTTAATCTTTCATTCGTTATTCTAATCCGTATCACACGGTTTCACGTTATTTATGGCACGTTATCCGCGTTCGTTGACTCTCGAACTTATACATATATTGGCCAAGTTAAGAATGGGGTACGGAAATAATTTTAGTTTATCTTTTATTTTTTTCTTTTAGCTCTTAGCTATTATTCAGGAAATAATCCGTACTAGAAACAATTGAGGAAAATTTGCACATATATATATATATATACACACCATCTAATTCTATTTCCGATATCCAGCTGACGATATTATGCGGTATCCTCGAGGAGTTAGTATCGCGAGATTCGTGGAAGCGATCTATTAGATTTTCCCCTGTAACAGAGCCCTGGATCCATATGTTTCTTCCTAGATCGTTGACTAGCTTGTTCTCGAACGAGTGCCAAGAGAAACATTTTAGGCCTCTGTATTATACGAATGACGTAATTCAACGATGGATACCGTACGTTATAGAGTATTAAGCTTAGATAGGATAGTATGTGCCCAAAGATAACAGAGTTCTCTCGTGTAAAGAAACTTATCTCACTACATACTTCACTCCTTAAATATATTGTAGTATAAAGATATACATAATGTAATATACTAAAAGAAAAATTTAACCAGCCTTTACGAAAGGCGAGATTCAGTCGGTATACGTACGCGATATCATACAGAGATTTGAGAAAATCGTTATCTCCGTTTTTCTGTTTTTTTTTTTTTTTTTTTCTTTTCTTTATCTTGTTTTTATCATTTTCATCATTTTGGTGTAAATATTAGTTGTTTAAGATTTTGTTGATATTCGATGAGATTTGAGCATCGAAATAATGAGTGAAAATTTTTTTTGTAACGAGTGAAGCACGGTGTACATTTTCGAGTATCGTAAAATCTTTAAACACGTGTTTCTCTGACATTTAGAATACTTGAAATCTAGCTCGCACTTTTTTTTTTTTTTTTTTTATTCTTTTTATTTCTGAAATAAAACACCTTCTCGCAGCTTTTAGACGGCTCCGTTTCCGGTATATTAATTTTAACGGCTTTTTTATAATGGGTTATTTATTGCAGCTTTGCGAGTAGATAGAAACTGCAGTCTTCGAGTTTCGAAAAGCATCAATATATGTATATTATACATATGTATACATCGGAATTAGGTTATAAAATTGGGTTTTTAAGGTACTTATCACGCACTCCTTGCGACTATTTAAACATGTTAAACAGATCGCATACTACAACGACAACGCACTCTAATTAACGTTAGTTTAAAATAATGTTTAACCACTTTTATTCCGAACAGATTATCCAACGAAATGTCTACTCTAACAAACGATAATTATACTTGTACATATGCAGTCGAAAACAATTAAATCGATATCAACGGTCAAAATCGGGTCTAATCGGTAAAAATCTGATCGAAATCGGTCGAAATTTTGTCAAAATAGGTAAAAATCTAATCGGTATCCTGTAAAATCAGTAAAAATTGATCAAAATCCGCTCGAAATTCTGTCGAATTGTTCAAAATCTGGTCAAATGAATGAAAATATGGTCAAAATCGGTGCAAATTTAGTCAGAATCGTGTCTAATTAGTCAAAATCGATCTAAATCCGCTCGAAATTTTATCAGATTAAATAAAATCCGGTAAAATTGATAAAAATCTGGTCAAAATCGGTGAAAATCTAATCGGAATCCTGTCGAATCGGTAAAAATTCTATTAATTCGGTCAATATACTGTCGAATCGCTTGAAATTCTGTCAAATCGGTAAGAATCGGTAAAAAAAAATTTGCCAAATCGGTTGAAATCCTGTCAAATCGATAAAAATCGGTAAAAAAAAAAAGATCAAGAATTCGAAAGAAGAGTATCGGTATAGTGCGAGAGGTGAAGAATTCCATAAAGAATATAAGACGCGGGCTTATCGTGTCTAGTTTAATTATGATAAATCGTTTAGACGAAAGAAAGAGAGAGAGAGAGTGAGTGAGGGGAGAATAAGGGTGAACATATATGTATATACATTTAATAAATGAGGTAAGATTTCACTCACCCTTAGGCGGAGAGACGCTTTGGGTTTTCGGTGTGACGTTTGACGTAGATCTTCGGGGCACGGCAGGTTTTCGTGCTGATGATGGACTCTTTTCTGTAAAGAGAAGGTGCGGAGTGAATGACAGCATGCTACATACTGAGTTCTCAGAGTTTGCTTGACACTTGGCCACTACCGAGAGCGTCAGCCTCTTTCACACACTATTACACATTGTAAATACGTGTATTATACCTATATCTATATACGTATTCGTATATGTATAGTCTTTGTGCGTGAGGCGAGTTGGTACACGTGGATATATATCTCACGGCCTTACGGTCTCACGCATATTTACGGAAGGGAACGAATTACTTACGCTATAACTCATTATTATCATTATTATTATTATTATTATTATTTAACCGCATTTTCCGCGGTTATATACCAATCAAACGCTTATTTATTACGTATAATAAGGATAAACGGTGAATTTTTTTCGATGCAAAATGATAAATAAAAATTAGTCAACGTTATATTGATTATGTTAAATTAACTTTAATCGCTGGTACTGCTGCAGTTGTAATTACAGTTTGGAAAAAGGATATTTTTACGTAGAAAAGGATCAAGGATTTTGATATAAATATATTAAAAATAATATCGGACGACTAGATCATACTTGAAAGTGATTTTTTTATTTTTTATTTTCTTTTGTATCAAAAAAAATCAAGTTTTTCAATGCTTTTGAACACCTTTGATTAATTTGACGATATTTTGCACCGACAATCTAAATGAAAACGACATTGTCAAAGCTACACGGAATATGAGTAAAAAGAAATTTCTAGAAACGTTCTAGAATAATTTTCAAAAAGTAATACAAGTTATAGATAAATTGCGAGGGAGGATGTACACTCTCTCATATCATAAAACTATCACACACAATCGATTATACCTCGTATAATACATATATACATAAATATATAAATTTTATTGAGTAGATTCGAGATGCAAAGACCTCACTTTCTTTTCCTCATCAATGCGTATGTTAAAACAAAAAAAAAAAAAAAAGAAAAGAAAACATAAAAAATAAATAAATAAAATAAAAAAAGATTGCTTTTCGTTGGCACTTTAAACTTCTAGCTCAAGCGAGTGGGCAGAGGTTAACGGGTGTGACCTTTCCTTTTTTTCATCTCGTTAAAAATAAAATAATTAATTAATAAAATTGGTTAAATTTTCTAATTTTTGAAAATATTATTTAAGACCAATTTTTATCATTATTATTATTATTAATATTATTATTATTATTATCATTATTAATAATTGCGAAAGAAATATCTTACAGTTAATTATGAGAACTGTATGAAAATATTTTATATGAAAATAATTTATTATTCTAGAAAATCGTTAAAAAGTAATTCACAAAATCGATAATGAGAATCGATATGCTAATAGCTGTGTCATTTAATAAAGATTTTAAAATACTAAACAGAATTTCAACCCACTAGAATCCAACTTTGGTAAGTACATACATTATACCTACAACTTATGCGATAATTAATTCGGCGAATAAACGAATCGATATTATATTATAACGTAAAATTTGAATCACTTTCGAAGTTACAAATGGGTCATTCCATGTCAAATCGACCAATAGTTGAGATTGAATCCTTTCGATTTGGATGAATTTTGGTGGGAAGTTTTCTTTCATCATAAGACGAAGTTCTACCAGAGGTAAAAAATTAAAAAAAATTTTCTCCAACAGTTATGTAAAATTGAAAATTTCACTATTTTTTCAGTTTTTCATGTTTATTTTTTAAATATCCCGAAAACTATTAGAGTTACAAAAAAGACCATGGATTCGTTTCAAAGAGAATATTTAGGGCTACAGAAAAATATATATTTGAAAAAAAAAATTTTAAAAATCAAAAAGTTCCAAAATTTTTAAATTTTCAAAATTGAATAAATCAGAAACTTATATTTTTTTTGACTCAATTTTTTGTTATATAATACCTCTACATGATCTTCAAAGATCCTGAGATTTTCAAACAGGTGTTTTTTGTTTTAGTTTTTTTTTTTCGCAATTTCTTTATAAAATAATCTTCAACAAATATTCAATTTTGTAATTTTTTTTTTCCAAATTCAGAAATTCATATCTTAAAAAAAAAACAAAATACGCGTCTTTGAAAATTTCAGGATCTCTCAAGAACATGTAGGGGTATTATATGAAAAAAATTGAGCCAAAAAAAATATAAGTTTTTGATTTATTCAATTTTGTAAATTTCAAAATCTTGAAACTATTTGATTTTTCAAAATTTTCTTTTAAAATATATACATTTTTTGTAGTCTCAAGTATCCACTTCAAAACGAATCCAAGGTCTTTTCTGTAACTACAATAGTTTTCGAGATATTTAAGAAATAAATTTGAAATACTGGAAAAATAGGGAAATTTTGAATTGTGCACAAATTAAAAAAAAAAATTTTCCTTTGGTAGAACTTCGTTTTATAATGAAAGAAAAACTCCCACCAAAATTGATCCAAATCGAAAGGGGTCGATTCCAACTATTAGTCGATTTGACATGCAATGACCCATATATATATTTACAAATATGTCTAGGATGTAGATTATGCGTATATGTAACATTAAAGAATTGATTAGATGAAAGTGGATACAATATAATTGTGCAGTTATCGAGATTAATATTAAAGAAAAAGGAAATCGAAACGTGCGACAAATAAAAAAAAAGAAGTAAAATAAGATAGAAAAAAATGATTATTGGCTCATAGATATACAGAGATCGTATACCTATATACGTACAAAATTACAGATACGGATTATTTACCGATGACTATAATCAATTTCATTTTATATCGTGTAATTTCCTTATAGTCGAATCTGATCACAGCGCGATCTTGAAGTGTAAAAACAAGACTGGAATACAGAATCTTAATTCCTCAGTGCGCGTTTCTCACGGCCGTATTGCGAGATCGATAAATAAATTGACGGATCGAATTGATTCCGGAATTAAAACTATCTACAGTAATAGAGTTTATAAGAAGTAACTTATAAACGTATAATAAGAAAAAAGAAGAGAATAGATATAAGAGAGAATAGTAAATACAACGAAAATATAAAATCGAGATAAAAAACAGAAATTTTGATATCAAAAACTCGAATAGATCGTAAAAAAAAAAAGTACGGAATTAAACACATGATCGTAACACTTTATTAATACTAGGTTATCCCACACGCTATGACTAGATTCATCGACAGTAAATCACTCGCCAATGTTTTCAAAATTATCGGAATAATTCTACTATACGTATACATGACACAGTCAGTAATGAAGTTTGTGAACAATTCTAACCTAGACATCCCAAGTTCCAGTACGGTGAACGAAGATTCATCTTCATTAAATTTCAGCATTAAGAATAAAAAAAAAAAAACAAGAAAAAGAAAAAAAAGAATCAATAAAATTGAATTTTTCTTCCCCTTTTTAAACTCCCAAACTTCACTACTTAATTTACATCACTGATCATGTCGAATATTAATTATTTATATTGTTTCAAAATTTTTTTATGCACACTCAACGACTTGAAGATAGATACAAAATATTTGATAGAATACTCGAAGTATCTCTTATGGATAGACACACTGTAAAGGTAGACCATCCGGTCGGTCGGAAGACTCGAGACAACTTGAAAGAACTTGAGACTAAGCAACGGCAATGTCTAGCCGCAAAGTATCTAACCGGAACCACGCATTGGTGCGTTCCAGGTTCTCCCCACCTTAACGAAATGTACATTTTCACGGCCCTGTAAACTTTACTTCGCTTACAGGATTGCCCTCGTACGATTATACTTCTACGAAAAATTAGTTTAATATAAGTAGAAATTCAAATTTTTAATTTATATGAATTTTTTCAGCAAAAAAAACAAAGATATCGATCTGTAAATCGCGAGTAAGAATTTAAAGGGGCATATGCATCTGACAGGGTTAAAGAAATTGTGATTTTCTACGGGATTTTTCTTTCTGGATTATGATAATTGGAGTTAGCGGATTGCAGGGGTGTGTTGTAGTTAAAAACGTACATTTTGAAGAAGTTTAATCATTTTTCCTATCACGTCATGAAGAGACAGTCTTTGAAAAATCCTCCGAAACGTTACCTTAGCCAAAAATCAACCGAAATAGAAAAATCAAATAGATTTTTAAAATAGATACTGATATTTTCGTCGTGACGTAGATGATTTTTAAAATATTGATTTTAATGGATAAAAATAGTGTATTTTGTCTAATTGATCTTTTAAATAAAATCGCTTATACAGTAATTTCAAAACACTTGCAATTTCGTCAAAAATCAATATTTTGAAAATTGACTTCAACATGACAAAGATATTAGCATCTATTTTAACAATCCACACGATTTTTCTTTTTTCTTTATTCCTTAAGTTGATTTTTGGCGAATGTAAATCCTAGTGCCATTTCGGAGGATTTTCAAAGGCAACTTCTTCACATCGCCACATCATTAAAATCAACAAAAATTCTTAAAAATGTATGTTTTTAACCAGAACAAATCCCGATCTGATAACTCCAATTACAGTTTCCTAAAAATAATATCTCGAAAATTACCTTTCTTTTGTTTTTTCAACCGTGCATACATATACCCCTTTTTTTTAACATGAATAGTATACATACCTAGCAAAATGCCATCAAGCATGTAATAAAAGAAGAGTTAAAATTATCCAAAGGAACGGATAGAAAAAGAAAGAATAAGAGGGGGGCAAAGAGGGGAATAAGACATCATAAGGGAATAAAAAAGCCCGGAAATAATAGGAACAGATTTAATCTGGATCGAGAGGCGCAGCTGTGTAATTAATTTAATTTAAACTTTCTTTCGAAACTCTAGGTATATGATCAAACCATACGGTATATGTATATAAGATATATACCTATAAACTGAGTTCTGACAATGATCACACCATACGTATACCATAACATACTAAACACATACATTTATATATCTATTGTTATACTTTGCGTAGGTAAAGGTACTATACACGTACATACATATACAGGAAGGTATATATATATATACAACTTGCGCAAGGCAAATCACCTGTTGCTGAAACATGTTCTAAAAACTTTCTGATTCCATTCTATGTATACCTATAAGGAGGAAAGGAAATTACAACACCATTCTTATTCCTTAACCGTTAAAAAAAAAAATATTCTATAGATTATATACCACCTTCTGTATCGTTTGAAAATGTCTTTTACAAATTTGAAAGTATCAAAGAATTTTTATGTTTACATTTTTTAAGCGTTTGAATATCTTTTTCTGTTCATGAAAAATTTTGCAAAATACTCAATTAGAAAATCAGAGAAATAACAAGTAAAGAAAAAATGGTACCATCGTAGGAAAAATTTTCAAATGATCGAAATAATTAATAGTATAATTTTTGAGAATTTTTAAAACGGTGAAACTACAAATAGATTTGAATTATATTCCTGACTCAAAAAGGTTTACCTTAAAAAAAAAACAAAAAAATAATAAATAAAAAATAACAACTGGGGGGATAATTTCGAGGTGCTAAAGTCACCCGAAAAATATTTCAAACAAATTAAAAATGGTCGGGCTAAAACCTGGTCGATTTGGCATGGAATGTCTCATACAATATATATTTCTGAATAAGATACTTAAATTCCGTTTAACGGATTAACTATCGGCTATAATTACCCGTGGGAATCTAAATTAAGGCAGCAGGTAAATTCAATCAATTAGTCAAATTTCCTTCCTCTAAAATTCCGGATTATACGTAATACTTAATACCGTTTCCAATTGTTTGAAGTTAATCGCATGGTAAAATCAGTCTCAATATAATTTTCGGAACAATATAATTGAATAGAATATATATAGGGTATTCCATGTCAAACAGTAGTAAGTTCAAAACCCTCACTACTTTAGATTGACTTATTTATTATATATGGTACTTGTTAGGGTTAAAAATGATCAATATAATTTTTTCAATTTTTTTATCATTTATTATACTTTTAAAATAGTGTAAAAATAAGATTTTCCAATGCGGGACCGAATTGGAAATTCTTCAAAAAATCATACACACTCTGTAATCACTTAGAAACATTTCTTCATTAATAAACAAAGTCCAACGACGAAAACCCACCGAGCAGAAACTGAATCAATTGTTAAAAACCAAAAAAGTAACGAATAGTTTGAAATATTTGGTGAATTTTCTGGTTTTAAACAATTGATTCATTTTTTGCTCGGTGGATTTTCGTCGTTCCACTTTATTATTTAATGGAGAAATATTTCTGAGTGATTACAGAATGTGTATAATATTTTTTGGGAATTTTCAATCGGGTCCCGTATTGTAAAATCTTATTTTTTAACGATTTTAAAGGAATAATAAATGATAAAAAATTGCAAAAATATCAATACGACCATTTTCAACCCCAACAATTATACCATAGATGACAATGAACTCAATCTAAAATAGTGAAGGTTTTAGACTTACTGAATTGACGTAGAATACCCCATATAAATATATACCTTAAGGTCGTGAAAATTCTTCAAATTACTTATGAAAAATAGTAACGGCTTAAGGTACTATTCTCAGGTCTAATTTACAAGCCAACCTGTGACTCCAGTTTCCGGGGAAAAGTAAGCCAAGTATATATAGGTACATATTTACATATTTGAAACTTAGAATTTAAATCTAGAATTAAATTTTCTCATTAATTATCATATTCTCTGCTCTTATAGTTATTATGTGAACCTATATGGTATAATCTACAGGTGGGTAAATAATTGCCATTCCTTGACATAGATTTTCGATTTAAAAAAATATATATATACATCGAATTAGAATTCAGCCCCGATCTGTAATTGCTATTCAAGAAATTCTCGCGATAAGCTTAAGGCCAATTATATCGAACGCTTGAGGCTAAGTTAATTATCTATTAGTATCATCTTTTCACTAGCATTATTCATGTAGGAAATCCGCATACTATTTGAATTTCTATTTTACTCATTTATGGAAGTAGCATAAATTAACGCATTATAGGTATAATAGATATGAAATATTATCACATAGTAACGATCTATGGATTGTACTTTACAGGCAAGTACTTATTGCAGAAAAGTACCCTAAAACAAAAAAAAAATCAGGCTATGGGGTACTCTATAATGTCAATTGTATTAGATCATTTAAATCTAATTTCTTTTGTCTGATTTGCTGAAATATCGTGTCAAAAACTGAAAAGGAAACATGACAATAACATTTTCCCTAAACAGTAACATCGACGCTTACTCATATCTTTTTTTTTGTTGCATATTTCCCTCACCTCATTTTCTACGAATATTTTAAGCCAATAACCAACAACAAAAAAAATTCCAAGAATTGTGAAAGTTACACGAATTTTAGTGGGGTTGGGACAACTGCTGGTCATGTCTTTTGTGAATTTTCACCTTAATCCGAGGGTACAGGTCAGTCAGTTATTAGATTACAGTCAGTCTACGTTGAGCCTTAGCAAAGCTACAATTTTCACAGTTGAGGAATTTTAAAATCCAAAAGAAAAAAAAAAATAAACAACACCGTTTGGACGAAAAAGTTTCAGGGTTGATCTAGAAATCTGAAATTCTTAAGAAATTTTTTTCGATTTATTTGTAAACGATTTGGGGGACAGGTGGAAAAAATTTGTCCTCCCCCTCAATAAGGACCACTCTAATTAGGTACAGATATTGTTATTGAGTATACTTATATAAGCATATAAAATGCCAATAGCTATATTCTTATTGTCGGTTATGGGCGGTTGCTTTCGCTCGTTGCAGCTGCACAGCTGCAGTTGGCAATTTGTTTAAAGATAAAGCGACAAGAACGTATGCGAATTCAGGGTTGGGCTGGAGTTATGCCCAGGATAATATGTATATAGTCAATTGCAATATCCGGAAGGTAATAATCATATCCATTAAATAAGTAGGCGCTATATACGTAGGTATACGGAATGATTGATTTTTTTTTTATATCGTTGTTATTATCGGTATACGTATGTATATGAAAATCCATACCTTATACAAAATCAAAAACGAAAACTACAACACGAGGATTTTCCTTTCCCCAAAACTCACCTAAATTCACTCGAGATACATCCAGCGAATTTTTCTTAGATTCAGAATTGTTGATCCTAGATTGTTGGCTTGTTCTTCCGTTGACGTTTCTTCGAGGAGGATTTCCGCCGGTCGGTGACCTCTCTAAATACACAAAACGATCAGTAAATCAGTCAGTGTGTTAGACCAATTATAGTCTTCGTAATAATAATCATGGGGAATAAGGTGTCAAGTAGAAATAATCACAAATGAAATTTTCAACACGTTTAACAACGAGTCTTTCATCGTATTACGACTCGATTTTCAAACCTATTGTTATAGTTCATTCTTATATTTTATCTGGCCAATAGTTTCGTCATTAATTCCCTAAAACTACGTTCTTAAACTTAAAGGGATACACATATTTTCAGCATATAAAAATTAGACGTATTCTCAAGGATTATGACAGCTAACGTGAATAATATACAGATATCCTGTTTTGAGATTTTATTCTAAGCAATTTCATCTACAAATCTGAATATTAAAGACCCTCCCATCTTCCATCATGTGGCCACCAGCATAGATCGAAGTAAGCTCTGTAAAAATGATATAGGGTAACTGTTGACTCAATTTCGAAGTCAATTTTAGTCCAAACTGGGTCTGGCTTCGTGAGCTTATTTAATATTTATGTGATTCTAGTGTGAACTAGAATTACCAAAAAATATTGAATTTTGCATACATTTTCAGATTTCTGAAGTCCGTATACTTAAAAATACAAGAATTCAAATTTTTTATAATTTTTTACAGCCAAACCAACAAACGTTTTTGAAAATCTCTAGTCCACGCTAGACCTAAGTGTAAAAACTGCAAGTATAAAAAATTCTAGATCGATCGAACTAATAATTAATTAGTTATCAAGTCCACAGCTAACTTATGTCATTTTTACAGATCATACTTCAATCTATGCTGCTGGCCAGATGATGTTTTTTAACATGATGATTTGTAGGCAACATCGTGTAGAATAAGGGTCTAAAACAGGACGTACTTTAGTTATAACAATCCCTGAAAATGTGTCGAATTTTAACATCCTAAGCATGAATATATGCCCTCTTAAGTTATCCACAAATCAGCGTCTAAAAGACCTTTGATTAAATAAAGGAGTACAAATTCAGTAAATTTATAATGAATCATTCAATCTTCATAATCCGGGCAAGTTTTAAAGCTTTAATCTCTACTTAAGGGAGTAGATAAAAGAAAACTATGAATAATGTATTCCAGACTCTACATTGGACGATGTTTAGATCCGAACTTAGAAAGCTTAGCTGTTTTGATTACAGGGTTTTAAATACCGGACGTATATCATCGACCACATGTTGATCGTATTAACACTATTTTTGAATACACCTAAATCTAACTAATACTACATTGATTTTTCTTCTTTAGTCAAAAAATGATCATAGATCAGTTAAATAAATCTACTTAACAATTTCCTCGATTGGTAAACCGATTTTATTACTTCAAAGGTAAGAATGTTATATATACCCAAAGGTGTCAAGACGGTAAGGTAATACACAACCACAAACCGCAGGAGTATAATAATAATAATGAGTTTTGAATATTAAATTCGAAGTTAGAATTAACTTGATAATAATAATAATAATAATATGAATTATTTAATTGTCAATTTGCTTACGAGAATGCGATGGTATTATAGGTCGAGTAGAATTTTCGCGTTGATTATTCCCGCCATTAATGTTGTTCGTACCGTTGCTAACAGGCACAGTAATTCCACTATTAATATTGGTGTTGTTGTTGTTCAAATTTCCGGATGTAACAATCGTCAACGACGAGGGTGGCTGTTGTTGACGAGGGGAAGATATTCGAGGCGTTGACTGAGCCGATCCCTCGCTTCCTCCAGGACTTCCAAGCCTCTTCTTTACCGACCCTACGGAACATAATCATTAATAATAATAAAAGATCCTAAACCTATGCTACGAAGAAAAAGGAAAAAATAAAAAAATTAAAAAAATTACGTATAATTTAACCGTGGATATTAATTTGTAAATAATTTTCTTTACATACGAGTAGAAAGAATTAAATCTTGAGATTGTAGATTACGATTTTAATTACAGATTTTTAAGAAATAAAGAAACCCACGCCAATGCGAGAAACATATATGTACACGTGTACGAGTATATACGACATATTTTTGACCGCTTATCAATTCTTATGATCTCTTTTTTTCTAGGCCTGTATATATCTGGCCACTTTAGAGAAGCGGATGTTGCCGTGAGATATATCCCTACGTGACAATGGGAACCGGGGATGGGGATATTCAGTGTCTCTGGATCAACGGTTAAGGTTACCTAAATGTACCTACGCAGTTGAAAATAAAAAAAAAAAAAACAAAAAAAAAAAAAAAAACTTTCGAATATATTTTATCTCTCGAGTAGAACTTCAGACTGGTTAAAACTTAACTCTGGAGTCTTAATCAGAAGTATAATAATAATAATTAATTTCGTAAGTTTTTGCGAAGTTTCTTAACAGATTTCGCAGATAATAAGAAACTGAAAATACTCGCAAGTTTATCAAGTTGATAAATTTCAAACTAATATTTCTGCTCGAATATAATTCCGATATTTTATATAGGTTGATGGGTATTCAATTTTAGATAAATCGGTTCACGGATTTGGAAAGAGAATAGAAAAAGTTGGTTTTTAAAAAAGTCGTCAATATGGAAATGTGGAAAAAATTTTACGGTCGTTACTTCTCGAGGCAACAACCTTTCTCCTCCAAATATAACAAAATTTGAAAATCAAGTGTGATAGAAATCGCAATTTCAAATTTCATTGCTGCATAAATTGATAATTAATGTTCGTATACAATTTCATCTAAATTTGATACAGCATTTCTTTCAAACATTTCCTTCCAGTCTATTAGATTTTTAGTCTCCATTTTTTACTATTCTGAAAAATTCGAGTAATAAATTCCAGAATCGACTACTTTTTTAACAAAATATAAGATTTTGGTATTCCTCATGTGACAAGGCTGCGATATTTTGAAACCATCGAAGATCTGACTATCGAATGAAAAATTGGTTGAAGAATTTCAAGGATTTAATTTCGAATAGTTAAAACTTCTTCCGGCTCATTATTTCGTAGAAATTATCATCGTTATATGAATAAAAATTGACGGCTGGATTTTCATATGAGATTCAAAATTCATAGAAAAAAAGACAAGAATTAAATGTAATAAAATTCAATACCCAAACTGCAGACATCAGGGAAACTCTGAACCGATATCGAAGGAGTGCTGAGGGTTACTTTATTTTGTCAGAAATATTTTTTTGTTACGGTTTGGCCTGTCTGTAACATACAATCGAAAGTTGGCCTGCTAATATACGGGCCCAATCGTTCACCGTTGTTACAAAGGCCTTAAGGCTCAAATTGCGTATCACAACGCGACCCACATTTCCGGCGAGTGGTATTCAACCTGTTGTCGACCCTTCGTATACGTACGTTCCACGTCTCTCTCTCTCTTTGTCTATCTCTCTCTTCGTGCAAAGGCGAGAACCATACAATTTAAAAATAATTCGAAAGCTATCGCGAATCATGTAGCGAAATATTATTCTCACTATTAAATCGTTGAAACATGTAGCAGAAAAATTGCAACTCGATAAAATCGATGATCAGACATAAAAATTTACATTTATTTGCAATTTTTTTCAACTTTTATATAATCCGTGTAAAAAAAAATCTAAAAGATCGATGCTCGAATTTGAATATTTGTTCACGTTTTTCTGCTGGTATTTATAGGAGTTATCCAAAAATTGGATCAAATTTTTGGTAAAATCAAATTTATTCACGCAAAAATTTCATACATTGATATTTTTATTTCACTTTGAAATAAGGACGAGATATAAATTGTAATGTCTCTAAAGATGTTTCATAAATTAATAAACTGATATATTGGTAGAAAGTGTATCGAATTTGGACCTTCACAAAGGCCACAGTTAAGGATTACGGTTTTTTATGAACGTAAACGTTTATTAAAATGATCGTTCATTTTCGAAACTCCTCGATTCAGATTTGATCAAATTTTGACTAGTCCCACCGAAATGATCACTTCGGTTCGTAAAATGTCTGAACAAAAAGTATTTCTAACAAATGAATGAACTTTCGTAGATGACAATTCGCTGCACAAAAAGTCGAAATATGGCTCAAGTTGATTTTCACAAATAATCGATTCGCATGCAAATCGAAAAGCGATAAATCCTCATCGTATCTCCATCCAGTATTACCGAATAAGTGGGACACCAAACGGGAAAAGAATACCATAGGGACTCGATTTTGCCACATACTCAAATTCTGGTCAGAGATACTCAGGTCTAAATCAGTTTTTAGAAATATGGGTCATAAAGAACACAGATGATGACGAGTATAGTGTCAGAAAGTGTATCGAATTTAGACCCTCACAAAGGTTGTAGTTCAGAAATACGGTTTTTTACGATTGTAAACGTTCATTGAAGCAATCGTTTATTTTCGAAACGCCTCGATTCAAATTTGATCAAATTTTGACTAGTCCCACCGAAATGATCACTTCGGTTTGTAAAATGTCTGAACAAAAAATATTTCTAACAGATGAATAAACTTTCGTAAATGACAATTCGCTGCAAAAATTCAAAATATGGCTCAAGTTGATTTTCACAAATAATCGATTCGCAAGCAAATCGAAAAGCGATAAATCCTCATCGTATCTCCATCCAGTATTACCGAATAAGTGGGACACCAAACGGGAAAAGAATACCATAGGGACTCGATTTTGCCACATACTCAAATTCTGGTCAGAGATACTCATGTCTAAATCAGTTTCTAGAAATATGGGTCATGAAGAGCACAGAGGATGATGCACCATCGCGTCGACGCACGGTCTTTTGCTTGCATTGCAATAGCTGCCTGACAGTATAGAGTTATTTTTAGATTCACGTTCACCGTTCAGGTCTGTGAGGTTCTAAGTTATTAGTTAGCCTCAGCTCCAGTCACCCGTACCTACATCTGTACTTGTTACGCTACCTTGGCTAACAGTGGCCGCTGGATTGAAACGCGATCCCCAACGATCTAAAATAATGAATTATTTGAAAAAAAAAATATCGCATATGTATGTGCAGGGGATAGCTGCCATCTCCATCAACCATCTCGAATCACAAACGATGAAGAGAATAATTTATTACAACGATTATGTATTACGAATGTGCTTTGAAGAAGCTTTGACTACGATTTGGATCTATTTTTTACGGCTTATAGATCCAGATCTATAGATCATACTACAGCCGAGAAACCAGATGAACAAAGCTCCGAAATAGATCTGTAAGATTTTGCTGTTTTAGTTCTGCGATGTATCACACGTATAATTATCTAACTCATTAGTTATAAAGAATTTTTTGAATTTTCTTATTTACGGTTTATCACATAGCTGCGACTTTTATCAACGTATGAAATTAAGATTTTTTATCATTTTGTACGTGGCTGTTAAATTATCCATTTCGCGAAATTCAGCGACGAATTAACGAACCGAAAATTCTTTGTAATAAAAATAGAAAATTTTCAGATTTTACGCGGTCGTCAAAAAGGCTGAATAACCGCGATAGTAAATCCGTTTATACATTACAGAACAAAAAAAGAACCAAGAACAACAAAAAAGTAAAAAAATAAAAAGGGACAAAAACTTAAGCCGAAATTAAACCTGTGGCTCATGAACAGAAAAAAAAAGAAACTAAACAAAAAGAAGATAAACGAAACAGCTATATCTTCGTCGGTAAGAAAAAGTAGCCGATATTTTGTCTATACTTTTCTACTCTTATTGTAACACAGCGAGTCGATATTCTAGCCAAGTTTCTATAACCAGAATATATATAACAAAGACGTTTGTAGTTGTAGGTCTGCTCCGTTTTATATTTTGTCCTGGGAGATAAAAGTGCTATTGGCATATATAATTTTTGCGATAAAAATTCATCTGCAGCGTTGAAAAAATTGTTTTTTAAACAATTTTCTCCGCCAAATTTAACGACAGTATTGATTATGGTTACAGAATAATTGATCACACATAGTAACAACGGTACTCATCGTAATTAGGTAAAGTTAAAGCAGTATATACCTCTCTTAAAACTTCCGAGTCTCATTTTTGCAGAATCTCTGACAAAGTCCGCCCTCGGTATGGAAGACTTGTCCTTTGATCCTTGCTGTCCCATTTTGATAAAGGAATGGATCAGACCGTAGATAAATATAAGATAAGTTATCCGAAGTCCATATCAATTATATTATAACGATGAATATCGAAAAATAATATTATAAATATTTTCCTTTTTCAATTTTTACGTTCATTCATGTCTCATTATGAAATATAAGACGAAAAATCGACGATCATATTTCTCGAAATTTTATTATTCTTCTTACGAAGGTGCTTGTGCAGTTCCGCAGTCGACCATATGGATACGAGGGATCGCTTAAGCCAGTTCTTTGTCATTTAAAAACGAGATCCTTATAGTGAAGAGAGACAGGTTATTTATGTGGCGAATATAATCCGGGACACTATTAGTAAAAAATATTAATAATAATAATTCATTGGCACGTCGAAGTGTTGTGGAATTTAAAAATCGATTTTTACGTTCCAACAGTAACATCAAGTTATGGATTTTTTGGGGCTTCGGAATCGGTGAAGGCACTTCGATGAATCCTTAAATATTATTATCGGTATATAGACCAGCTCTTCGTTCGTGGATAAGATTTACTATTCTTGAATGAAACTGGCGATAGTAAAAAATGAAAAATTAAAAAGAAAAATGATCTCCGAATATTTTTTCATTCCGAGTGAATTCTAACAGGTAAAACGGCTCGTCTGGTTCAGGTAAACTCCCGTCCATCCACCCACTCGAGTCCTCTCTTTGACCTTCAGCCCCTTTTTCGTCTCTCTCTTTCTCGGTGTAGAAAGAGATAGAAAAACGGTACAATAAAGCCAAGAATTGTCCCCAAAAATACGAGTGATTTATTATTCAAAAATCTATCGATCGGCACTATAATCGATCACTATTCTTTAGTCGGTCATTACGTAAGACAAACTACGGACTACTCCATAGTCCTGATAGTCGATGGTCGATGGTCGATGGTCGATGGCCTTGGAAAGGCCCACGTGGTTACCCGGTGCACCTGTTTCTTTTGGAGAGGGGGATATACACCGATGCCGGAAATAAACTTATGTACGTGGCGTTGACCCGCGGTTTAAAGACGGACGTGGATATACGCGGTTGCTACATGTACATACATACATGTGTAAATCATATAACATACGTAATGTAGAAATTATAAGAAAATTTCATTAAATTAAATACATAGTGATTTTTCTTCGGTTTTAGTCTTTGATTATTATTTATATATATTTTCTTCTTTTTTGTCGGGGGCTACGTAAGGGATCGAGAATTTGAACGTCGGTCACCGATGACCTCCGTTGTGATGTGTAAGTTAAACGCGATAATATACGCGTAACAAACGATAAATATTATTTCGGTGCACATTTTAGTAGCCGGCATCCACGCCGTGCCAAGCTTCGTCGGGGACTGTTCGACCGTTTCCACTTCTCTCTCCGTTGTCCTGATGCTAGTGATGGTGCTGCTGCTAGTGGTGCTGATCGTGCTGCTACTTCTGGTGCTGTTGCTGTTGCTGGATTCGTTCACGATAGCCTACGCGTAGCTGGTGACGGCCGCGAGAGAGCGCCGTGCCATGACGCGCCGCTCCCTACACTGGCGCCGGATACTCAGGGACCCCGATTTTCAACCTCAAACCTCCTCCAAGGCACAGGATCGATACCATAGTTCCTGCACGATGAGTCACCCTTGTTACACGACCCACCCCAAACCCGGATTCCGGTATATAAGAGAGGAATCGCGGGCGCAATGCGACGCGGACACACCCTATACCCATCTTACAAATTTATATACCTACATTCGTATCTTATTTTCCAAATTTTATTTCTCAGGGTATACAGGCACGAGTTTACTCCGGATCTTGTTTCATTGATTTTGCGGTCAAAGATATATTCTATGATTGTTTTAGTCGGTCAGATTTCATTACGATCTGTTTGATCCCCCTTTTTTTTTTTAGACAGAGATTTTAGATTCTATTTGCAACAGAAAATTCTCTAATCGATAAAGAAAAACAGGCGATAGAACCTGAAATACAATTTTTTTTTTTTTTTTTTCGTTCTTTACTTAGAATTTTAGACACAAATCTGTCCCACGATTATGAAGCTTCTGTTTTTTTTCTGAAGACACATAACTTTGAGGATATCTTTTTGATTTTCCGTTTTTTTTTTTTTCCAAAATTAAACGTTCCAAAATCTGGTGGATCCTAACTGATCATTTATCAGGCTTTAAATTAATGGATTTTTCACAAACTAGTTCGTTTTGTGACAAACGCAACGTTTTTGTAAATATACTAAAAACCTGATTCCCAATCCTGAGAACAGCGAAGAGCAGAAATTTCGATCTTCTTCATGTTTCAGGATATCCAGTATGAGAAAATTAATTTTTTAGGAAGCCTAAAATCAGGCAAATATTTCTAAGAAAAAAAAAAAGAAAAGCCCTCAGAGATGTTAATTTACAAATTTCTTTAGAAGCCAATTAGAGACTCAAAGGAAAGCAGCTGATTCCATTAAATTCTTTAACTGGCATCGTATATACTCATGACGTAACAGTAATATATAATTGAAGAGTACATATCCCTGGATGAATAAAATGTTTCAGCGATCTCTGTGCGCAATTAAAATGAGTCGTTCAATACCAAAATCGGTTTGATTTGTTTTTGCGGAAATGATTACGTCGATTGATTGTCTTAATTTTTTGTTTTTTTTCAATCTTGTTTCAATCTTCATGAATCTATAGTAATGGTTAAAAAAATAAAAAAAATTATCCGCATCACCGTGATTAGAAATAAAAAATACCTGTGATCTAAAAAAGAACGACCCGTAGATCTTGACCTTCGATTCTGAACTCTGGCACTGTTCTTTATACCTACCACATACATCTTGACGAGGATTTCTTCGATACCTGTGTACTTGTATGTATGTACATACATACATACCTTTACATGGACTCTTTCTCGTCTGACCTCAAAAAATCTGGCATTGGCAGTCGAATATCTGCAGATATTCCTCACGCGAGTTGGCCAATAGTCAAGTATGAGATGTGGTATAAAAAGTATCTAGATTTTATCTCAAGTTCAATTTTGATCGTGAAAAAATTGTCAAATTGTCTTTATGAAAAAGAAATTTCTCGATTTGGTTTGCACATCTCGAGTATTCTTAATCCTTCAATTTAAGGATAAAATTTTAATTACTTTTGGATGATAAAATCTGGAATTTAAGACCTTTACACTATTTTTTAATCCGTTTAATTTTCTCATTGAAGAACACTCGAAGTTGTCGAGTCTCAGTCTTCTAGCCAACGTTCTAGAGACTTAATTGCAGTCCGGAGTAACAGAGTAACGGTTAAACTGCACTTCCAGGTGCGCCTGAAGGAGTGGAAACGAAGGTCTTCACAAACCGTCGAGAATAATTCTCTATGCAAATTTCTTTTCTTTTTTTTTTGTTCGCACGTTATCTGGTTTGATAAATTTGTAAAAAAAAAATAAAATCAAATGTAAAAACAAAACAAAACAAAAAAATCTATGTGTGTGTGTTTTCGCGAAATAAAATTATCGATACGTTTTCGCGTACTAGGCCTTGAAATATACGAAGAAAGACCTTGCGTCTGGCAATGATATCGCACATGTGCAAGTGTTTCTTTAATCTCATCACGTACCAAACGGCTGACGGAGTCAATTAATTCTTATTAATTCATCTCCGAGTGACTCCGACTATCAGTGCAGACAGTTTTATCCCGTCAATGTGACTAGGACCACTCTAAGGTCTGAGAAACTCGATTTGAATTTTAAAACGAACGGATGTAGGTACGTTCTCTTAGCTCCAGAAGCTCGACAACGTCATAACGATTTCACGGTTCGGTTAGCGTCGCGACGGCGCCAACCCCGTTCCCTTCATATCAACATCACGATTCGGTAGAATATGTATGAAAAAAACTTTATTACGAAGAGGAATCGATTTTTCTTTTTTGTTTTTTTTTTTTTTTCAGGTTTTATTCGGACCGGTTTGACCTCTGATCTTCAGTTTTATCGTTTAATAAATTTGGATCAATGTTTCGGCCACTTACGGTACGACAATAAGACAGCAATCGAGTCCTGAATACTAATAGACGATAAAAGATGAGAGACTACTCTCATTATTATTTCGGTACAGATTGAAGCAACTAGAGCTGAATGAAATAGTCCGAAGCGTGGGCAGGATGAATTTTAATCAGTATAGTAAAATGGTCTTTGAATTTGAGCAACAAGATCTCGACGGATCGCAGGAGGACAAAAAAAAAAAAAATAATAATAATAAAGAACGAAGTGTATAATTTTGTGACAAATTTTGAAATCTCATTTTTGTATATATTTTTGGTAAACCTTCTGGATTCGTACGCCATAATATACGATGCCTTTAGTCATAGTTTAACTGGGCTTATACATCGCGAGCAAATATACCCATTTTACCGTATAGTATATATGGCCTTCCGGCCTCGCCAAACTATAACGGTCGATACCAAGTCTAAACAACTAGGGAACCGACGTATGTATGTATGTACGTACGTTATATCCTTTTATAACTTCTTACAGCTGTTTGACATAGCACGTAGAGAGGGATAATACGTTAGTAGAGTATTCTTAATACCGAGAGAAAGTCGTAAGAAAGAAACGTGCTAATAATGGCTACAAGCATGGGGGAGCTTGCGACTTACCATTTTTTTTTTTTTTTTTTTTTGTATCAAAATTCGAAGAGACGTTCTACGACGATTCTTCATCCAGATTTATGCGATATTCGATTAATAGTAAATTATGTCAAATAATTCGCCACGCAAAACTTTATGCTACAAATTGCTCAGTATTTTATATTCACACACACGATTCGAATTTATGTCATCGTTTATTAAGCCTTTGACGTTTAAGCTGTACGATAAACGGTTTTAAAATCAAGACTCTTTTAATCCTATAGTTTGATTCGCTTGAATGAAATATTAAATACTTGTTGAATAATTCATACCGGTTATAAGAAAAAAGTTTTTGAAAAAAAAAAGTTGATCTCGATTAACGAAATATCATTAACGATTTTAAACACTCGACATGTATCAGGCGTGGGGTCTCTAATCACGATCATTTCTATGTTTTTTTTATTTATTTTATTTGTTTTTCATTTCTCTTATTTTTCTTACCGATTTTTTAAGGCGAACTTAACATTTGCCAGTCATAAATTCAGGTTACTAATATTCCGACTGAATGACTGGCGAAAATAATAACTCAATACTAATTTAATGGAGTTAATTGGACTTACAAATAGAGTAAAATCGGTTTAACGAGTATAATTCGAGAACGGAATGCGTCCGCGACATCGTACTCTGTAGAGTAGGTACAGTATCGAGTATTTTCGAACTATGAATGTGGGAATAAAACGTACGTACGGTTTACTAGCTATTTATAAAACCGTTAGAATTCTTAACCGTTGCAAATTCGGTCGATCTTTAACGCCGTGTGAAAAAGAGATCGAAAGATTTCTATCAATGTATTAATCTGATCGAAAAAAAAACAAAAAAAAAAAAAAATTAGATTAACGATAATCCAATCCGCATCGAGACACAAATCGATCTGATTAACGTTGATGAAAAAATTAAAACTTTTTACTACTTGATGTCGATTAATAATCGTGAGAAACAAAAGCTCAGGGTGTCCAGTATTATATTTATCGATTTCAAATTTTCTGAGAATTTTAAATTTTTTCAGAAAAAAAAATTGTTTTTTCGTTTCAGGTGAAGTTGGAGTATGAAATTGTTCTAAAAATTATCAAAAAAGAATTTATCCAAATAGCAGCAAATTTCATCATAAACTTTCAAGTTTCAAGAAATGAACAAAAAATAAATAAAAATATTTTTAACCATAAATTTTGAAAACGAATTACCGCGCAGACAACTTTCGAGTAATTCCACAAAAAAATAGAAAACAAAAAAAAAATTGATCGTCAATGGTTCAAAAAATTTCAAGGATTGCAAAATTAAAAAAAAAAAAAAAATTAACTGCTTTCCAAAGCCAGAAGCATTCGCTTCTGCAGACAAATTTAAAAATCTTGCATTAAATTTTCAAAAATTTAAGCTCAAGTGTGAGAAAATTCTAGATACATCATAAAGTTCCTTGAGATTTTCAGGTTTATTTCAGAAGGTATATAAAATCCCATAAGAATTGTATGATTTTAAAATTTCAATGATGATTGAACACCCTGTATGTATTCTTAAAAAATTTTGATTAATCGAGAGACGTGCGAAAGTCGAAGATCTTTGATCACCTGAAACTCTTATAGCCTTTCCTTTCGCAGTGAAAATCAGTTTTTTGAAGAGAAAAATAAAAATTCCAAACCGGAAAAAAGTGACCCTTGATCTATGCTCGAAGTGATTTTATCATTTTGCTATTTTTCTTGATTGATCTGATACGAAGATCAATTTCTGCTTATTATTGGCCCAGTTAATTGAAATAAGGTACTGAAAATTTTCGACAGTCTTATTCCCACGAATATAGCTAGATAATAAAATCGGTAGTATTTTGCGAGTGAATAATTTTTTTAGACATCGATATCGTGTTCGATAAATAATTTATATATATTCTCATAATTGTATTGATAAAAATGTATAAATTAACATGAAATAATAATTATGACAAAAAGAGAATGACTGGATATTATTATCAGTAAAAAGGAATACGACGAAAAAGTAATAGTAGAGTGTAACAAAATAATAATGAATGACAAAAAATTTCAAATAAATTAACAAATAAATAAATAATAAAGTAAAAAAATTAAAAAAAAAAAAAAAAAAATGAAGGTAATTCAAATTATAAGCCAAATATATTAAAACCTACGTATGTTAGAAATAATTTCGAGAATTTTCAAAGTCGAGAAAAACTTGCCATATGTTCAAAAATTTTCTGTACAATTTATCGATCGTTAATTATTTTCTTCAATGATTTCGAATTTATAATCGTGAACGTGTTATTGAATTTCTCGAATAACAAATCGTGGAAAACCATCTAGTTTGGCAATTAGAAACTTTGAATATTCACGTTTCTTAGAGAAACAAAATTAATCAACGTGCGTGCCTGATCGATAAACATTTAGAAGTTTTTAATGGTTTTGTAAATTTTTAACCAAGTTGATGATTTAATTCTAAATTTAGTAATACGAGCGAAACTTAACGTGTGATTTTTTTGCACACGATTATAAATTCGAAATGTTTTTTCTTTTGTTTTTTTTTTTAAACTACGTCTATATAAGTTCGAAAAATCTGCACCACTCGCTCTCAAAGATTTACGAACGTATATCATTTGTTTAAAATTTTTGGCAAATTTTTCCGTACACCAAACTATAAGCTAACGAGTAAATTTAAATGACTCACTGGGGGCACTGCTGATGTCACTCATCGAACTGTGCACCGAGCTTTGCGCAGTCTCCTGAGTTGGCGAAACGACGTCTTGACGACCCCTGGTTCTCCTGCTGATGCATAAAACGAATCTTTATTAAATTTTCAATCTTTAAAAACAGTTCTTAGATTTTCATATCAATCCGAAATTATTCTTAAATAAAAACCACACGTACCTCTTGCTTTTGTTCGAATCTCCAGGCGATCGACGACTTGTTGTCGATGGTGGAGGTCCTAGACTTTGCAGTACCCTTGATTTAACTTCTTTCCTAGCTGGTCTTGTTCTTTGTTCATTTTTTCCAGCTTCTATTTTGCTCATAACTGCATCCCATCGTCCACCTTTTCTCGGTGTTCTTTGTGGTCTACGTGCCTCCTTCTCGGATTCATCTTTCGGTCCTGATTCTATCATGGCTTTTATTTTCGAGACTACATTACGCTTAGGCATTTTGTACTTCTTCAATGGGACTGGGTCAGATTTATTCAACACTTTTGCAGGAGGGGCTTGGCTCTCTACCTCAATCACAGTCGTCTCCATCGTTCCAGCTGATGTATTCGAGTCTGCTGATGTATCCAATGGATTCGATGGCAACTGAATCAAATAAGAATTAACGTGATATCATATTCCAGCGTTCCCCATTCCTTCATGCATATACAGGGTGAGGTTTTTTAAAATTTTATTAGCAAATATCTTGAGAACTGTTCGAGGTATTGCAAAAAATAAAAAATAATTACAATTATCTCCAAGTTTTATAGTTTAGAGGTAAATTGTTATTAAGAGTTCAAAAATCTCTAGTTCTTTAACCGAATATCATAAAAAAATTGGTACTTTGTCAAGTAAAACAAAATTACGTAATGAAAAAAATACAGATTTCCATTAAAAAATTAAAAATAAAATCCTTATTCCCATTAAAATGTCATAAGACTTAGATAAAGTCCCCCTTCGTGTCATCAATTTTTGGTACATTATTTTCTTCAACACTTTGAAATAAGTCACCCTGTACGCAGTATAACTAATGCAAATGAAGATGCAACGATATTTTAGAGTAAGACTTTCGAAACTCACTTGTAAACACTCCATGATAATGGGTTGCTGTTGTTGTTGTTGTTGCTGATTGTCCTGTTGATGAGGAGACGGTTGACTCTTTTGCGATTCCGTATCAGCAGTATCAGGCGTTTGTCCTTCGCTTTGAGCTTCCTCGTGTGGTTGATCATCCTGTCTTCTATCAAGATCAGAATAAATTCCACTAGAGTCCATCTCTTCTCCAGTAAAACTTGGACATCTTCTTCCCCCGGGAGCACAAAACAATGTGCCATCAATAACCTGAGCCCTTCTATCACCGCGGCCAATTTCCTCATGAGCATCAGCATCACTTTCGGTAAAAAAGTCGGAATCAGTCATAGGATCTGTTCGTGGTGCGGGAAGATTTGGAGGTGGTGCAATCGGCACTGGATCAGCACCGCGACTTGCTGGTCTTGAGTTTTCACCGTCACCCTGATATCCGGCTTCGAGACTGGTAATGCTGGTGACAGAAGTGATGAAACTGACCGGAACGGTTCGTGTTGGTTCAGCGGGTTTCGGATCTAATGGAAGATCTTCGGGAGACGGTGTTCGCTCACTCGAACCTTCCGTTGGTTCTCCATCTACCGAAGTCGGCAAATCGGAAGGTCTAGAAGCCGAAGCTCTGGTCATGGCGATTCTTGAACCACCAGAACCGGTTAAATTTTCGCACGAAGGTGTCCTCGAGCATTCTAAAGCCATACTAAACTCTGCCATTTGGTCAGGGGTAAGTATTCCCAAACTTTCATCATGTTCGAAAGAGTTTTGCTTGTTTAGCATCAGGTAGTGAGGTGCTGGTGTCGCTTTCGAGGGTGGCGGAGCGGCCGGAGGTGTTAGTTCGTCATCTTCTTCGGTTCCGTTTAGTCCTAGCAAACTATACGGACCGGAAGTCAAGTCTAATTTATCTGGATCAACTTTACCACAAGATTTAGAACTCTGCGGTATTCCACGACCAATGACTGACGCTCGAACGGTTGTGTCGAGACAGTCTTCAAGTTCCAAAGATTCGTTGGTATCGACAATCGATTGCAAGGTAGTATCGATTAGACAGCTATTACCAATCGCATCTATCAAATCGGTTTTAAAATCGTTAAAAGCTGTAGGTACAAAACGATCTATCGAACATCTGACCGATGAGTTTCCGCAATGGTCGAAATTGACCGTTTCATTTTTATCGTTTACTGTCATCGAACTGATATCGATCAAGCAGCTATCGCCTACGGAATTTATCTGATCCAGTTTAGAATCGTTAAACATGCTGGGAAGTTCGACAATCGATTCTCGCCCCGTTTTCATCAGATTGTTTGCACTTCCACTGAGGATGGTTGATCTTCGGTTTGCCGATTTCATGAAGAAAGTATCGTTCAGTTCATGGCCATCATTCCTTTCGCTTTTATCTTTCATTGCAAAAGTCGTATCGACGAGTTTTTCGGTTAGTTTTCCTTTCGGAATATCGAAAGTGTTATTAACGATTTCGCCAATCGGAGGCACGTCACTGACTCTTTTAATGTCGACTAAGAAGGTGTTGTTATTTTCTTTATTCGCACCGCTATTTTCCTTAATAAACTCGGCCTGGTCAGGACCGGCCTTCTTCTCGACCAAGAACGTGTCTTCCATATCCTTTCCGGAATGAATTCCACAGTTCTGTTTCGCGTTGTCCGAGGGAAGGTCTACGACCACGCTGGGTTTATCGAAGGTTTCATTCACCGCTGTTTCATTATCGGCTAAATTCTTACCACAAAAATAAGTAAGCCTTTTTTTGAACGGAATTTCAACAACGGGTACTCTATCGCCGTACAATATCGTCGTAAGATTTGTCGCGGTATTACCATTCAGAGGTTTTTCATTTATGAACGTATCGTTCAGTTTGAATATCGCACCGGTTGGTTTTGGTGCCGGTGCGATACTTATCGTAGCGTTAACGGACGGGCTTTTTGTCAAATCAATAGTCACATCGTTTGCCTTAGGATCTTCTTGACGGTAAGTAACGTTCGTTTTTGTTGTCAAAGATTTCGACAGTGATTCGTTGTCAGTATTTTCAGTATTATCCCGCGATTCGACCGGTAAGAAAGTTTCGTTAATCTTCGGTAGGGATTTTTTTGCCTCACCGTTAGTCGGCGAGGTGCTATTCCTCTTCGAAAATGCACCTGATACTGTACTAGCGAGTGTTTGCGAGTTTGGACTCGTAGATTTTTGACTTTCAAGATCCTGCAACGTTACTTTCGATTTATTTATAGTGCAAGTCACGTTTTGGTCGGTATTTTTCACATTTGCACCGTTCGTTGATGGGATAGATGATTTGCTGTAAATCGTCGGTGACACGAGACGACTACCAAGCGGAATTTTCGTCTTTAAAGTTGGCGAAGGTGTTTTCGATCTTTCAGCTTCGGATTGAAGCCGATTATCCCCGTTAGCAGTCAACGAAGAATTTCTTTTGTTTTTATCATCCAACGTCCGAGTTTCGTTCGTTAATTTTTCGTTCGTCTCACCCGCTGGTAATGTAACCGTAGAATTTTGACGTTGATTAGGAGTTACGGGTGAGGTGTTCGGAGTACTTTTTACGCAAAACTTCCAATCTCCTCCCTGATCGAAGTCAGCGTTAGGTCGGTCATTCTTTTCGAATAAAAATGTACTGTTCGCGTCTGGATGCAACGAGGAAGGATCCAGAGAGCCAGGTTTTCTGCAAATGTACTCTCCGTCTCTGAGTCCCACCTGACCGGTGACGAATGTGTTATTTGACACTATCGCCGCATCGTCTACTTGGAGTTTAGTGGTTTCTAGCAACTGCGTAACTGGGAAGACGTTCTGTTGCGGCGCGAACACTCCACTGTAAAAAAATAATATCGGAAATTTGAATAAACCGAAGAATTTGTAAGTCATGATAATCAAATCGTCGACATTCCACCAACTCACCTAAATACTCGGCGTACTTTTCCAGCTGGTGCCATTATCCCGTGTCTTTCTGGGCACGAGAAATACTTCAAACCTCGAACAGTACCGTCGTTAAGGCCGTCAGGTTGTGGCAATTCGATTCCACACCAGGCTCCAACTTCGCCTTCTAGTGCGCCGTAGTATCGAAGAATTCCAGTTTTCTCTGCTCCAACGCAAACCGTCTTTCCAATGTCTTCGCAAGACACGTCGTCCACTGGCGAACACGAGAATTTCCCTTTATGTCCTGTAGCCTCTGAAATTTTGGAATCAGAAAGGTTAGAATTCGGTCTGATCATGATAAACGAAGTGTTCAATATCCTGGAGCAAAAATTATCGACAAGACAAATCGTTACGAGATATTCGTACCAACAAAAGGAGTCGAGGTGACAGGTTCACGACGTTTATCTGCCTGCAGGTTCAGAGAATCAACGAGTGATTTCACTGCTCCCCGATGACCTGAATTCTGTGGTGTTGTAAGGACATCAATCCCTGTGACCTTGTGCTGAGTCACAATCTTAGGTTTTGGAAGAAAAGATGCCCGGATTGAACCCGGCAATGGTATTCTACTCTCTCCCGCGTTCTGTAAAGAAAAAAGGAATCATTACGATTTGAGGGGATGTGATAAAACAGGATTTACATCTGTCATGGGTATCGTATTGAATGTGATATTTCGCACGAATATCAACGTCTGTTTTTTTTATTTTACTTCGTTTACAAAGTGTCGTTGGTAAGTAGCCACAACTGATTTTATTATTCCTAAGAGACGACAAATGCCCGCCCACGTTCACTTCCATGAAAAGTCTCAGGAGCCTGCAGCCACGTAAGTCGTTATAGTGCATGATTCAATCAGCATTCCCGGTGCCTGGCACCCGTAGAAACCCCAAAAGATTGCGAGTGCGTTGCCCTTGGCCCATCTCCAAATAATACGGAGAGTACCGGGTTCCTCCCCTCGCGGTTTAACATCCGTGAATCACAAGTACCTCTTCTCTAACAGCTCACTACTACTACTTATTCGTATCTACTACTTTGGCGACACTCGGCTAATCTAATCTTAGCCAAAGGCACGAGAGGTTCACAACGTCACGTGCAAACCCCTCACTTATTTACAGAGACAATGCAAAAACTTTTGATAAATCGAGGATAACCAACAAGAAAAATACGATTCGAAAGATCTCGGATTTTCGAAAGAATAATCACTCTGATCTTTCCAAGATTTTAACCGTCTTCTCAACATTGAGTACCGAACGAAAACCGATCGGGGAAATATACTTTACGGTTAAACATTGCGAGAGCAAAAAGGGTGACGATTAATTAGCGATGGGACTGGTTGAATTGGAGTGGGTCTAGTCATTTTTAGAAAATTTATTTGCGGGTTATTAGATGCCTCAATTTGTATTGCAGATATTTTGAACCAGTGTCAGATGTTTGGAGTTAAATCGTGAATTCGCGCATGGTCATGAGTCAGATGGAAATATAAATCGCTGTAGGTACGACGACGAACTAATTGCAAGGGGTTTGTAATTCGAACTTTATATTCAACAGAGTATAAGTTGTAAAGTTTCATGAAACTGAGGTAATTTTTTTTGTCCGATAAATTTTCCTTCCAGTAGCATATACGTTCGTTGATCCGTATATAAGATTTCGGAAATCTAATTTGGCGAAAGTTAATTCAGCAAACTTTAACCGATATTGTAAACCACGATTATATGAATAAGTACACGAGCATAAAAATTTATTCTGATTAGAAAATACGATAAAATTTGATAAAAGAAAAACTAAATCTGATTTCTGGTTCCCCTGAAGAATTTTAACGCTTTTTTTTTTGTAGTAGAAAAGGCTCGAGTCGCGCAACGGAATGGCGACGGAGGGACATTTATCGATTCGCGTTATACTGCGGGGGTGCAAGAGGCAGGTTGACTAAGTTGGCATATACGAGAAGTAAACAGGGTTGCGTGTGGCCCTTTACAGGCGTTGTCTATCCCTATGTGGATTGTATACATATATGTATACCTATGTACGTTATTCGTATATAGTTCATCAGTCACGTAACCAACAACGCAATTTTATTTAATACTAAATTATAGTTTATACGAAGCCAAAACTACCGCGGACCTATATACCTAAAACGTAGAATTTACCTAAACGTATATACCTACATATAGGGTATAGGTAATCTCGTTATACTGTTTTCAAAAAATTCGTTAGAACGTTAGATTATCATCATTGCGAAACTATATCCCGACTATGATATCCCCACGCCCGAATTTTACCAATAGTCAATTTCTTTGATGGGATCAATAGATTAGTAATGGATATACTGCAGAAATTCTGATAAAAGGGAAAAATTTTGAGGGCAAAAAAAAAAAAAAAAACGACGCGAACTTTTTTTACAACAAATTTTATACTCACATCAATTTATTTATGCATACTACTAATTTTTTTTAATTATATTTATTGTCTCAGAAGTACCTACTTTACTTCACTTTTTTTTTATCATCCACTTATATAAATTGAAATCGGAAAAATTTAACTCCCAAGAAGTAATTCCTCTTTTCAAATCAGAAAATAATCCTTTTGTCATCACGTGATCCTCTTGAATAGAGATTTCTATATATACATACATACATATACATACATACGTACATAAGGTTATAACGTATCGTTGTCAATATCGATTTCCGATATCTTAACCCGGCACGTCAGAACGACTTTGCGAAGGGTATAACTAATATGCTGTTTGAATTTTATTTCTACAGGGTCGAACGATGGGTTTTTAAAATTCAACAATGTGAGTTATTTTGGGAAAGATTTTTGAAGCTGACTATAAAAAAAAAAAAAATAAATAAAAAAAAAACTCGTGGGGGAAATAATCCTTTCGCAAAATATTTTAGAAATGATTTAAAATTGAATTTCAAGTGGGTGTAATATTCTCGACGACTATAATCTCTTCTCGCGAATTAAATAACGAAATCTGTTTTCCCTGAGGTTGTTGAAAACAGGTTGTTGAAAAATTAGCTAACAAAGACGTATTTTCGTTGATTTTTCTTTGTCAGTTTCTTTCAGTCATTTATTTTTGGTTTTACTCCGTATTGAAAATTAGTAAAAAATTTCAACGTACGGAGGTAGAATTTGGACTTTGATTCGATGATGATGAAAGAAAACGAATTAAATTAAAAAAAAAAAAAAAAAAACTGATTTTTGGTGCAATTTCAAATACCGATCTCCATAACGAGTCGAAAAACAAACAGCTGAGATCATGGCATGACCAAGTCACAAGTATGTGCAGCGATGACGAATACTGCGTGAAACAAGCCGTGAGTATTTTATTTTATTAGACCTTAATTCGCGTTAATTCGTATACCACCCACCTGTCCTACCAGTTAGTCAATTAGTAGATGCGCGATTTCACGCCTTGGACAATTGCGAAGAAGGTATATATCCATAAGTTAGTCACCAAGAATAAAAAAGAACCAAAAAACAAAAATAAATAAATAAATAAATAAATCTAAAATTTTTTCTCCTGGATAAAAATCTAAATTGGAAAACTAATTGTTAAAATTTAATTAGTTGGTAGTTTCAGTCCTTTTAAAACGACTGAATAAATTCTACGAAACGAGCTAGGCCTCTGATCTTTTAGTAGAATTTTTGCTCTAAAAAAAAAAAAGAAAAAGAAACAAAAAAAAAAATTAAAAAAAAAAAAATATCTTCAACCTCGACACCGCGTTACGCCGCAACAACCTTTCACTCAGTCTACTCTTAGCTAGCGCAGAAACAGCCAAGAGGGAAAAAAACTAAAAAGAATCCTCCTCATTTTCCACCACTGGCTTGTATACGGTTGACCTTGAGCTTCTAGCCGGTTCCTCTGGGTCGTTAATTGTACCAAAAGCGAGCACTTCGAATGACTTTTTATACTAAAAGCTTGAAGCCCTGAGTGTACGGGTGCCTCTGGGTCTGGTACCAAAAAATTACACAGGTCACGTACATATTTTTTTTTGAATAATTTTAACTGCAAGAGTCTTTTTCGCAATGATCACACGCTTTTAATTTTCGTATATTTCTTCGCTGCACGTAGTTAATTCTCTACTCTGACTTTCATATAGCTAATTTATTTAATTTAATTGAACAACAAATTTCAGATGAGAGAAAATTTGACCTAGCTTTGCAAAAAAAAAATAAATAAAAAAAAAAGTACCTTATACTCGTCGGAAATATCTAATCGCGAATTGATTACGTAAGCCTTATAGGTTCAAAGGTCAATCGAAATGAACAAACGAAGGCAACAAGAGAATCAAATTCTTCGATCGGTGACCTCGAAATTCAGGAATTATCTTGATCTTCGAAGAGTGGTTCTTAAATTTATTTTACTATACATATATACCTATAGAATTCGTGTTCTGGCATTCTACTAGTCTTCAAATTGTTGTAGAATACGTTGAACAGTTTATTTTAATTTTAATATATGTATTTCAAAAATTGTTTAAATATTTATTTATTGATTTTTATGTTCATATAACAAGCAGAAAAATTTCAATCTCATCGATTCACAGTGTTAAATTAAAATCAAGAAAGTTCGGTATTATTTAAATCTAATTGAAGCTGTGTAAAGGATTTTGAACCAAAGATCGATATTGAAGTTCCGAATGGTAAAAATTCCGAATTCATTTGTTACGATTTAGATTTTTCAGAGACGTTAAAGTTCAGAATATCAAAATTTGAAAAGATCGAAAATATGCGAGCATTTAAAAACTCGAAAAACTCAAAACTCCGAAAGTCCAAGAATCCGCAAATTTAATCGAATCACACGACGCTCCATTCGTGAATTTCAATTTCCGGATTTTCGGCCTTCAGGATCTTCATCCTTCGGAATTTTGAACTCTCAATATTTGATCCGAAGATTTTTAAATCGCCTATGCAAACTCCCGCGAGAAATACTCTTTCTAAAATCTGTGAGTTGGTGATATTAAAATTCAGAACTTCAACCCACCTCCCCGAGAATCGAAATACGCTGAATTAATATTCAAAGAATTTTTTCGACTCAATGTCAAAGACAAAAATATATTGTACTGTCAACGCGTCTCAATCAGAGACTTCCTCTACAGAGTGGCAAACGGATGCTGCGTCTACATTACATCCTCGTTTCTATACCTACTGCAGATATAGACTCACTTGAAAAGTACGTATGTACATACATACGTACATACATACATATGAATAAAGCAGTAACTATAATTTCGCGGAGAGTAAATTACTCCGTATTTTATACAATAATGGATATGTTGTAGGTAAAATAGTTGACAAAAAAAATTTCATTTGATTTATACGATGTACTTAATTTACACAATTATGATAAGAGTGATAGTATAAACCTTCGGCGTTAAATTACCAAAGTTAAACACAATCAAAATCGCAGTTTTGAATTTTAGTCTCTTAACCAAAGAGATCAGAATCAGTTTTTGGAACAAAACTAACTGAAAGGCGCGGATTCATGGCTCGGTGAATTCTACCAGGTACCTAACGTAAATCACTATTTCTGTCCTATGTTCCAGGAAGGATCTAACGAAAGGTTTGAAATTATCAAAAATTAATTACAACGATTTATGGTCTTGCAATTTTTATTTTTTATTTTTGTATTGTACGGAATGGAAAAGCACGTTGTGATATGTGGCTGCGATTTTCCCCCCAAAAAAAAATCACTTAAATAATTTCGCATTATAACGAAATAACGCTTTTACCGTACTGGATATTGAGAAAACCGTTAAAAATAATTTCCTAGCACTTGATGAATTCAAACACTTAATTTTATCTTTCATAATTTATAACGATTTTCAAATTTCATATACAAAATTGACAAAACGAACGAAGATTTAAGGAACAACAGAGTAGCTAGAGCTATTGCGAAGGGGACACCCGCGGAGCGTATCTGGAACGGTTCATTGTTGATGGCGGAGGCGTATCATCGATCCACCTATTCCGAGGACGGGTCTAAAACGCTTCGTATTATATAGAAACTACCTGGAATCAACGTTCGCGAAAACTAAGTAATTATAGGCGTGTACGAAAACGGCAATAAAACGAAAAAATAAAAATAAAAAATACGATTTCAAGGAAAAAAAAAAGAAAAAATCGACTCACAAAATACCCACCTCTAAAAAAAAAAATAAAAATAAAAAATACGATTTCAAAGAAAAAAAAAACAGAAAAAAATCGAGTCACAAAATACCCACCTCTCAAATAAAGAAAAAAACAAGAAAAAAAAAAAAAAATAGGATTTCAAAGACAAAAAAAAGAAAAAAATCGAGTCCCAAAATACTCCCCCCCCCCCCCAAAAAAAAAAACAGAACAAAATAAATTAATTCAAAAATACTTCCTACTTATAGAACGAAATTTGATAACCGAAAGCTCGGCGTAACTGATTAAAAAAATTCTCAGAATACTGTAGATATAAAAAATCTCGTTATTTCTGCACAACCCGCGGCTATTATGCGATAGATTGATACGTTATAACCGATTTCTAAGTGACTCTGACATCACAAGTGTCGTCGGTATGATCTACTAATGAATGAACAGTGATTGGCAGGGGAGCTGTGCGAAGCCCTTCTTTTAATCTAATAAACCGAGAATAATGTATATGGAATAATTTTAGCTGACTAGTATAAGATATAATAACCGGCGTCGATGTGGAGATATGTGTTAGGTGTATATACATATACTTACCTTAAAGATTTTTTGCGGGATACTTATAATTCCAATTTTTGTAAAAAAAAAAAAAAAAAAAAAAAACGGTGACTTTATTTCCGATCAATAATTATAACAACTCGAGCGGTGACTATAGCCCACGGATTGAAACGCGATACTAACTGACTGCATCAATATGTATACTGACAGAGCGATGAGGGAATTTTTTTTTTTTTTTTTTTTTTTCTTTTTGATGGAAGCTGTTCTATACCGTAGAACGATTACAAAGTACGACGTTTTGTGTTACGGTTCAGAAATTCATGAAAGAACTAACGAGCCGGGAAAGATCCTTGTCTTATACTGCTTGTTAATGTTTCGTAACGTTTATTAATAATATCGATTTGGCAAATCGAAAAATCGGAGTTATGATGATAATAATAAAAAATAAAAAATTGTAAAAAAAAAAAAATTGACTACATTTAAGGATGATTGAAATCAGGAAACGTATCGCTTATTGTCAGTGACGATTAGATTCTGTATAATTCCGTATGGTATATGTATAGAAGTGCGGTAGTGTAATATTTATAAATAACCGATTGATAAATTACTGTAGAATCGATCGATCGATTGGATGTAAATCGCAGCGTAATTTATGAAAGTTAATTGCCCGAGTAACAAAATAAAAAAAATAAAAAGAACCTATAATAATAAAAATGAATTTATCAATCGCGATCTCGACTATGTTGATGACGATCTACACCGTCGATCTCTACAGCGAGCCGGGTTTCTGTGTGTATATCGTTATAGTGTTACGTCATCTCTTATGATTCATGATTGATGTATAATATATGTATATGTAGTATATGTGTATATAGCTTATGTAGGTATATCCCTGAATATCACGCAGTTGAAGGATAGGTCAGCCCCGCGGAACGCCACGTTTCGTAAATTGAGTTTATCGTGCAGAGTGTAACGATATATATAGAGGTATGAATAAAAATGGAGTAGAATGACCGCAGAAAATCTCTAGACCGCAGAAATAAAAATAAAATTTCGAAAAAAAAGTAATAAGCAAAAAAAAAAAAAAAATGAAAAAAAAAATTATCTTTGTTGACCACAATCCGATGTTATAATCTTCAACTGCGTTATAAAGAATACATTACACGGACCAAAAAATTTTTGAATTAATAACGAAATTAATTAACAAAACCAACCGCGGGATTTGGTATTCAAATTTACTCCTACACGTTACGTATATACGGTACGTTCAGTCGTGAAAAAAAAGACCCTTCAAAACCCTTTTTTTTTTTTTGTGTGTGTGTGTGTTTTCTCTCTTACTTTCTGTCTTTCTTTTTTGTTTTAATTTTTTTCATCATTTTATGTATCAAAAGTTGAGAATCACTCTGATGCTAAATCACGTCGAGGGATACTGTAAGTTGAACTTTTGGCCTTTATTCGTATGTATAATGTATAGATAGATATAGGTATATAGGTATCTAGTACACGAGAAAACCCTCGAGACTTGCGGATTCTATAGGTGAATGAAAATCCTCCGGGCGTAACCTGATTTACAAATTGTCACAAATAAAAGCTGCAATTTTATGTATAGGTATACAATATATATATACCTGTACGACTAGATTGGCACTCTATATGTATACTAGGTAGGTATACGTACTGCAGTTCTATGAGAACAAAAAATACCTTTTCCAATGCGACATTATATTGTCTGAGTATATCGTATACGTCCTCGAAAGAATCGATTTTTTTTTTTTGTTTTTTTTTCTGATGTTGCTAATCGCTAATTGTGTGATCTGTGACATCGCAAAGTACATGATATCGGTGAAAAGGATAGTTCTAAGTTTTTGAATATTCGAATAGTCAAAATTGGGAATATAATTCAAGACGATTTAGAATATTTTTTCGGAAGCTTTAGAATGAAGAATATATATCAAAATTGAGAAAGATTATAATGCAAACAGCTGCAGACTAGTACATTTCGATACAAGTGCGAAAGTGTTGATTTTCAAGAATCATCTTACGCACATGTATCGAACCTTGTTTGTCGATGTGACGTGCGGAAAGTTGAATTTTGTTCATGCGAAGCGGGCGCAAAATTGAACTTTGCCCCCGCGGGCGTGTTGAAAGATAAATTTAGTCGGAAATATTAATTAGATGAGTCTCGTAATGTTGTATATGGAGCATTCCACGCCAAATCGACCACTTTTGAACCTGACCTCTTTTGATTCGGCTGAAAGTTTTTCATCCTTTTCTATCCTATGAAAAACGTTTCTCAGAATTTTTTCAATTTTTTTTACCTAACCAAAAAAAAGTTATGAATTTTTGAACAAATAGCTATAACTTTTTCAAAATTTGTCTTATCGGGAAGTTGTTTTCTCTTGAATTTTCGTTATTGAATGTACTTTACAAAAAAAAAATACAAAAAAATTATTCAAACCTATCTTTATCGTTTTTTTTCTTCAGATTTTTGATAAAAATCGGAAATTTCTCGATTATTACCATTTTAACGTTTTTCATAGGGTAGAAAAGGATAAAAAACTTTCAGTCAAATTGAAAGGGGTCGGGTTCAAAAGTGGTCGATTTGGCGTAGAATGCCCCATATATATCATCGAACCATCGAAAGTGATTTTCCAACTATTTGGAACCTGAAGGTATAGAAGAAGAAGAAGAAGAAGAAGAAGAAGAAGAAGAAGAAGAAGAAGAAAAAGAAGAAGAAGAAGAAGAATTTCTTCGCCATCGATCGATACCAGCTACTTAGTCAGGTGAAACACCGGCTTCCGTTAAATATAACACCTGTCAACTTCTGCTTGTGCCATATCCCCATCTTATGTATGTATATGTATATACATACATACATACTTACATACGTACATATACGTACCCATATACAAGTTAATATGCGAATATACTACAACGATGTCGGTCGACTAGTGGTTCACGTGCGTATTGATCAGACGATAGTTACACCATGCATTATGTAGCTGCTGCTGCTTCTGCTACTGCAGTCACATATCGTTTCTCTGCAACTAGAACGACTGAGCTATATACCTATTAGTAGGTATAGCTATGAGTGCATTAAATTCTGAATGTAAAATGGAAAATGAGACGTGAATATTAATTTTTCAGATACTAATTAGTCCCGTTTAATTATCTTTTCGTGATTAATTAATTATCAGAGAGAAATGAATAGGTAGGTATGTTAGGGAGAGCCGGGGCAAAATGGGACCACCAAAAATTATTTAAAATATGTAGTATTTGAGAATCGGTACCTTACATAACTTTTGACAAATATTTTATTTTTTAAGTATAATACAGAGCTTTCAAATCAGAATTCAATGACGAAGTAAACTGCAGGGGAATTCACAGAAAAGCACAAATTTCCGGCCGTAGAAATTCGGAGCAATTTGAAACTGTCCAATATATATTTTTCTTTTTTACGGAATGTCAAAATTAACCATACCTATACAGTTCCCATTTTTTTTTAATTTGATTTTTTTTGTTATTGAAACAAAATGATTTAGAATCATAGATATATTTACAACAAAATTTTTCGTTTAACTATCCCCCATTTTGAAAAAATTTTTAATTCAATTTATTTTATTCTATTTTTTAATTTTTCGAAAATTGATTCGCTAGTTTTAACCCTGTGTCAAATTATTATTATAAGGCAATGAAAAACTTGATTTATATCCTCATATATTTAAACGATATAACCGATAAATGAAAAATCGCTATAGGTAAGCATCGATCGATCTTCGGTGAAAAAAAAAATAAATAAAAAATTGTTAACATATTTTATATTAACGGACGGGTGCCACGCGGCTAGCCACGTTACGCATTAACTTGATAAATTACTCACGTTAAGGTATATATGTATATGTACCCTATGTATGTACATACAAATACCTGTATCTATGTATACGTACTTTTAGAACGGTTTTTGGTTAATCTTTGTTCATTCGCTGCGCTTCTTAATCGCAGGTATATATCTATGTAGCAAAAATATAACCGTTTTTCTCTATTTTTTTTTTTTTTTTTTAAGAATAGTTATTATATACGTAGGTATGTATTAAAAGACCGTTGCGTTTTATATTATCAGGGCAAGTTTAGAAATTTTAATCCTGATACGCGCAACACGCTATAATTATTATAAATACCTGAAATTGATGCAAGTTAATTTAAAGTTAGGTATACATGCAGCGATATTCGTGACTCTTCACATATTCATGCATATATGTATATGTATAATAATTATTCTGATACATCAAGATGTTCTCTTAAAATTAAACGGTCGACAGCGCAAGTGCGAGTTTCGCCGTCTGCTAATACAGGCTGGCCATCCCGAGTTTTAGCTGTCAAACTTTATTTTTGGAGAGCCAAACGGTTGATTGGGATTTTTTAGATTAGAATCGTGGTTAGAATCGAGGTTAGGATTTCTTAAAAGTTGGCTCCCCTGCCTCACAGGCTCAAATATCGTCGCAGGGCGCATTCTACCGACCAATGAAATTAAATTACTTTACGCATGCGCTGTTGACTGTTTAGTTTCAAGAGAACATCTCGAATTTAATCATGAAATACATCTTCAGAGCCAATATTGTATCGTTATTAGAAAATTTCTAATCATTTCATCGTTATTAACGGAAATTTCTATCTTTATACATTAAAACAACAAGTCAAAGATAAACTGTGATCAATGTTCCAATTATTACTAAACGGTTATATTCGCTTACTTGATTTGATATATATATACACACATGGTATATATATATATGAGATATAAAACTGACATTTTTCACCCCGATTCCTCATGACGATTATAGCAGCAATAGCCGCATAAAAACGTTCTTAGAATCATTAGAGGAATGAACGGTAAATAAGATAAACCATCAGTATATATACCTACACACATATACTATATGTATATATTTATATATATACGTAACTTTGAAATATAATAATTGTATCATTTAATTACGTGTCAATTATTTCCACGTTAACTGTATCATCATCATCATCGTGATCATCATCTTCATCGTTAACGACATTCTTCGTCCGACGAAGTGTGCTGCAGATATGTATTAAAACATTATTATATACCTACTCTACCTACTCTACATATATATATATATATATATATTAACCAGCTTTGCACATAATATATAATAAAGTAAATTTGCAAAGCTGAACAAACACGAATATATGTACTACAATTAATAAAACTGCAGCGTTGAATTTACGGGATTCATTTTCACAAACCTAAATTATTATACCACACACAAAGACACACATGTTATAGTTATAGGTGTAAGGCCATTTGTGCCAGACGTTCATCATCAATGCTGATCAATATTTTATAGATTTTATTTTATATTTTATTTAATTAATACACAACTTCTGGAATATGTCTTTTTCATAAGTGATTAGAGATATTGTGAATTATGTTATGTGTGTGGAAGTTTAAGTGGTTTGCGGAAAGAACAGCCTAATAATATAGACGCAGTTTTGAAATCTTAAAAATTTTTTTTCATTTATTACTACATGTTACGAATATAGGCGAGTTTTCTATTTTGATGTAGGAAAATGAGGGGCTTCATTGTTTAAACGTTTTTAACAGTTTTCAGAAATTCGAGAATAAGTTATTCAACAACCTATAAATGTTACATGTTTCATATACAGGAATTATCAAACCAATTTCATGCTACCATGATTTCGGTGTATATATATACATATACATATAATAAGTAAAAGTCTGTGAATCGAGTTATTTCACGGAATATGAAAACGATCGTTAAAAATTGAAACCTTAGTCATAATTTATAGAACTTAAAAAAACTCCTCAGATAAGATTATTTCTTTCTCTAATTTGTAAATTTTTGAAAAAAATTTAGCAACGAAAAATGGATTAGCAATATCCGTGGATGTATGTTGATGATGATATTATAATCGAGGTTGAGGAAATATTTCCAAGAAAAATAATGTCTGAAACTATAAGTATAAAGTAAATAAGTATATATATATATATATATATATATATATATATATATATATATATATATATATATATATATATATATATATATATATATATATATATATATATATATATATATAAGGAATAGGTATATAAAAGTATGTATATAAGTAATAACGCGAAATAAAATCAACACAACAAAGTAAAATTGTATATATAAAACGTTTGCGTGCCTAAGCTCGATTCATATTTTCGCATGTTCGTAGAACACCTGCGTTTTACTGCGGTCTACCACCGGGCTAATAATCAGACAAACACAAACGTACCTACGCGGGTGTACGCGGGTCAGACTCTCTAGCTACTATTCCGAATGTGTGTCGAGCATTCGCGTTAGTTTTAGATAGTGGAGTAGCCCGCCTAACCCAACCTAACCTAGTCTAACTTTACTTATATCACAAATATACGCATAAAACACACACACACACACACACACACACACACATGTATGTATTTATATACAAACGAAATAGCCATACGCACGCATAAGATAGAATAATATAGATATACCTATATCTATATACATACATGCGTGATATCGTTACGTAACAGAGAAAATATAGTATAGAGAACAGTGAGAACAGTGAGAACAACGAGAAGAGGGAATTATAGAGAACAGAGAAGTTAAACACTATATGCTGCAGTTCTGAGCTCTGTTTAGTGTAACAAGGTAATCTACAGCCACGTACGTAATGGGAAGGGGGACTGCAGTCTTGATCTAGATATATACGCATATGTGTATATATTTATGACATATGTGTAGTAGGTATGTATAATAGCCCAGTCATATGTTAAATTCAACTTATACCTATATACCTGCATAAGAATTTCACGATTCTAAAACGAGTCAGGTGCGGTCTTTACGATCATGGGAGGAGACTAGGACTAAAATTAAATTTTTGTTACAGTTTTTCAATTTTTATTTACATTTTCATTTTCGTTTAAGTTTTTATTTCTATAGCTTAAGATAGAAAACAGCCTACTCGTAAATATATAATTACGAATCGTTGTATACATATAGAGAATTTTTTGCGCAGAAATTTGAAAAAGATAATAAATAAATAATCAATGAATGATAACGAGATATGAAGAGAGAAAATAAACAGTTCTATCACACATAGTTTATACAGATATAGAATTTAAATACTACAGTATGTATAATGAAAAATGTTTGGAATAGAAAATTTTTGCAATTTTTAGGCTCTGCATATGGGGCATATATCCATATATCGACCTATTCTGGTATATCTCGATATAGTTTCATTTCAATCGTGGGTCTAGCAATCACGCACCCGTTTTTTTTACTTTCCATCATCTACGGTGATATAAGGAAAGTATTGGTTTTGGTCGAAAAGTGTCTTTTGATAATTTCAACGAATCTTCACGTTTCCGACCCTCTAGAATCCGAAAAACAGGTTTTTATAAAGACGTCGGTCTGTCTGTCAGCCTGTTCGACAAACTCGCGCGGTGATCTCGGAAACGGCTCGATGAAAAAATCTGAAATTCACAGGACTTTACAACCAAATGATGGGCATGAAAAATTACCATGTCTCGTTTAATTCGAACTTCCGGTTCTACCGGAAATGAATCGATTTTCGCTGTTTTACTGACAAACTTATACTTTTTTCTCTGTATTACCTTTCTAAATGAAAGAATATATTCTCCCGAGATGAGAATTTCATATATATATAGGGCATTCCTTGCCAATGACATCAAAAAAATTGTAAATATACCCAGATCGAATGATAATGAATGCACTGTATAAAATTGTTGTTTGTCAATATATAGGGCGATCCTTGCCAATGACAATAAGAAATTGTAAATGTACCCAAATCGAATTGGGATTAAACGCACTGTATGAAATTGTTATTTGTCAATATATAAGGCATTTTTTTTTATGTGAAATTTTCAATTCTGATTTTTTTTTTCGATTTTTCATTACTTTTTCTTCCCCTGACAAACCCATCCTGTTTTTTCTATTTGATGAAACGTAATCCGAAAACCTGTTTTTTCGGCTTGATTTTTTTTTTTTTTTTGACTTTGTTGAAGAGCTGCGTTATTTCAGAATTCTGTAATTTTTTAATATTCGCGAAGGGATGTTATGATTATCGAAAAAAACAGTGTATATATATATATATATATATATATATATATATATATATATATATATATATATATATATATATATATATATATATATATATATATATATATATATATGTATGTATAATGATAATTGAGTAAATAATTATATATCTACCAACATATATATGTATATGTTTTTTTATTTTTAATCAGAAGTTTAATAAGTATAAAAATGTTTGCTTCGCTGACGAAGTTTAACAGAAGTTATATCGTGGCTCTCTAATCCTTTGACGATTTATAAAAGTAAAGTGGTCTTCTTAATTACGGTTAATCAAAATTTACCTCATACAAATACATTATATCTATATATGTATATGTATATACATCAACCGAGACTTTTATTTCAATTTTTAGGAGCTTGATGCTTGAGACTGGGTAGGTAGGTACCTACCTACTCGGTCTTGAGGGTACTCTCGACTTGACTTGACTCAATTTAATAACTTGTTCGGTATAAAGTATTCTTATATATATATGTATATACGATTCGGAGGTGAATTTTTTTACTAGCGAAAAAAATAAATAAATTATATAAATTCTAGGTAAATTTTTATATCTATAATGTACACTCATCCATCTTTGAGATAAAATTTTTGTCACGATTTAGGCTTTAGCTGTTATTATGTAGGTACTAGTGGCAATATGTATCGCGATGTTCTAAGAACCGTATTACTTATAACCATAAAACGGTGTAAACCGCAGGTCTGACCTTCTTGACCATTTTTTTATTTTTTTTTTTTATTCCGTTTCTTTATTTCTTTTTGTAAAATTTTTTGTGGTTTACGTAGTTACAGAAAAAAATAAAAGAAAGAAAATCCTATACGCAGTTATAATGCTCACGCATTGGCCCCGAGGCTGCACGCGACCCTCTAAACAATTAAGAAACTGTCACGAATTAGTATAATGACATCATTTCAACTGTAATTATATGTACGACTCTCGGTAAAAACTAGTTCAATGGCAAAACTCTAAAAAACAAAAAAAAAAATAAAAAATACAAAAAAAAAAATTTTGAAATTTGAGTAAAATTAAATTTTTTTTTATAGACTATAATAATTAGTACCTATACGTTTTTTTTTTTTCTTGTAAGTTCGATAAATTTATTTACTTTTTCTCTTCGTGTTTGATATCGATATCGAATTCGTCTATTTTTCTTCCTTGACCTCTGACTCGACCTTAAGATAAGGGAGGAAACCCCTTGCCGTCAAAATCGCGTTTTTTCAGCTTTTTTTTTTGTTATCGTAGGATTCAGATACGAGTTTTATCGCTTAATGGGTTGAATTAAACAATATGGGACTTGACAGGCGAAGATTTAATGAATTTATTCCTGCACGTTGAATATCGAGCCTTTCAAATATCATCGATAAGCTTTTTTTTTTTTTCTTTGTTATCGCATTAATTATGTTGATTTATTTTTGAATATTTTTGTGGCTGTACGCCAACGCGCGTCAATCATATTTGACAAAAGCAAAAAAATAAAAAAAATATGGATAATTGAGAGAGATTTGCATTCTGTATAACAATTCGAAAAATTGAAATGAAAACGAAATAGAAATTTGAGATTTTCTTTAAATTTTCAAAATGGACACTTATCATTAATACTCGAAGATATCCAGAAGAGTCTCGAATTTTTCGACTTTTAAAAGACCCGGATAAAAAAAAAAAAAAAAAAAGAAAAAAAAAACAGCTGTAGCAAATTTTCGAAAAATGTAAAAATCTTTTCTTGTCGACCAAAACGATTAAAATTAAGTATATGTAAATTGATCGAAACTCTGCACTCGGGTGGAGACGGTATAATAAGTCCAGGTTAAAGATCTAAATTTTAAATCTCCTGAACGGTAAAAATTTCAAATTTTAATATCGCCGACTTACTGCACTTTTTAAAAAGAATATTTCCCCGAAAATCTAAATAGTCGATTAAAAAAAACATCAAATCAAAAAATACCGAAGATTCAAAATTCCGAAAACTATAAAAAACTCGGAAGGTCAAAACTCCGGAATTAAAAATTCGCGCATGAATTGTCGTATGACTCTCAATGAAATTTTCGAATTTTTTAACTTTCGTATAATTGTGGATTATCCTCGAGTCTTAACTGTCTAAAAATTTATTACAACATCCTGAACTTGAACGATTTTGAATATAAATTCAAAATCGTCTCAAATAAATTCGCAATCTTGCGACTCCTACGTTCGGAATTTTCAAAATTCGGAACAATTCAACGCAGTAGTTGTAGGACATAATCCAGACTGCATCATTCATACGTCAATGAATGAAATTCGCAAACGTATAATATATGACATTACAAAACCGATCAGTCTCGGAAATGCGAATTTATATAATTGTCGACTAATTGCGGCATTAAATTACTCGTTTAAACCTACCACATCCTAGAATCGAGCCATTTAATTAAACCATTATATACTATTGGCATATCACATATATACCTAAAAGTATGCATATACATATATTTGACACTTCTGCATCTATAGGCATATATAACACATACATAATTCGCACAATATATACCGATATATATATGTACATACATATATATATATATACATATATATACATATATAGGTAAATGTATTATAGGTCGACGACGCAACAAGCCAGGATTAACTTGCGCAGAAACTATGATAGGTATATAAAAGTATATATATATATATATATATATATATATATATATATATATATATATATATATATATATCAAAAAAAAAAGAGTAAAAAACTGTTAAAAAAAAAAAATAAATAAATAAATAAATAAATAAATTACTATTCTAGATTCGAACTTCTGCAATATATATTATAACAAACGGAAGTGAGATTTAGTTTTCTGGTTATTTTCACAACATCTTGAAACTTTTATAGCTCACAATCGTGTTTCTATATATATATATTATAAGTATATAGATATATTGATATGTATAAAAGTGAACTGAATCTATACATATACATATGTATTATACTTTTAAGTATATACATACGTATATACTCATGCATATATATATATATATATATATAGTTGGCCTAAAATTAAGTCCACGAGAGTGCATCAAGTGGTCATTAAAATTAATAAACTAATTGAATGAAATTTGTAGCTATATACATATGTACATATAGATACCATGTTAAAACATGCCCTATTACATGCCAAGGAATTGTTTTTTGATGTATAAAACCCTTGGGAGTAAAATTCAATTTCAAAAACCGATAAAAAAAAAAAATAAAATAATAGTCCGCTTTTAAATTACGCAATTTTTTTTTTCTTATTTCTTTTCCTTTTTGAATATATATCTTCGTGAATTTTTTAACGGATTATATAATATGTACCTAAACGTCGTCAAATTACTTCTGCTTATTTCCTCATCATAATCCAGCATCGTAATTTCTTAATTCGCTATACAATATTAGTTAATCCAATTAAATGAGGATGAGAGAAGAAAAAAAGAGAGAGAAAGAAGAAAAAAAAAATGAAAACTTTAGTAATGTATATAATAAGATTTAGCGCACGTTGCAGTATGACTTCTGTGCACAACATCCCTTACGTTATAACTAGATTTGCATAAAAGAAGACTTTTCATTGATGAAAAGAAAGAAAAAAAAAAATTTTTTTTTTTAATTCAATAAAAAACGAAAAAAAAAAAAATGATAAAAATTATCCGCCAAAAGTTTTTCTCCCTAATTTAAAAAATTCATTTTGAGTTTAAAAACTCCCAAAACTTACCTTAGCCATCCTCAGGGCGGTCACTTTTGGTGGACGTAGGTGTTCGTCTGCCTTAGGCAAGTCTCCGTTGGGTCCATCCCCTTCCTTCTCGCGCACCCTCTTCGCGGATCGCGAGCTGGTTGAACCGGCTTCCGCAGTATTTTCCTTATCGGGATCTTCCAGGGGTCGATTTCCGGGTGTTTTTCTTATACGATTTTTCTGATCTAGGGGTGGTGGTTTTGGGAAGGTTAAATTTCCCGGCACCCTATTGCTTAGGGAAATTTTCGACGGTGGTTGCCTCGACGTGACCGTAATCCTACTGTCTTGAAACGCTCGTTGCCCCGTCCTCGGCAAGGTCCGACCTCGTACTGCCGCCATGGCGCCGACCCCCCTCGCGACGCCCCCGCTTCTGCCTCCGACGACGCCACCTCCATTGCCGTCGCCGCTACCGGCGTTGATCAATACTCCGCAACCGACGACGGCGACGCCAGCACCGGGGACGCTGCGCGAGCTCATCTGCAAACACGAACGACATACAGGGTTCGCTTATAGTTAGGGTTTAATCAGTTTCTATTTATTTATTTATTTATATATTTATTTTTCATTGATCAGTCAACAGTTTTTTCGACAAAATTTTGAAATAAAATTGTTATTTTATAATTCTAAAAAACGATTTTCAACTTTCTATTTTAAATCATTTAACTATACAGGGTGTAGTTCAGTCTTTAGCCACGATTATTTGAGCTATACAGACTCAGGTGTTTCAAAATAAAAGTGCAACGAAAGCCGACCAGAAATTCATATACTTTTTATTATTGTCATTTTTCACCAAAAATTATGAAAAATTTACCGATTCATTTCTCAGAATCGATTTTTGGTTTTCTATTTTGAATCGTGTATAGCTACAGACTTAAGGGTTTCAAAATGAAAGCATCGAAAGCTGGACAGAAGGAAGTCAATCTTATGATTCTTGTTTTTATTTCTCTTTCTCTCTCAAAATTTCGGAAAAAATTTGCTATTTCGTATCTTAAAACCGATTTTTGGTCTTCTATTTTGAATCATGTAGCTAATGTTAAGGGTGTAGTTCGGTCTTTAGCTCGCACAGTTCTTTGAGTTAAAGACTTAGGGGTTTCAGAATGAAGGTAACGAGAACTGGGCAGAGAGTCGTGCTTTTTATTGTTACCGTTTTACCGGAAATAGGATTTCCGTTTTATTTCATATTTAGACGCTGGTAGTGGGCTCATTTTTTGTATACATATAATTGTTTCATTTAATTACAATGGTTTAATAAAAAAACCGTTTTTAAAGATTTCAACGAAAAGATGTGGTTTCTTTTTTTTAGTTTTTTTTTTATAAAAAATTGTAGTTTTTTCTTTCCTAATTTCATCAAAAAAATAATGAATTTTTTCTAAATATCTACGAATATCTCAAAATTTTTTTCATGACAAAAATATTAAATATTCCAATTTTCTTACAAATTTTATCAAAAATAAAAAAACTTAAGACGTAAGACTTAAGAATTGGGACTTAAAATTCAAGACTTAAAACTTAAGACTCAAAATTGAAGACTTAAGACTTAAGACTTAAAACTTAAGACTTAAGACAAAAGACTTAAGACTTAAAATATTCAAGGTAAGGATACGTAAGGTATATATGCAACCGTAATGCCTATCTTCTTGCAATCCTCCATTCTCTTGTCCGTTTTAACGCTTATGTGGCAGTAACGCCGATTTAACGCTTAAGTACGTGACCATAACGCCTGTGCGTTGTCGTAAAAGAAGTATTCATTTCAAAATAATAATAATAATAATAATTGTGATCTTCCTCATTTTCAAGGAAACCGCTATCCCGATTTAGGAGCTAAATTTAATGTTTTTAAATGAAAAAATTTCTACGACATATAATGTTACATATATATATATACCTTCACCCCTGATTTTTATAGTTATAGCTTATATAAAAAGTCGTAAAACACTGTACGAATTCCTCGAATGATTGAAGAAGAAAATTAATCCCATGAAAAGTTATTATTGTTTGACCTTTAATCCCGCGATTTAAACAGAAATATTAGAGACGAGTAGGTATATAACCTGAACGAGTCTCATTTATGTAATAAAAGTCTTTAGCCTCGTTATCGTTGTCTAATTAATGTCACAACATATGTTAAGCATCGTTTACATCAAAATCCAACATAGGATTAACGATTAGTGGTAATTTTTGAACCATAAAATAAATCTCGACCTGTAATGCAGACTAAGACATTCCCGCGGACTCGAACATCAAGTATAAGCTTTTATTTCAGGAACTACTAAAGTTGCAGCTATAATCGAGAACTTGGGGTATGTATATCTATAGGTATATGTAATACGGAAAGTATAATGTAAATGGAAAGAAAAAAAACAAAAAAAAAAAAAAAAACACGTAAAGAAATTTGTAGTTTTTCTTTCTTTTCCGTTTTTTTTTTTTTTTTTTTTTTTTTTTCAATTTTCTTTTTCGATATATGTATTTCTATATACAAGTATATTATGTATGTACATAACTGTCGCGTGTTTATACAGTTGTTGCTCAGTTTTAATAACAACGGATTCTATAGTATATAATGTATCTACCTACGGTAAATATGTATAACATACACGTATATATATTCGTACGTTGATCACTCTCTTGTGTCAGTTTATAAGCTATAATCATCGATCTTTACTGACTCTATACTTATACTGCCACTCAATCTTCGACAAAAAAAAAAAGAAATGAAAAAAAAAAAATCTAAAACCAAAAAAAATTTAAATAAAATTATATTTATTACCACCAATCAATCTGTAAAGTGGTTAAAAATATACGGTTATTCGAACTCTATACGTTATCTCAATTAGTTGATATACATATGTACTCTTAAGAGCCTATCATAGGTATACCTATAGTAGTTTTTTTTTTTTTCTTTCTCGTACTAGGGTGTAAAATCACGCTGCATGGTATATACATATTAATTAGAATATGTATATATGTATACCGTATATTTCAATTGAGGATATAAATATCTATATAAACAAAGAACGAGGATATATGTATGTAGTATATATTACTTATGTATGTATGTACATACATAAGATTCCAAGAGTTTGTTAAACAAGTTGTAAATACTAGTCAAAGTTATATGTATACATGTATAGAATTTATTAATTAATGATTTGTAGAATTCAAAATGCAGGATCAGCAGATAAAAAAAAAAAAACAATAAAAAATCTATAAAATTGACGGATGTTGTATGAAAAACGAAAAAAATAAATGAACTTTGACTTTTTACTTGTATACCTATAATTAGGCTATGATGCAAATGGTTTTTTTTTTCTCTTTTTTAACTTTATTAACATTTTTATTCATTTTTTATTTTGACAGTCATTTAAAATGAATCAAAAAATAAAAAAAGAAAATATGTTTTACAGGAATGTCGTTCTCCCTCGAGCAATGTAGGTATATGCAATAGTATTACCTACTTTAATATTTTTTTATGAATTTCGCGAACTGTACGGTTTAATATCCTAATTGTGAACTGTAATCCTATTTTTCAATGAAATTTGCCCTCCTTTTTTTCTTCTCTCTCTCTCTCTCTCTCGCTCTCTTCTTTTTTTTTTTTTAATTTTTTTATTTCAATATAAAGAACAGTAGGGATCACTGTGTGAGTATGAGTGTTGCTACTGTAGCTACCCAGGAACGCGTTTTCTGGCCTCAAAACTAAAGCTACAAATGTAATTTGTAAAAGCTAAGTACCTCGTTACGTCTACCTGACCCTTGAGCTCTACAAGTGTAGCATTTTTATCTTTTCTTATTTTTCGTTTTATTTCACGTTTTTTACGTTTTATTTATTTTTTCTGTTTTTTGCTTTTGCTTTCGCTTTTCGTTTTATAATGCTTTTAAAATAGAGAGAAAATTTTGGATAGTCTGGGAATGGATCATAAAACAGTACTCTGAGTAAGTTTATCATTATTTATTTTTTTATTTTTTTCTCTCTATATGTTTGTTTCGTTTTATTTGCATTAATTAAGGGGATTCGTTAAACTTGAGCATGTGTATTACGTGATAAATTCATTCCTGAAACATTTTTTGGTCACATTTTTTCACATTTATCAAAATTTTTCCATCGGATTAACAAAATCCAATGTATTTCACAAATAAACGATCATTTCGATAAACGTACATTTACGATTATAGAAAAACCGTAATCCTCAATCATAACCTTCGTGAATTTCCAAAATCGATAAATTTTTTGCCAATATACCTAACCGTTAAAATAAATATAAAAAAAAAAGACCAAAATCTCATTTGCAAATTACGGTTTCCTATTATTAAGTTTTTATTTTTTTATTCTTTAAATTTCATCCGTAAAATTTGAAAATGAGGGACTCACAAGTTTCTTTGACAAATACACGATTCGTATATATATTGTCTTATAGTTTGTACAACCGCCACGCCGTTCAATTTATGATAAATCGTGTAACCCGATCAGATTATTGAACGATCGTTTAGTAGGTACCTATAGATCGTGATATAGGATCATAAATCGATATATCAAGTTATCGTCAATGCCGTATTAATTTAACCAGGATATATATATATGTAATTATTATAAATTAATACGCTTATTAGAAACGATTGATAATTAATCGATTAATTATTTAATTTTTCTTTTCGTCTTTATATGGTAGGTATATGTCTACCTTATTACATATCGATGACGCATATATCGATGATATGTATACATATATCAATCATTCTGTATATAAGACTGTCAGGTAAGTTATAGGCATAAGTCATCTCCAGGATATTTCTTATTCTGCAAGAATAAGCACACGGCGTTTATAGAGGCGGAAAAAAGCGAGACACGAAAATGACGCGAAACAGGAAAATATATAAGAGGCAAAAAAAAAAAAAAAAATGAATAAAATGAAAAAAAAAAAAAAAAAAAATGGCCCGTTTATTTCATTCAACATTTTTGAAAGCCCTAAACGCCTCCTCGGAGACCTGGGCGATGATATGTTTAAGGAATAGGGGTATTTTCTACGTTTGATATCAGGCCGGGTTGAAGTTACGAATTTTGAAAAATTATCAACGGTCAAAATTATGAATTTATTTTGAAACGATTTCAAGTTTTCAGAAACGTATATTAATGTGAAGAATATTAAAATTCGGAAGGATCGGAATTCTGATAGCTGAAAGCTCGGAAAATCCGAAAGTCTAAGAATCCAAAAATTTATTGGAAGGAGAAATTCTTGCCCGAATTTCATATTTCGGAGTTTCGGCGTTTCGGGTCTTGAGTTTACGGAATTTTGAATCTCCAGTTTTTTTTTAAATTTGAAGTTATCTTTAATCGACTATGCGAATTTCCGTGGAAATAATTTTTCCAAAAAACTGTAAATCGGTATAAATATTAAAATTCTGAATTTTCACCCTTCGCGGGACTTCAAAAATTCGGAACTTCAACCCAACCCTTTATTTCTACATAAAACGAAAATTTTCAATAGACAAATTTTTTCACACCACGATTATAAAATGGATGATGTATAATGATTAGACATATGTGAATGTGTATTGTAAGTGCTCGATGATTGAATATAAAAAACCTTGTTCACAAAGCGGACATTTATATTGTACGTACATTGTACATTGGATGCGGAACCCTAACCGATATTTTTATATTCAAGTGTACATACGAGTATATGTTATATACATGTGTGAATACGTAGTTTGTATATATACCTATAACTATACCTACACGATATTCAACGTTGGTTTAGAAAAGGGCGAAGCAATGGCAATGGAAGAGAGAGTCCCGGAAGGATGATATCATATTTCGCGGTAAAAAGAAGGACTCTGGAACGGTTTTAGAAGTTTTAGAAAGCCAAACTGGAAAAGAGTATTTCTAGGATACGTGATTAACCAGTGATGATTACTCATACCAAAGCATAACCCAACTTCTTCAGGATTCTACAATTATTATTCCCTCATTTATACCAATCACCCATTTTCCAAACTATTTCAAACGAGAAAAAATGAAAAAAAAAAAAAAATCGTCGTTTCATGGCTGAAAATTTCTCACACCTCAAAAAACAATTAAAAAACAAAAAAATAAAAATAGAAAAGTCCATTCGATCCAAGAAAGAATTAAAACACCAAAAAAATCCCAAAAATTCGATTAAAATCGACGTTTTTTTATTATTTTTTATTTTTTTTTAATTACCTATTCTTTTTTAGAAATGACAATTTCGGTCGTTAAACTTGAGATTTCTTTTAATTATACTTTTCGCTAGATACACATTTTATTATTTCCCAATTTTAACCGCCAAAAATCGTTCCGGGTGGGATCAATCGGATAGTGTATATCGAATTGTTTGGCGTTTAATTTGGTCGACGATATAACAACTGTAGTCTGCAGACACGCCGCAGACTGCGCGGTCCCTTCCCTTCAACCAGTATATGTAATCCGGTTGGTAATTTCCGCCCACTCCCCATCTCGTCTGAGGCAATTTCAATCGACCCTACGTAACAGTAAATCGATTGATTCCGTAGCGTATTTACTAGACCAGACCGCAGGCAAATTGAATAGAAAAAGGAGATAAACTAAAATCGAAAAAAAAAAAAAAAAAGAAGAAGCTGTATCTGATATGAAAATATTGTGATAATAATGCTGACAAAGAAGATGATCGAAATCAGTGGAAAGCCATTACCAGAAAATTGGAAATGAAATACAATAAATTAGCTCGAGAATATTTGGAAATAGAAAAAATATTTAAGACTGATTTTATACATCTGCGTAAACATTAAAAAAACATATTCAAGCGAAATGATATCCTAAGATCTAAAGCATCCGATCAGTGACGGACGAAATCACCTCATTACGCGGATTCTATCATAACGTTTATCTACTTACCGTCCCGCTACTTCTCCTGTGAGAGAGCGCTGAGCGCTGTAGTATCCATCTGTTTGTTGCATTGGGAACTACGAGTTATCGTACCTATGCGGACTATCGTTTACGGCGTAGTTTTTAAATCGATAGTTAATTCTGTTACGTTAATTAACCTAAAATGTAACATTTACTGTTCTTATTTTAAAACGATAATGGATTAAGTTTACACACTGATAAAACAAATTGAAATACAAAAAAATTATAGGTAAATGTTGATTAACGGTTTATAAACAGATCAACACACTTTTTTTTTCTTTTTTTTTTTTTTTAAATAATGACAATTTTTATTCACAATAATTATTGTACTGACTTACACACGGGAGTAGGAGAGGTGGACAGAACTCCCACAAACGCACCTTGATGTTTTGTAGATAATGATTAATGAAATTTGTTCACAAAACACAATCAGAATAGATCAAATTACCGTATCTCCTTTATACCGGCTCGTTTCACTGATCCCTGCCATGACACAGATTTGGCTTCATGTCGTCGATGACGATGGCTATGGTTCGAATATAGAAGCAGGTTCGAATATATATCCGATGTTCGTCGAATTGTATTGAGGTGAAATTAAAAGCGAGCTTTCGGTCGATCTCGTTCGTTCGGTTCTGTTCATGTAGCGATCGTATCCACACATGAGCATAAATGCCATATCAATTTACACACGTTTACACTATGTATGTATGTATGTACCAACATAAACTATATGCTTCGAGGCACCGGACCCACGGTCACGTAAGAAACGAGTTTTGCGATACGCTAGGCTACGTTACGTTACGCTACGACAGTGTACGAACACCGAGTGGGGAAAATTAAACTGTTAGCATAGTATTATCAAACCACACGGTAGAGAATCTAGTAAAATATGTATAGACATAAAAAAAAAAAAAAAAAAAATTAAAAAAAATTTCAAACAGAATAATTATCACCTAATTGATGCTGACGGGAATTACGAAAGAAAAAAATGAGCAAACTCTCTCGATATATTTCGGACAGTTATTTATTTGATGAAAGCGAAAAACGGGTATATCGCAGACGCATAATTATCAAGACTGGAGGATTCCGTACTGTATATTAAAGATTAATTGAATAAAAAAAAATAAATAAAATCGATGCACAAATAGATATCGGAGATAAGATAAAGTGCGGTTCGAAGGCCTTACCTATATATAATGCTATTGCATTTGTTAAAGTTAAAGTTAGATGATGGAGAGACTATCAGTTTCTTAAGGTTATTTTCAAGGCTATTTATAAGAAACACACATACACACAATTATCTTTTCAAATTCTAAACACGTTTCTGATTTAACGTAAATGTGACAACTTCGAACTTACGGATCACATCAATGTGTACGTGCATGATGATCGCACACTTCATTATACATATACACATAGATATAAGCTATACTACGTAATAATCGATTCATTCCTTCGCTACCACAAGGTCAGTGGATCGATTCCTTTAGTAGTTGTGTAGGTATAGTAGTTTTGTGCAAATAAATGTATACCATCGAAAGGAATTTTGGAGGTAACAATTGACGCAACGATTATCCGGAAGAAGACAAACAATTGAAGGGTGCATAATATTTATGCTAACTTGAATCAGAACATGGACATGGTCAATCAATAAATTATATATATATACTAAAAAATATTGACGAAAATATTAATCATCGTTTTATACATCGCATCAAATAACGAGCTTCGATTTCGAAATGTATGGATAGTTTTTGGGACTTTGAATCAAAAGAGAATAAGTATAAAAATAAAAAAAAAGAACAGGAAATTACTACCTATGCTAGATCGTAATATAACACGTGGCATTTACTCCGAAGCCTTCAGAACTTCCGGTGTCAGTTTTGGAACAATAGTCGAGGTATACCGATCGTCAGATTAGGTGTTATCTATTGCAGCTCGCCGCGTCAGCCATTGAGTTTTATCTTTAAGTTTATTTTACGATCATGTTTTAACATGTCTTATGAAATAATATCACTTTCTAGATCGATGGTAATTGGGAATCGATTTATAAAACTTCCGAAATGCAGTCTCTTCATTATGGAGACTTTTTTTTTGTTGTTCTGGTTCGTCTCTAACGATTTTTATATAGTTCACCCAACATATCGAGGTTTTACAGTTTCCTTGCACAGCACTGTTTGATTAACAAACTATGTTTCAGTTTCGAATTTAAATTATACTCCGTAGATTATAAATATAGGTATATGTTGTGTAGGTACTGGATGTTTCGAGAGTAACTGAATGAGTCACGTGGGGAATTGAACTAATTTAGATCGTACCTACTTAGCGACGAAATTATCTTCATGTACCTATACCACGCGATATATATATATATATCATCATGCTGACTATACGTATGTAACCTCTATATATGTATATTAGAGTGTCTCAAAAAAACCGACTATTTTTTTTTTTTTCAAAGAACATTGAAAAATCGTCAGAGTATCTCTAGAAAACGACCCTGTAAAAATATGAGCTCTTAATATTAATATTTAGAGGTGGCGTTTTGTAATTTTCTATTTCCCATTTAAATAACATGGGAAAATTTTTTTTCAAACTTTGGAATTTTGTAACGTGATAACGAGCTACTTCATTAGTATGACAAAACCAGCTCTTATAGAAAATTTGATGCTCTACAAAAAAGGTCTGATTGACATTTTGCGTAAGTCCAGCCGTTTCAAAAATATCGAGCCTCAAACTTCAGACTGTTTGAAATATTACTTTTGAAACGGCTGGACTTACGCAAAATGTCAATCAGACCTTTTTTGTAGAGCATCAAATTTTCTATAAGAGCTGGTTTTGTCATACTAATGAAGTAGCTCGTTATCACGTTACAAAATTCCAAAGTTTGAAAAAAAATTTTCCCATGTTATTTAAATGGGAAATAGAAAATTACAAAAAGCCATCTCTAAATATTAATATTAAGAGCTCATATTTTTACAGGGTCGTTTTCTAGAGATACTCTGACGATTTTTCAATGTTCTTTGAAAAAAAAAAAATAGTCGGTTTTTTTGAGACACTCTAATGTATATGTATATGCAGTTGAGGTAAATATATACCTCTAAGAATCACAGTTATATTATTAATTATCACATATATATTATACATATCTAAACATTATATCAAATGCAATTTGCAGTAAAGTCTTATGATATTTATAATATATACGTAATCGATATTGTTCCCGGAATGATTCCTATACAACTGATCAGCAAAAACACAATCATACGATCCAATGAAATTATAAATGCAATTTATTTGCATAGCTGAAATAAGAAGAAAAAAAATTGAAATGGAAAGAGACACAATAAGGTAAGTACAGTTTGTATATTATCTCAATATATATATGCGATTTACGCGGAAAGGAAAAGCAGTTATTTGTTAATGTGGATAAATTTATTCTATACTGTATATACCTTATATGGTTAGATAAAGAATGAAATTTAATAAACAATATTTTTTTAAATATATAATTTGAGAAGATAATTTCGTCGTTAATTACCCAATTACACACGTGTTTTATTTGGCTATAAGTGATGAACACCCGACAGCAACCGACTAACTGTCGGGGTATAAATTCTAAGTTAATTCATAAATATAGGGAAAAAAAATAAGACTATATATAATATATCGACTATATGTATATAGCTGGTATATATCCGATATTGCAGACAGTTGATTTTTATTGGTTGACGATGAATAGCTATCACGATTTAAGTATATCTATATATAACGATAAAATATTTTCATTTGATAATATACTGATAAAATAAAATCGTTATCATTATACTAGCAGAAGCATATACCGAGCAGGTTATAGGTATTGCACTATACACCACGATATATAGGTATAATAAATGAATATTCTATATTTACAGCACATTTAGATCGATGACGAAGATATTTTTCTTATTTCTTTTTACCATTTTAATATTTTTTTTTTTTTTTTTTTTATAATTTTGTTCGCGATAATCATTCGCTTCAATGCACTTTGCCAAACAGTAGCTATATATATAATGATGAGCTGCAGTATATTCAGTATTCCGCCAGTTTCTGCATCGTTGACGATTATTCAGTGGATAGTATATCGACAAAAAATTTTTTATGAACTTCATTGTATAGAATAGGGGAAGAATTTTTTTTTCTCTCGCACTTGATTTTTAGATTTTTGGTAGAAAAATAAAATGAATAAATAAAAAATTACTAGATTCATGTAGGTTTGAAAAAAATAAGAAAAATGAAATATAAATAAAAGTGGAAACTTCTCTACTGATCCGGATTTGGTTATAAAAAAACAAAAAGTAAATAAATAAAAACAGTTAAGACGAAAAGATCTTACCGGTTAACAAGACCGTTGAGTATATTCACCTGAATGAAAGATAAAAAAAAAAAAGAAACAAAAAAATAAAAACACACACACACACACATACATTTTTTTTTATCCGCATTTGAGCGGAGTTATTGCGTAAGTTTGTATAATATACCTAGAAATATATTATTCGTATAGCTCATTACCGGTTATTTATCTGCATACCAGCTAACGTACGGCGGGATCAAGCGTGCGATATTTACGGTTGCCAAACCTTAAGATCTCGTATTCAGACTCGAACTATAAGAATATTACGTCATTCTATGTGATTTTTAATTGATAGTTTAGTTTGAAACATTAGCTTTAGAAACTAGCGAATTTTTATCAATGATGTAAGATCTGTGCCTTCGCGCGATCAGATTAATTAACAAACATGGACGTGGCGTTTAGTTTGCAGCACTAACTTGAACAACGAACCAATCAATTTGATAATTTACTATATCTGAAACTAGGATGCATATATAGTGTATAAAAATCATAATTATTTTATACACTCGATTTTTAATTACAATAAAAATAAAATAAATAAGTAAAAAAATAATCCCCACAAAAATTTTATGCTAATTCATTATTCTATCCCGGAGGCTATACGAACGTTAGACGTACTATACAAGAAGTAAAAGACTAACGTTAAAATCCACGAAATTGAAAACACGACGAAAGCAAAAGTCCGTGTCGTTTTCATTTTCGCTAAAAAAAATTGACGATTAAACGAAAAATAAATGTATATATATTTAAGATATTGAAATTTTCAATTTATACGTATAGTATAATAAACGATGGAGATTAATCGTTGTATAGGATAGGTTATGATATATACATATTATGAAAAGCGGATAATTTCGAAAATGAAAATATAATCTGTTTTGAAATAAATCGAAAAGGTCAACCGAGTGTACGGATCTGTACCCATGCAGGCTGTTGTCATAACATTCTATATAAATATACGATTATATTATATCTACTTGTGTAAAATAACGTTTTATTTCAAACCTTATTAACTGTACAATGTGAGAATGCCTGTATACAGATACCTGCATAACGTAAATTTAAATTTAGCATTATAATATAGCGGTGGTTTTACAAGTGTTTCATGTTACTGTAACCTACAGGCGCGACTGATATGCGACCCGCATAAAGATAATGCACTCGTATTGTACGTACGTACGCCACGCGTCAACTTCAAATGTCTAATACATATACCTATATATGTTTAAAAAGTATATCGATAACTGTACGCATTTTTAGATATTATTATTATTACGATCATATGCATATGTATATAAACGACGTTGTACGAGTTATATTAGTATCGCGGTTTTGTATATAGACGCAGATGAATATGTATCGAAAGATCACAATTTGTTCTCCTGCAAGTTCGATATACAATTGCATTATATGTAAATTACTTAATCACTCACTCAAATAAGATTTGAATCAGCAAATTGTAACGAAATTTCAAACTGATATAGTATAACCAAAGTCTAGAATATCAACTTTTAAATTTTTGAAATTTTAATACCGTTACACTCCCACATTTCATGATCCCCGAATATAACTATAAGGCAATAAATTAACTGTTTAAAACAAATTTTACTATAATCACAGATTATCATTCTGTCTGTATAATATAAAGTACAATTTGTTTTGATACATTTCACTAATTATTTAAAAATAATAATTTCATTTTCATTTTATTTTATATAAATAATTAACTCAACTAAATCTTTTACCTGGTATACTTAAATGTTTCTTACTGAAGAAAAAATACTTTTGTAAATTGCGGTTTAATTGATAAGAAAAATGAGAAATGAAAAAAAAATAAAATAAAAGAACACAAGGAAACTTACCAGTTTTCTCTTTTTTCTTTGATTTTCCATGGGTACGAGGTGCTGGACTTGCAGCAGCAGTAGCAGCAACAGCAACAACGACCCTGGATTATGCGGTCAGAGTTCACAACCGCTAAGACTATAATATACCTATATCTATAACTATAATAATATTGTATAACGATATAAATATTTCGCGCTAAAACTACATTTAAGCGAAATTAAACCGCGACGCACCTGTACCGTCGAATGGTTAAACTGAAACTGAGTAGTGTTTAGCTTGAGGGAATAGTTGAGGCGCGCTTGCGGTGACGAGACGGTAAGTATAAGTATAAGTATATCTATAAGTATATATACAGAGCGCCAGAAATCGCGTGGAGAAAACAAAACTTAAAGGAATAACGCGAAAAGCTAAGAAGAAACGAGGAACACGAAGAGACAGCGATATATTTGTGTAATATGTATACGTGTGTATGGATGATGGTATACGTATGTATGTATATACCACGAGCGTAAAGGTCATATCATAACGTCTAGATGCGCCGCGTAACGTCTTTGCTGCTGCACGATGTCTCATCGAACGTTATATTGGTAAATATGAAAAATAGAAGAGTTCAAAACCGACTAATATATGTATATAGGTATATATACTAGCTGCAGATGAACATCCGTCGATATACGCTGAAATATGTATATGTATAGGTATAATAACCGAATTGTTTAAACTGGGCGCGGATCTATATAGCGAAAGAATTAATAAGATTGAAAGTCAATGTGATTACCTACTTTACATACATAAGTGGTAATACAATTTTAATATACGATATACAAGAGGCGTTATTATACTATACCGAATAATAATAACGATTATTAATATCTCGCTATGAAATCAAATATTGGCTCATTGTTGTATCGTACGTACGCACGAGCAACAAGACGCGATTAATTCTTATTTCTTCTGTTTCTTTATATTTTATATCTATATGTATAGATAGAATTGTTAATACGGATCGTTTACAGTCATTCAGCATAATAGAAAGATTTTATATGTAGTCACGGCGATAGGAATCTACAAACAATATAACATATTGTTTATCATGGATATATCGAATATTGAATAACAAGTAATCAACAATAAAATTTAATGTAGTACCTTTAGTTTAATTTTTGGATTATTTTTTGCCGAATATCCACTCTGCATATGCAGTAAAACTTGTCGTAAGGTAAATCAAAATTAAATTAAGGAAAATAAATGAATAATTGAATACTTAATTGAATTCTGATCGAAATGATGTATAAGTGAATTTGAATTCCCAGAAATACGAGAAGAGTCTGTTTAACACGGAGAATAAATATTTTCGTGAAACTTTCCGGCGCGAAAAAAAAAAAAAAACACAAAAAAGGTTGAGACGTAAGCATATGCTGCTAGACGAAAATATCAACTCCAGATTGATAGTTAGTACACTTTGCACTGCAGCAGTATGTTACAATACTACTTGGAATGAAATAGTGTAAATTATTTGCAAACATTGCCTCGTTGCATGATTGCGAAATATCTATATCTATCTATGATATAGATATGTGTAGGTATTACTACACATCTTACATATTGTGTAAAAAGATGATGATAAATAATAATAAGAATAGTAATAATAAAAAATCATCACATTTTTCTCTGCACTCGTTTTACTTTCACAAAATAAAACAATATTTTGATCGCACATATACCTATGTACATACATATGTATATATGTATAGGTATACTATTTTTTTTTTTATTTCATACTTGCGGTAGCTGTATTACACTTATAGTGTATAATTATAATAACGTAATTATTATAAAATAAAAATAAAAAATTAAATAAAACAAAATTTACGTTAATATAGGGAGAATTAACTCTCTTGTGTAACTGCAGCAATGACTAAAAACGTACATATGTATACCTATACCTATGTAGTATAATAAGCTGTATACTTATATTATATGTATTATCGTTCAAAGATCATTGAGTAATGAAAAATAGAGAGAATCGATTGATCTCTGATATATATATTTTTTTTAATTTGTTTCTAGTCTTTTTTATTATTATGTATCAGTAATAGGTATAGGTATGTATACATCAAGATATATATCTCGACGTTGTAATATAGTACTATGTATATACCTATATGTATATGTGATTATGTACACATAATTAGGGGATTCAACGTTGTCGAATAAAAAAATCCTTCAAGTAATTATAACAATACCTGACCAAAAATCAATGATGAAATAAATAATCCGACATGAATCGCTGCCTATGATTTTGGCGAAAAAAAAATCTCTCTCTTTTTCACTCTTTATATAATTTAATGTATATACAATAAAAATTGCAAAGGCTTGAAATTGTACATAATATCTCTCTTTCTTAGTGCAGTTTCTCATGACTGTCATATTGTACATACATACATACATAATTATATGTAAAGCGATAAAAATATGATTTTTCAAACGCTCAATGTAAAGATATAATATAATATGTATACATGTATTTATGAATTAATTTCCAACGACGCGGTTTTTATTTTTTTACTTTTTTTATTTTTGTGCCTTAAGAGTAGGTAAATATTATTATCATCATCAGTTGAATTTATTTCTTAAATTGTTTGCATTTTTTTTTCTATTTTTTTCGTTCTCTCGTATTTATACAGTGTATACCTTTGTAAATACCTGAAATTTATATATGTGTATATGATATATATATATATATATATATATATATATATATATATATATATATATATATATATATATATATATATATATATATATATATATATATATATATATATATATATATTATTTATCATTTGTAATATTTGACTAATTAATACAATTCAAGCACACAAATCACTTTTGTTAACAACAGAGAAGCACATTTTGGCATTTTTCATAATTTTTTTTTGGAGCAAGGCTGCTGCGACGTGATCAAAATAGTTTATATACCTATAAAATCGCAGATATTATATTTATAATAGTTTTTTTTTTTTTATTTATTTCTTTGCCAATTTTTACCTTTTTCCAACACAATTGTGGATAATTGATTGCGTTCATTTTCATCACCATTTTGTTTTTTAAATTAAATTCTTTTCCAAAATTTTGGTAGCAAAAGATCACAGCTAGGCACTTCGGCAGCGGATTGTCACTCTGTGACAAAGGTGGCACTTATTATCATCGGTGTATATATATATATTTACCATATATATCAAGTATTGTCATGCGCAGCAAATTCTTTTAAAACTGTTTTCATTTTCATTTTCATTTTCATTTTTGTTTTTTTTTTTTGTTTTTTCTCAGATGCATATCGGCTGAATAAAAATGTCAAGAGGAGATGATTATTATCTTATAAGAGAATTAATATTGCGTAAATGTATAATCGTAGTTGTAGTTGTATTTTTAACTGTAATTGTAATTGTAAATGTAATTCAATGTAATTTAAACTTACGTGATATTGAACGGCTATGGTAAGTTAATAAAAAAGCTATATGTATATTCAATAATATACGCGCGTCAAACTCTTAACTCAATAATAAGCTACATATAAAGATATTTAAAAACAGAAAACCTTTTTATTAATTGTGCGGTATAGTTTATCAGACGCAGTTGACTTACCTAAATTATCATTTTATTAGGAAGTCAACATGAGATCGGCGTCCAATTATTATTATTATTTTTTTGTTTGCATTGAAATTTTACAAAAATTAATCGTGTCAGATGTTAGTCTTGCATTAGGCGTTGACTCGAGGAGATAGTTAAGCCCATACGTAGTTCGTACATAGTATATAGTTTTATATATATATATAATTTTTTTTCAAAGATCTACAAGTATTGATCCAAATAATAACTTGCTTCTTCATTAACGATCAGTTTTTAAACGGAAATTTTATATATTTTAATAAGAAGCTGGTTGGCCTAGATACTTATCTTCGAATTTTATATGCAGGATGAAAAATAAATGAAGAATATAAAAGTTACTATTGATTATTGAGCATTTTTTGATTCAATTAATAATACTTGTAGTTACTGGAATTTGTCATAGTTTTTACTATTTGAATTTTGTTTTTATTTTTTGAGTTTTCAAAATCCGAGTAGCAGAGCTCATTTTATTATACTGATAAGTCTTCTGTTCAGGACGTTGTAATTAACTAATCAACTTTTATCATAACGTTTTTGCACCTGACTCTGGTATAAACGAGAGATTTTTCAAAATTCTTATAAGTTTAGTCACAAGGTAACAGATTAAAGTTCAAATTGTAGTAGTTTCTGCAACAAGTAAATCTAGAGCAAAGTTGAAAATTTTTTAAATTATACGAAAATATGTATATTTTAGTACAGTGGTCAGTTACAGTACTCATTGATTGTAGCCCAACTGAGGAAGATATAAACGTCTTAGTTAATTAATCATTTACTCTGTACATCAAATTTTGCAAAAGAATTAATCTGAATTCATATGACTGTTAAATAATACTAGATCATTCGATAGTTTTAAACTAAATTAAATTTGAAAATGTACGATGACTATCATCTTGATAATAAAAAAAAGATATATTGATTTTCTTAACTTTCTTAAAATGTAATTTTAGGGAAATGAATGAAAAGAAAACATTTTTCATTTACAAGATATTAAAATATTCGTCATTTAAAAATATCTAAAATAAAGATTAAAATAATTATTGCATTTTTGTCTAAAAGGATCATAATATGTTTTTTGTTTCTTCTTATAAAGTTTTAAAACTACGTACGAACTTCCACCTATTTCCTCAAGATAGTTAACTTTGAATTAATTATCTATTCCAGTTAACAAAGCGAGCATAGTGTCTCACTTATACTGGTTCAAAATTGGGATATTCGGGCGTTATTTAATTTTATTTTTAATGTTTTTAATTTTTATTTTTTTTTGCTTCTTCCCGTTATTATATCGCACACGCAACACATGCACAAACAAACAAACAAACAAACACACACACACACACACAGGCAGACATTTAATATTTGCACATAGTATTGTTTTTTTTTTTTTTTTACTGTTAATCTTTTTTCATCTAGATCAAGAATCCTTTGTTCCAATTCTCATTTGACGTTTCAACCCATTCCATTAATCAATAAACATTCGATATATCATTTTATTTCTCCACAGTTCCATTTTATTTTTCATCTATTTCTCCCTTTATTTCTTGCTTTCTTTCTTTCTTTCTCTTTCACTCATATTTTTAGATATACACACACACACACACACACATTCAGACATACTGGGCTCGATAGCCCCTTCTCCGCAGTCCAGCTCTTAAAATCTAGACATATAATAATATATAGTTTCAACACATCCTACATCTATACCATAGATACTATATTCTGTATAGACGAAAATATCATAATTCGTAAAACAGAAATATCTTAATAAAGTTTAGAAAAAAAAAAAGAAATACGATTCCTCAATACAGGTATGCGCAAGGTACTTATACTGTAATAATATGATCTACCATAGTAGCAATAATAATAATAATAATAATAATAATAATAATAATAATAATAATAGTGATAAGTATTTCTTCAAACGCTGTACACATTTTCCTGTACATAATAATGATAATAATAATGATATCTTAATAACGTTCCATATAATAATAATAATAATAAATCTAATTCGGTACTTTCATTAGTTTTAAATTGGACGATAAGATTTTATTTTACTTTCAAATTGTTTAATAACAGGGGGGGAGGGGGAACATACGATGATCTTGTCTTCGCACCATCTTTAATTTTATTTTTTTAATAAAAGATAAAGGGAAATTCGTTTTCTAAACTAAATGACAATGACAAGATTGTTGTTCAATTTTTTGTTTTGTTTTCTTGTCACCCGGTCTCAAGAAATCAATAAAACTGCACAGGATTCATGGAAAACCTTATACCGACTATCTGTATACAGGTATAATATAAACCATTGAACAATTTTAAAGGGATGAATTCATCGGTCACGAATCTTCTTACATTAATGTTTTTTAAACAGCTTAAGAAACCGAGCTGATTGCATTGTGCGGAGAACCCATTTGCGTTAAAACTTTGTCCAACCATTGGAGGGGTCCGTGTAAATGAGCTTCGATCCAACAAGGTGTAGAGGTAACATCTTGACGGTGGTATTCTGCTCCCCAACCCTTGACGAAGGACATTCTAAGAGCAGGAAATTCAAAATGAGATTAAAAGTTGTATTAGATTTATTCAAAATTGGTTTTTCCGAATTTAGTTTGCCGATTAAGACATTACAAGGCAACAAAGTACACGTGCTAATCAGGTATGTAGAACCGAATGCAATATTTATCAGAAACTGTGGAAAAAAATTAAAATTTGTACAAATTGCTCAAAAAAATTAATGAAATTTCTTTCTACAGCGTAACGAATTGGTAATACAAAATGTGAAAGGCAAAAAATAATAAGATAAATCGCGACCTACCTGATAGTACACATTTTGGTAAGTTCATAAACTGCCTCGAACCCATGATTAACGCTCTGCGACAATAGCTGTGCAAATTCTTGATTGTTAAAAATTTTCAAAGAGCATCCAGGTGGAATTTTGCATACAGTACTAGGATGAAAGCCGTGATGATGATTGCAGTTTCTTGATTGAACAAAAATAGCCGAATCCGAAAGGCACTCTGCGTACACCTCGCCCCCAACATAATAAAGATGTACTCCCTTCCCGATGTGTCTCCTCGTATTTTCTATCGTTGAATTTCTATTAACGTTAGACAATTGGCCAAGGCAAAATCGGTCCGAATTATTACTGGGATTAGTAAACCCGTCGACAATAACAGAATGAGATTGGCAATGAAAGACCTCCCCTACTCTGCAGTTTAATTCATAATAAGCAATCGAAGCCCAGTAGGGTGGTTCCTGATACGAAACAGGCGCTACTTCAGCATTCCCAGTCGTATCCATCGCCGAAGAATCAGGAGGTGGTGATTGACCATGTTGAGATCCGTCTTCAGGAGGAGAATAAGCCGGAGGCGGTGTTTCAGGTAGCCCGTTACTTCCGTACGGACTTTGAGGATTTGGCGAAGTTGTGCTGCCTGGACTGGGGACTGATCCTACCGAGGATATTGGGGATGTTGGATTAACTCCAACTCCACTTGCCGCGTTGAATCCACTCGAAGAATAGGAGACGTTATGAGGCATGGTTGGCTCAGGGAGCTGCTGAAAGGGGAGGAGGGAATGGCCCGGGGCAAATTCAGAATGACGAGGAACAAGGACAGGGGGAAGTACCGGGCTTTCTACTCTCTTATAATGATACGGGTTTATGCAGACCTCTTTTTGCTTTGCTGAAAAAGGGTACTGACAAAGTTCAAGGGGTTTTAATTCGTGGTGAGATTGAAGGTCCGGCCACCGCCATACACGGCAGTATATTACATGGGGAAGACCCTTGCGATGGGAGACTTGTAATCGGCCATCAAGACTGCGAGGGATTGTTACACACTTGCTGGGTGTCCCTGGGCAGCTTAAGGCTCGCTCTAACTCCTCGATAGCTCCTTTTCGTTTTTTCAACTTTTTTACTAGAGAGTCTACTGCCTTCTCGGCCCACTTTTCTTCCTCGTCTCCCTGCTTCCATCCCAGGAGTTTCTTTACTGCCGGACTTGTGAAGGAGAATAAACTGTTCAGAGATGACATCGGTCCGGAACTCGACGATCCTTCTTCGTCGTCCATTGTTGTTATTCAATTAATTTTACCGTGATAAGAGATGCGATTATTCCAATATATTTTGTTTCTCTCTCCTAAGCTTGAAGAGTAACTCGCTTTATTTCAGCTGAAAAAATCAAAGTGAAAATCTTTTGAATAAAAATGCGGGAAATTCTATTCAAATTTTTTAGTTTCTCTTTATGATGTGGGTTTTCATCAATGTACATTCTAAAGATCTTAGGAAATGAAAATTCGACCGTTTAAAGTACAAATAATCATCACAGAGTTTGGATTTCAAGGTCATTACAGAAATTTCCGAACTTGTTTACAGACTTTTCAAGTAATTAGATGCTGTTTCAATTACCTATGAGTAAATTGGAAGAAGGATGGAAGGGAGGAAAGTAATTCACTCTGATTTTTCTTCTATGTATACAAGTGATTTCAGTATACTGAACACAATATGAAGCAATTGGGAGCAATTTTAAAAATTACCAACAAATTACATAGAATTATACCAACGACGATTTAGATCGATTTTAATGCAAAACACGATAATATATTTAATATAAATATCAAAAAAAAAATAAATACACAAAATTCAAGTGATAATCTCAAATGAAAGGATTTTAAAAATAGGAGTCTTAATGAAAAGAACATATCATCGATAACGTAGTTAATGAAAATCTAGAAAAAAATTTTTTTTGGAAATTAAACAAAAAAACGTAAATTTTTTGATTTCGTTTTATCGAATGTCACACCTTATGTAATTAATTTGGAAGCTATTCTGACCTGTGATTGCCAAAGTTTGATTATACAGCACGTATATGTGAGAAAAATTAACGCGAAAGCCACCTCGAGGTGGTAGCAATACGTACTATAACGTCATATACTGTATATGTATACAAGCGCGTAAAAACGGCGCGAAATTACTCGGCAGTGCTGATGTCGTTTAGTTCGCGGATGAGAGTAAGATGACTATAGAGAAATGAATGAGACTCCTCGCGACTGGCAACGTGCTAGCGCGCCCTTCCTATCGGTTGGCGTTTTTCCGCTTATACGGTGAGTCATTGCACTTGGCAGAAGCGATTCGACGAAATGAAATGACGATTAAAAAAGAAAAAAATAAATAAAAAATATAAAATATGCTCAGCCCGTACCAACGCACGGCTTATTACATTATAATTAGTCGTTAATATCTCAGTGTAGTAAAATTATTGCAGATTTATTTCATATGCATTTAGTTTTAGCATAATTCTTACTCCAAAAAAAATTCATAATTATGGTAAACTATCAGCGATAAAGTAAGTCCGGAGTTACTAAATTGAATAAACCTAAAATTGAATAGACTTTCCGTTTTTATTTCTTTATTAGACTTTTGATTGCACACTCGGGTCTTGAACTCCCGCTGGTTTTTCGGGGTAAAAAGACACGTGTTCGACGACTCAGTTTCTATGCCACAAGTCGTAAGAGCGCGGAGAAGCAAGTGGCCAGTATATTTTCGTATTTAATTTATTATTCATTCTATTATTACGAGAGTTTTATAGCGATTGCTTGTGTACGGAGCCACTCTCAGCTCTGACCGAATCGGATGATAAGAATAATGAAACATTACAAAGTAAATTACAGTTATTCGATCGGTTAATAATTATCATAATCAGAATCCGTTAAAACGTGATTCAATATTTCTTCGAAACCAAATAGGAAGTGAAACAAAAATTACTCATAGTAAATAAAAAGCAAATTATTTCATCACCATGATTCAGTGTATCAATGTATGATTGTGTGTGTATACCTAAGTATGTATGTATGTACACTTCTGATTTAACAATCCGAGTGTAATAAACAAAAACAACTATATGATATATTTGACTTGATTTAATGCAAAAGATTGATTTAATTTAGAAACTTTATAATGTTCATGGTTTTTATACTTACTCGAGTGTATTGTAATCAGTAATTTTTCTCTCCTCAAGTATTGGAGCACGGGGTTCCGCGAAACAGTTAGTGGCTAGATACGTCACTGTAAACTGCAATGGCTTGCGGTATACAGTTTGTCTATTCTGTTTATAATAACGGCAAAATTTTGTACTATATAAAATTGACGAGTTTAAAAGCCGTTTAAAAAACATAATTTAGTCTTATTCCAACACCCGCGATGTTTAGTTGCCATTTTGTACGGACTGATGTTTTCAGTTTTGTATTAGTTCGCTATTTGACTACAGCGCGCAAATAGTCTAAACAGAATAAACAAGCTTGATGTATAATAGTTGAGAGAACGTGAAGAAGTAAGGTTGTGTTTTTGCCTCGCAAATGTCTCTGTGTCAGTATCCTCTTAAACTATTTTTAAATAAAAATAAATAGGCAGTTTATAATATCCGTTTACAATTGTTTTATTTTGTGATACGAGATAGTCGCTATAAAAAAAAAAAAAATGAATATATATGTATATATAACGAAGAACAAAAAAATTAAAATAAAATATATATAAAATAATCGATGTTTTTTTTTTCACGGATTTAAGCAACGGTCTATCTTTTTAATAAAATTAACTAGAGTTGCAATAATTATTAGTCACTCAACACAGAACGCTCTCGACGCCAATGTATGTAGTAGATCGTTCTGTCGACTCTCGAGGCACTCGGTTTCACCGCCGTCTAATAAAAACTCTTTTAAAAGTAAATAATTCTTCCAAGTTATTAGACGGAGTTTAAACACACGGTTTAATAATCAAACGATATAGCATAAACAGTCATTTGTACAATTCGCCGATTCACATTTTTAAGCACGTTATTTGTCACTAATGTTTACACACCACCGTCCATGATGTCGCATAGCATTATGGCGGCGATGTTTACGGGCGACGCGCGTCACGGCCTGAAAGGCTCCCGGCGCCCCCGGAGAGGAGACTCTTGCCTAGTTGCTGAGAGTAAACGGCGATCCCAGCGATCCCAACGGCCAACTTGACCGCATATTCAAATTTTTCTGTTCTTTTTTTTCTTTCTATTATGTCATTTTAGCACCGATTTTTAATGACATTTTTATTCTTCTTTTTATTAACACATCTATGTATAACCTATATGTATATTTGGAAATAAAATAATTGTGATACAGTATTTTATATCGTATAGCGTAATATAAATTGATTTATTATTACAACCAATATTATAACCGGCGTTATCACGATACACGCGATAAGTTGCCGATGGATAGCCGATTGAATGCCCTATATCTATTTTTTTTTAAATATATATATACGTTATACAATGCGGCACAATTTCAATATAATAATTGAATATAAACGATAGGCTTAATACGCGTATTATAAATATTTCATTGCTTATACATGCATGTGCTATTATTTGAAACACAAAATCCGTTTCAATCGTAAAATAAAACGAAACAAATCTCCCACCCCCCCCCCCCAAATTTTGGAATAGGTATATAATAATTAAAAGTAATTAGCTTCGATTTCTTAGGACGAAATTTTGAAAATATTAATTGACCAATATTAATTAGGTTTCAGTTTATTGGTAACGATCGAACGAATAACGGCAGTTAATATACTTATTTAAATTTATGATAAATAAAAGCGCGGGAATCGACACCTTAAAATATTGTAAATATTTAGATATTTGTACTTTGAAATGATTAAACTACGAAGGAAATACGTCCGCTTGAAATTCTAGGTATAAGTATGTTTATGTATATATTTATAGTTTTTATGTGCACGTATTCATATGTATGTCTTATATCTATGGTACAGTTTTAATGGCATATAAATAGCGATGCAAATAGGATCGCACTATTTTCAACTGGGTCTCCAAACAATTTTTCAATTACACTTTTATACTACTTGTATTGTTATTTAAGTAGGGTATTTGATTAAGATGATTAATTTTTCGTTGCTTCGCAAAGTACATATTACATCTATAATCTTTTATTCAATAATTCATTACTTCGATATTCCAAAATATGATTTGGAATATATAAGAATAAAAATAATGATAAATTGATTGAAAAATTATTTTCATAAGCATATTGAAGAAGATAATCAGGGGAGAAAATACATTAAAATATAGATTAAAGATAAAAATATAGAAAAGAAGAGGAAAAGTCTAAATGGAGCAATTTAAACACTAATTATACGCTTATAAAGATGCAATAGAATAATAAACGTTGTAGAGATATTTTAATTATTTGGAATAGTGTACACGGGTGGATAGAAAACGGTGTGGCAGAAGGGGGAGGGGAAGGAGAATTTTTTTTTCAGCTGTATAAAACTATGCATAATAAAGTATGGTTGGTACAATACGATAATTATTTTAGTACAATATTCGTCAAGTTACAAAAATTCGCCAATTTGTTTTTAATAAAGATTGATTATTCGCATAATTTCAATGAAGATTATTATTGGATTTTTTTTTTTTTTCAATTTTTAATAAAAATTTTCAAACAATGAATTAATTTTAAAGAAATATTTGAATCTGTGTAATATTATAATGTAATATAATATATGTATACGTATATAATTGATAAAATAGGCAAGCACTCTAATAAAAAAAAAAGAAAAGAAAAAAAGATACAAGTTTGAGAACTTCATTCATTCAATTATCAATTGTTTTCACTTACATGAAATAGAATTAAAATTATAAAATTATTGTATCCTTAACTAAATTTAAAGGCTGTCCTCATCATCGCAAACGAACCACAGCTACGAAAGAATGTTATGTTGTGTTATATTTTGTTATTTTATCTTCTAAGGCGGGTTACAGCTGGTAAATTTGTTTTTCATGTACTTTTATTCATCATCTCATACATTATTCCTCAATGAATTGCTACCAGTCCTGATTCTAGAAGCTTCTGTATCTTTGCAGCGATGTCAGGGTTTTTAAGATGGCTGCAAGACAAACAAAAAAATTACAACTCATGAATATTAAAATCATAAAGATTATTTCAACGAGAATTTATTGATAAAAGTATGTTGAAATTTATCCAAAAAACCTCGAAACATAATCTAAATCATGAAAAAAATTGATTAACTTTGGTTGAAATATGTGAAAAAGCTTACTCTTGCAGGGCCTTAGGATCGCTCTGCATCTGTTCGAGGATCATTCGCATAGCAGGATCTCTAAGTATGCCTTGAACCTCTGGATCAGCCATAGCTCTCTTTCTAACTTCTTCTGGATTTGAACTAACAGCAACAGTGCAGGAGCGGTATCCCTCGAGTGCCTCGCTATTGGAAGGGTCAAGTTCCAGAGCTTTCTGATAAGCAGATAAGGCTTTTCCTTGTTGTTGCATGCCTTGAAGAATTTTTCCCTTCCTTATCCAACCTTTAATAAACTTAGGATCAATCTCGGTGCATTTTTCACAGTCTTTAAGACCCAAGTCGAATGCTGCGAGTTTAGTGTAGCAAGCAGCTCTGTTACTGTAGTATTTTGGCTCATCTGGGTTTCTCAGAACTGCTTCTGAATAATGTTTTACAGCAGCAGCGTAATCTCCGTCTTTAAACTTCTGGTTACCAAGTTCTTTCTCTTCTTCCGCTTTAACCGGGTCTATATAAGCCTTTCTTTCTTGTTCTCTAATTTTCCTATCAATATCTGAAAGCAGGGTTTTTATCTCCGGAGTCCTATGCTCTGACATAGATTTCTCATAATATACTTTAGCCTGTTTCCAGTCCTCTAATTTCTTGTAGGCATTACCAATTCGTGTAAAAGCTTTAGCAATAAGTTTAAAGTCAGCTCTATTTTCCCTGCCTACATCTATCGCCTCTTCGCATTGCTCTATACATTTCTTGTACTCTTTTTGTTCAAAGTAAACAGCTGCAACGTTATTTCTGTATGTAATATCCGTCGGATCAAGTTCAATGGCTTTTTTATAATGTTCTAAAGCCACTGGGAAATTTTTCTTTTTGTAGGCCTCATTTCCTAGCTCCTTTTCTTTCAGGGCAGCTCTTTTTTCCTCTGGTAGATCTTTGTCTTCTTTCTTTTCAGGCTTTGGCTCTGGTTCCTCTGCCTCTGTCTTCGGAGGATCAACATCCATCGGTTCATCCATATCTCCGGGGTTCAATCCCAAGAGAACGCTCAACGTTGTGAGTACTCTATTGTCCTGTAACTTAGCCCCGAGAAGTCTTGGGTTGGTTCTAAGTCCCTGAATTAGTTTAACATACTCAGGATCATCAAGGTAAGCTTTGGTCCTTGGATCGTTACGGAGTTTAACAAATACGTCCGGAGCGTTGAAAGGATTTGCGTCGCTTCTCTGGCCCTGTACTTCGGAGAGGCCTTCTCTCAGCTGTTGATTATCTGGTTCTAGTTTCAGACCTTCTTGGTAAGCTTTTATTGACTCGTCTAATTTTCCCAGGTAAGCTAAGGCGCTGCCTTTTCTAGAATAGCCTTTCACCCAGTCGGGTCTTAGCTCTACCGTTTTTTCAGCATCTTGAAGAGCCTGTTCGTATTTTTCAGCTTTGGCATAAGCCGCTGATCTGTTACTATACAATACATGGTTCGTTCCGTCTAACGCTATAGCTTCTGTGTAATATTTTATTGCTTCTTCGAATTTACCATCTTTAAGCGCCGCGTTACCCTTGTCTTTAAGTGCTGACACCTGAATAGATGAAATAGTAGCGAGTTATGATTTGGTGGTTGAATTATTGAGGAAATAAACTTTACCATAGTAACGGTCATTTTTATCTAATTTTTTTCGGGATTGTTAATTATTTTTTCTTTTTATTTAAGGTTTTTACTTTTTCACCGATTTTATTAACGACCGCCATAAAACGCGGAGCAACGTGACTGTGTATATTTTGTTTGATAGCAGAAGGGGAAACAAAATGTATGTAACAATGAAATAATCAGAGTACGAAAACAGCGGAAGCTAGAAAAGGCACATGCGTGTGTCTTCGAAGTCTGAACGGTTTTTCGATTTATTAAAGCTTTGGTTAAAATAGAGATCTTTATGATCTCGATATGAGAGTTTTAGCGTTAGAAAAATACAAATAAGGGGATAAATATATTATGGATCAGTTTTATTTTATGTCGTTTACCTTTTCCATTACGCCGGTGACGTGCGTGCGGCTTCTATACTTGCTGTTGCCTCGCGTTGGACAAAAATCACTGACTAATACTGTGAGTAGGTGGGTATGTAGGTATGTATGTACTACTTTACTTTTCGCGATGAATGCCTCGATGATTTTAGGTAGAAAGCTCTGGAAGTCTTAAACGATTACTACTGGCGCCACGCGATTTTCGAATGAACCAGAAACAACGAACTATAGTGTTTACAGTAGCCGTACAAGATGGGGACATTGAGCGCTATCTGTTGACGATTATACCACATTATCGACCACAAGCTGATATCCAAACTCTCCGCCGATATATTGTCAACCGGAGATAATCGCTGCGGTGAATTATGTAAGATTATAGTTTAAGCCCGCCAACGGCAAAAGCTCTGTAGGTATTTTTGCATATTTGAATTTTTGATTTTAGAACGCAATGAGAAAATACTTTGCATCATTTTTTTCAAACGCGTTTTGTAACTCTATCAATAATTTAGTTTTCATTTAGTGTTAGATAGGAATTTCTTTTTTATTGATATTTCATATGAAAGTCTTTGAATTCAAGTTCGAAATATTTCATTATAAAATGTGAAAAGAAAATCCGCAGATATTGCGGCTTTACAATGGATTAGAAAAAATAGTCAAAAAACCAAAAATGGCGAAAGATATAGTTTTCTTTTTTATTTTTTTTTTTCTATAGTACTCGATGACTGTACTTAGTTATTATAATTATAGCGGAAAAAGTTTGAATTTTTCAAAGAAAATGTAGTTTTCCCTCAATGTGAACAAAAACCTTCAACAATTGTTTGTTTATTATCCTGAATATTTCTTTGAACGGCTTTCTTACGTGTAAAAAAAGTCTAAACGTTTACTAATTGGGATTTTTTTTATTTGGCGGACATTAAGATAAATTCTGAGAATTTCGTCTAAAATACCCCAACGTTCGATTTCGGAGAAATAAAAAAACAACAAAAATAAAAAAATAAAAAAATTTACATCGTAGATTAGAGAATTGCTCTTTCGCGCTAAATTCTATCTCACGGATCTTCTCTTACCTACTTCTTTATTTATTAATTTTTTTATTTTTATTTTTATTTTTTATTTTTATTTTTGGGTTTAATTATAAAGAATCGGATGACCCCATGAGAGTTTTTGCGGATGCAGAGGGGAATGAATTCTTTGAAAAAATATCTAACTTATTTCGTCATTCAAAACTCCTGAGTGTTTGCGGTTTTTCCAGCTGCAACAGTACGGCTGGCTAGGCTGGCCGTACTGCTGTTTCATGCATAAGAAATGGCGCCTCTATTTTCGGAAAGGATAAAATCCCTGACGACCGTTCATAAGCGCGAATTCTCATTCACGGGTTTATTTAAACTATACAATAACTTTTCCCAGTAGGTATATACCTTTCCTCGCTCTTAGTGCTGCAATAATTTTCAACCCTAAAACGCGTCACTGTAGTCTCTGCAATTGTCTCTTAACAAACACGAATTTATACACATTACTTCCGGGTGAATTAGTTTTTAAATTATCTAGTATGAATTTTTTCTCGAAGATTCATTCCAAAAAAAAAAAAAACTCTAAATTTCTCCGAATATTTTTCACCGATTTTTCAAAGAATATCTCGGAGAATTTCCGCTCGAAGAAAGATTAACTTTTGAAAATTGACTCATAACTTAATGATCTCAGAGTATTTCAAGCATTTTGATTGTCAGATCATTTTTTTGTTGTTTTATTTTAATAACAACTAAATACTTTACGAAATTTTTCTTATTATTTCCAGGTTTTTCTCAAAGCTTAGTGTAAAAAGGAGAAACTATTACCTCAATTAACTAATTGAGTCGTATGCCCGTAGTGACAATCCGGCAATTCTTGTCCTGGCCCGAAAAAAGGCAAAAGAAAAAAGGGAATTTCATTTTAACGTTTATTGATGGTTTAATGGACTTAATGTTTTCTCCTTTTACGGTCTATGTAATATTCGTATACCAAATTTGTCTATAAAACTGGTTTCACACGTTCAACTTTCTGTCTGTATGTAGGTATAGTACGGGTACTACTTTCCACGCGCCTGCGTCGGTATTCCCAGAGACTACCGCGGGGAATCCCAGACCAACCGACGAACCCAGTCTCGAATCAGACAACGTATACTAGGCCCTAGAGTCCCTGGATGGAAAGAGTCATCAATACAGATATACATGTGATCGAGAAATTGTCTGATGTAGAGAAAGGTGCACGTCCGAGACTCCTTGCGACCGCAAATTTGTTAAACATATACATAATAATATAATTTCATCCGAGTTCATTGTCAATGTCTCTCATTTCATTATGTATATACAAGGAAATATGGATATTTCATCTTGTTTTCCTCACCTTACCACAAAAATGAAAAAAAAAAAAAAAAAAAAATCGAATCAAAAAACGAATGAATAAAAATGTTCAAATATATTTCACAACGATCATATATATCCTCGGAGTTAAATATTTATCGACTATATGTATGTATAATGTATGTACAGTTGCAATTTCAGAGAAAGTTATAACACAAGTATAACGTGAAAAAAAAAAAAATTACCATTTGAAATAACCGTTAACATAAAGTGTTTGCTTTAGAGGCATGAGATCGCGACATTGCAGTAAGTTTTTTTAGTTTTACATTATCTTAGATTATATAACTTTGTTAAAAAACCTAGTAAAGGTCGAATTATTTGCGATTATTTATACAGTAGCCAATTATACGGCACACTGTCGTATACACTTTTCTTAGATACAAAAAAAATCCTAACTATATAATATGTATAATATACCATTGAAAATCAAGAATAACTCGATTTTTAAAACTCTCCTCGCCACACTCTGTCTATTCATATATTTTCAACGGCTTATCATCTTATGCTGATATACCAGTCTGATGTTCGAAAGTGGTACACGCATATCTAATGCACTCGGTCTGCATAGACATTTGAATTTAAACCGGGGTTATTTATAGGCAACGAAGCAACGCGTCCGCGTATAGTTGTGTGCGTGTTATATATACACATATATGTTATAAATTAGTGCGTAAATTTGTGCTGATGTGTATTTTTGTGTGTAAAGAAAATTACAGACGCACTATACCTACACAGTTATTTATTTCTGTAATGCATGTCGTCCCAGACGGCGAGGAGTTGTACACGCATCATCGTAGGCACGCACGGACTTCGGGGCCAAATATACCTACCGCAAGAACCCCACGTGACTAATCCAGACTAAGAGACTCCCGTATATACCAAAGCGATAGAATGAAGAGTAGAGCAAACTTCCCCAAAAAAGAGCAAACTCAAAACAGCAAACAGAAAAAAAGAAAACTAGAAGCAACAAAAAAAATAAAATAAAAAGAAATTTGGCTGGCGTCTGCAATGTGTCTCTAGAAATACCGTGGCACATTCGTATTATATGTATAACGTCGCAGACGTTCCTTGATCTACATTATTTTTATTTACGGACTTAGATCCCTGAAATTCTCGCTTTAGAGACTCGTCACCATCCGCACACACATACACACGGTATGCATACGATGATTGACTAATTCTAAGATCTGTTCTTCTTATGGTTGTTGTATGTATGTATGTAGGTATGTATGTACATTGTTACGTCTATCATCGTATGTCATTGAGTTTCATTGAAGAGGTTATTTTCATATAATGATTTACTATACCTATACATATAATTGCACTAAATTTTAAATATTGATGATTAATGCCTCGATTAAGTGAGGTTAAACCAAACAATCCCGAAATACTATATTTACGTAAATTTATAATAAATTGGTTGAAGAATACTCAATGAATGTAAATCCTTTTACCTTACATTCTCGATGAAAACGAAATGCAGCTTTCATATATGACATCCGGCTCTGCTCGTCAGACTACTAATTGAATGAAAAAAAGGAATGAGTGTTGTAGAATCGAAACGGATTTAATTACGATTTTCGAATCCGTGTTTTTCTGTAATTTCTAGTCACAGATTTCAATCACGTTGAATATTTCATGTGTATTGCTTATATCTTCTTTCTTGCTTTATGTTTTTTTTTTTCAATTTCTTTCTGGCCGTCAATTTATATATACTTTATTGTAACGAATTCTATCCTAACGAAATAGATATATCGTTTAAATTCTATCCGATATAAGTACATTATAATTTTGACTCAAATGAAACGAAAACATTCAAAGTGATTCTAATGGATTAGTTTCGTAACACGCTCAATTCAGATTCTTAGAAAATAACAATTATCCAATGGTCACAGGAGCAGCGTTCATTTATGATATTATTATTATTTTATTGTTTATATCCTTTTAATAATCTTATTTTTCGTTTACCACATAATAACAACAATAATAATAATATTAATAATAATCAGGTTCAATCGAATTTCCAATTCTCGATTAATTTCCATAATATAAATCTATAATATATTTTTATGTGACTGCAACAGAATATATTAAAGCTTATAAATTTCTCAGAAATAACATTTATTTGTTGGCTTTAAGGAAATCTGATGATTATCATTTTATGGTAAATACCCAAGGAATGAATAATAAATAAATAAATTAGTAGAGAGATTTTTGTTTTATCTTCTTCTGTATACATATACCGATATACTATACCAGTATAATTGATCCTTTATTTTAGCTATATCATCATCATAATTATTATTAATAATAATAATAGAAACAGGTATAATTGTTAACTGTATACATATCACTACGATGACATACATCCATAGAGTAACACGTTCGTGACTTAAATTTATAACGAACTCTGATCAGGAATGGCTTTGTATGCACTCGCGTGAGACTTCCTATATGTATGTATGATTAAACCTAGCCAGTAAAAGAAAAATTGATTTTTTTTATTTCGTCCACAATAACTTCAAACAGGAGTATTCAATCTCATAATTATAATTCAAAAAGGTCGTGCATCGAGTCTCAATTTTTACTATTTAATTAAGACGTAAAAATTGTTTTTTGACGGTTCTGTATAGTGCTCATTAAATTTTTCTTAGGTAATAGCGGAAGGTCTGAATCATTTTGAGGCTTTAATTATATGATAAACATATATTTTAACCGCAGATTAATTTTTTTTTTTCCTTCCTACAACTGGATTTCAGAAAATATCAATATTAAACGTATTTCTAAATTATTTTCAAAATATCTCCGAACTGAAGAGGCTTAGAGTAATTTTACAAGACAACTTTTATGTGGAAAATTTTATGAACTACAAAAAAAGTCTTTTAACATTTTTCGCTAAGCTCAATAGTTTCAGAGATAATCACCGTAGAATGCATGAAAACGTAATTCTACTATGTTTCATCTAAAAAAAAAAAAACACCTAGATAATTGTAGGAATGGAAAAAAATCAATTAATCTTTTTTTTTCTGGCTAGGTTTTAGTATAAAATACCTCTGTGTCCTCTGATGGCGAGAGGTACTACGGAACCAAGGCACTGATATATAGATAATCTATAATACATTACAGGTATCCTTTTTAATTTTAATTAAATATTAATATATGATACATTCAGGTTATCTTTGAGGGGATATCCCCGTTAGATAAAGTCTCTTTTGGTATATATTTAGATACACGTATGATATAATTATAAATGTGTATTATAATCGATAAATGATACATCCTAAGAAATTTATATTGGTTATATATACATATATATGTATGATGATATATATATATATATATATATATGTATATGTGTGCATATAGCTGCAATATGATGATAATGATTATGAGAAGAAATATAATAGACCGGTATAACATACATCAACTTTGCATAAACCTATATGTATAATTAATGTCATCTAATGCCGTTTTTCTCAGCACATATATGTATATATATATTTATTTCCGATAACCAATATAATAAATGAACGTATATAGAATCGGATATTATTTTTCTTAAATTTGGAATCTCGAACGCAGTCGTAAGTATAGTCCTACCACGTCGTATGTAACACGTTATGTTACCACATCCGGAACACGTAGTCTTTTATTTATTTATTTAATTTTTTAATTTTTTTTCTATTTTTTCAAACAAAAAGCTGCGATTCGCTTCATCGAATCGGTCCGAAACAAGGTCTTCGTTCATCTCACAAACCTAGATTTCTTTTAGTCAAAATCAACTGGGTGAAAAATAAAAAGAAATAAAGAAGAAAAGATCACCGTTAAATATCGCTTAGACACGCAGTCCGATACTCCATAATTGTGGGATCTTTGATATATCCTCATTGCTTTCAATGTAGTCATTGATTACAGGTGTAGCACCTAATCCGACCAGTTCCTTAGCGAGCTCTTTGTCCCAGCATGATGCTATTTCGTAAGCTGTTAAACCTCCGTAAGTTATTGCATCAAGATGAGGGTGGTACTCGTTCAAAAGTAAACTTGCAATTGCTCTTCTTCGACATTCGATTGCCAAGTGAAGAGCTGTTCTACCTCCAAGTCTTTCTTTGGCTTCTAAATCTGCTCCGATTCCAATAAGCAATCTTACGATTTCCATATTACCAGCGATAACTGCTGAATGAAGACAAGTCTCTCCTGTAATGATAAAACAAAAAGAAAAAAAATATATATTTATTAATATTGCATGTGTGTAAACGTTGGGTTAGTTATCTGTTATAAAGTATGGAAATACCGATCGATTTAAATATGAAACAAATTACACTTAATATAACAGTTTTGCGATTAAATATTTTCCTGTAACGATTGTGCGGAATGAGGGAAGGGAAACAGTACCTATAATTTATTTACGCAATGTGTATAGAACGAATGGATTATTTCGGGATTCCCCACGATTACAAATTGCAACTATATGTATATATACATACCATATATTTGCACGTATAGAAAAGCAGATTTCTTGGTACCCATTGGGGATTAAGAGGGAGGAGGAGAAACCTCGTATATTAGATGTATATATACATATTGGAAAAGCCAGTGGTGGTTAAACTAACGATTAAACATCTGCGTTTGCTTATGATGAGATCTGAGAATCTATACGTAAGAGCGAACCAAAACCTTGTGAATAAAGAAATGTGCATGTAACGTATGATCAGTGGGTTGCATATATGATGCGAATGTGGAAATTCTACGGTTTTGTGAATCACGTGAAACGTTTTTTTGTTTCCTTTGATTTTTTCTTTATTTTTCTAATCTTATCATACATTCTTTTTGTTTTATTCAACCGCGTTACTTTGGCCGTGAATATGTATTTCACGACGTTTATTTCGTACTTATATACGTGAGTAAACCGCATCACCGGATAAACTATTTTAGCTGTTAGTTGTGGCAAAGTTTTTTTTTTATCTTTTGCTCACTTTTTTTATATCTCTATCTTTTCCTGCGTTGACTCGTTTGTTCCAAAACCGTCACACATTATATACAGAAATGATGACGATTTGTCACGGTATCAAAACTCAAGCTGCACTTACATTATAGATATTCGTTATCTATAAGAAATTTGATGAATTCTTTATCGTCAAAACTTTATCGTGTGTTTCAACTTCCTTAATGAACAAACGTATATTTCCCTAATGAACCTTGGCTATAAATCATATATAAAATTCTAGTATAATATATATTCAATATTCTTAACTCGAGTGCAACAAACCGTTGCGTCAACTGGTGTATGACGTGTAAAATGTCTTTGCGGTATTACGAGCACAAGGATATACGTCTGCGGTTTTACCTATATTTATTTATTTTTCTCCTTAGTTTTCAATCGAGATAGGTATGTCTCACCGACTGTCTTAGGTTAAACAGATCACAAATCGAAACCCTGCAGACTATTTTGGTAATTTTTTTCTTTTATAGACTCCAAAAATCTGAGTTAAGAATTGGCAGAGACAATACCGTAAATCTATTGTTGGATGAAATTCTAAAAAACAATGTCAAGAGAAGGACACTCTGTAAAATTTTACTTCGCATTTATATATACAGCCTCTGGGTCCTTGACCGACCGGATGAGATGATGGACGTAAGATTTTATTCAGGGCATCTACGTGCCCCAGAAAATTTTCATTTTTATTATTTATTTTTTTGGCAAATGTTATATATGAGAAACGTTAAATACGTGGGTAGGTGATCGTTTTTCTCGGGACTTTTAAGACCGCCAAAATCCCAAAAGTAAACGTTTAAATGTATGCTAGGAGCCAGGAATTGAGAGTTGGCCAAGTCACATGCCTGAGCAGGATATAGATAGAAGTAGGAAGCCGCCGTGAGTCAGCGGTGTGGAAAGGTCCAGCGGGGAGCCGCGGTTTGAACTATCCTCGTCCTGATCAAAGACCGAGCTAAACTTAACCAAGATGAGTTACTCGCAACAACGGCGTAGCTTTACCCTAATAATAAAAACAAAAAATAATAAAAATAATGATAATAATCATCCGTGAATCAGTATAGGTACTGAGATTTTCTTCTCATCGATGAAACATCTCGCCATAATAGGAGCCGATTTCCGGTATAACGTAAATTAACACATACACATACATATATCATCATTTTTTCACACATCTATTCATAGTCCGATGATAATTGACGGCTAAAAATAAGAAAATTAAAAGAAGCTAAGCTAAGATATTCTCATATTCATCGTTATTAATAATTATTTGGATAAAGACATTGGCGCGTTTTTTTTTTTTTTTTTTTTCTCTTTATAAGCCTGAAATTTGTTGACGAATTGTATAGTTCAGGGAATTTTATTTGCGAGTGCGATTTTCGAGTCTACGATTTTTTTATCAATTGTTTTCAGTTAATGAAAAATCCTGTTTACAAAAAAAAAACAAAAAAAAAAAATCCGGGGAGTCCCCCGCGTTTGTCGCCACTGTGGGGTTTCCCGCGACGAGAACACCGCAGTGCGCAAATAGCCGAGCAGGTATTTTTAAATGTCAAAAACATCTGCCGAGACTTTAGCTTATAGCGCTGAGCGCGTGATGTAATGAAGCCTATAAGTGTGGCGTGCCAGGGTAAAATTCCACCAGTTGGAGATAAATCAAAGAAAAAAAGTAAATATTTCGTGCAATTAGAAAAAAAAACAGAAAAAAAAAAAAAAAAAAAAAAAAAAAACGAAAAAAATCTATCAGCGTAAATTCACTTTTCAGATTTTTCTTTAAAACTTTCGAAACATCACGCGGACGGTATCTCGTCCGTCATGGATCGTCATTTCGCTGATCGAATTGAGTGACACTTCTATTATCTCCATGATTATCAAAGTGAATGACTTAAGGTAAAAAAATTGCCGCATCATAATCAATCGACTATCGATATAATATTGTGCAATAATAATTGCAAGTTCACTGAATAATTTAAGTAAAACTAAGAGAATACTGACCTTCGTAATTTGGCTGTTCAAGATCCTGGGGAATCCCCGGCGCCTGTCGTCCAGGAATGAGCAATTTTCTCTCAGCGAGTAACAGCGGATTAGTTAAAGCTTTGGCACATGCTAAATCACCAGACGTTGAGGCCAAATGAAGAGCTGTATTTCCGTTTGAATTTCTTATTCCAGGATCTGCTCCCGCCAAAATCAAATGTCTGGCTATACTAGGCTGGTGTGTTAACACAGCGAGGTGTAACGGCGATTGACGTTTTTGATTTAAACAATCAAACAGCGAGGGATGTGGGGCCATTCTTATAAGACTTAAAGCAACCTCATGAAATCCCTGGACAATAGCGATGTGTAATTGCCTGTTAAACGAATTACATATTATTCGTTTATTAAAACATCTTCATTCCTATTACGTAAGCGAATATTTATCAAGAGGGTTTCTTATCTCGTTTATTAATAATAATGCGAATGATAAAACCACTCGATTTGATATTGGATGAACTAATGCCGGCTGTCTATACATTCAATAGATACATAGAATGATTATTATCAATCTATAGAATCAATACTTGAAAATATCTAATCATCAATATGAAAAATTCGATTCTAGATTGGAAGGTGGTATATGACGTCAAATATGGAACTCATAGAGGGCAAAGTTTATTTATCGGCTGTATAAAACCGTGGATTAATAATTAATTAATAAACGACCAAGACTTACGTGTCGCCATCTTCATCCTGGGAATAATGTAACCAATATAATTTTTCGGCGTTATAAATATCCTGAGAATTTACAGGATTAACCAATTTTTGAGACAGCTGTGATGACTTGAGTTGAGGATCTATTATCGGCGACAATTCTCCATTTGGTTCTGATTGCACTTTTCCATTCAAGCAGTTCAACGTCACTGGTTCCAAACTCAGGTGGGTTAATGATTCGCAAAATGCACCTTCGACTATTCCACTATCTGCTCTCATCTGCTCTTCGGTTATTTTTCCGGAATAATATTCGTCGTGTTTTAATATCGAATTTTTATCAGTTTCGATTTTTTTATATTCCGTCGTGTCCTCAACGTTGGTAACGATACTTGCACCGGATAAAAATCCCGAATCTATTTGTTCAGAATCGAATTGAGGACCGTCCAAATTGTATTTAGTATTTTTATCTGTTTCACGGATATTATTATCTGATAACGACATATTTTAGCTTAACAATGTTTGCCTGTAGTCTCAGACGTATGAAAAGGATAAACTGTAACTAGTTAAGTTTTTTTGTCAAACTATATTACGACGTGCTTTAAAGTTTCGAACGAGTTTGGAATTATTTACGTACTAACACTGTAAATTCCAATCGAAATTATCCCTCAGGGGGTTATAATTAAGACGATCGTTGGTATACTGACCCAAACGGACTTTCCAACGATTTGTAGTTACTATCATCTGTTGTTATTCATTATAATGAAGAAATTAATCCACGATGTAGTTGTTGATTTACTTTAATAGATTTAAAAGTCTATACTATATCTGCAGTTATTTCCACATGACTCAAAACTCGCTTCGTTGGAATATCCCATATTTTATAATATATAAACGGTCTTTATCTCTGTCTTAATGATATTGGGGTTTCCATTATCGTTATAAAAACAAAACGAAAACTAAATAGAAACTTTTTATCAAAATTTCCTCACCTGACACACGGGTATTTAAAACTATATTCACTTTAACAATATTTTCGTATATTATTTTACAAACTGACGTTGCGGTATTACGATAGACCCGATATTCTAACCTAAAATATTAATTTTATCGATTATCAACGCTTTAACGATCCGTAGATTATTCACTACCTTCACAATCTGACGTTTGAAAACGTACTGGTAGAGTTGTAAACACGACCGCGACTCGACTAAGCGCTTCTCCCCTCTGCTCATGATACGGAAAAACCGTTTCTCTGCCTGCCAAGTTGTACCCTAGACTTTCAAGGCTCATATACAATTGTACTGATTTGAAGGTGCCCTATATATTCAATTACAATAGCAACCGTTTTTATTCGTTATTTGTTTGTATATGCGAAAGCGAAAGAGCGATAGAAATAGAGAAAAACAGAGTTGCTCTTCTGCCACGGGAGCTAGGAGAATGTATACACGTTTAGATATACATATAACTATACACGGAATCATCAAAACCTAATTATTTTCTATTCATGATTTTTTGATTTCACTTTTCGTGTAGTAAGTACCCACCTATCGAGAGATAGAAAAAAAATATATTAAACATTTTTACGTCAGTTTGAATAAGCAATATCTATGTCAAGACTTTTTGAATATCTAATCAAAAATACGTGTCGCGAGATCTCCTACGTATACCGTTGATTATACTTACTGAAAATTTATTCACTGACTATACCTAAACGCAATTGTATTAACGATTTTGCAATTTGGAAATTTTTCGTACTTTGTCATCGACATTGTATGTATATACTGTGCCTGTGTTCAAGGTGTGCAAACTCTCTCCCACCTCTCTTACTCTCTCTCTCTCTCTCTCTCTCTCTCCCTTTCTTGCTATCTTGAAAATACCCAGCTATTGTTTCCGTTAATACTTACCTAGCTGCTTGAGGTGACGACAGCGTGTGCTAAACGGAGTCTAAAAAGCATACGTCATTTATCTGATGAGTATGGGAATCAATCAATGTCTGTATATAACAGCTATAGCTAAACTCTTCACCGTATTACATAAAAAGATTTTTAGAATTTTACCAAACTTTGATTTGCAATATTTTCTCATCCGCTATAGGTATAATAGATAAAAATTTCTACTTATCTACCGATCATGATCTTACCGCACTGGTCATTCCATACCGCAGTTTCTCGCGCACTGTGAATCACAGATTTTATTACAATTATATATATTTTTATTAAATAGATAAAATGCGGTACCGTATACTTACTGCGGTTTTAAGATTTCTGATCTATAGAGATGATCGAGACTCTTCGTTAAAAAAATTTCACGGGTATATAAACGGCATAAATAATGTCGATCGTTGGTTTGAATAATGAAGGCGTAATATTCGAGTGACGAATTTATTTACCTGTAATACCGTTAATTTTTTTTTTCTTAATGACTAACTTATAGTTAAGTTGTTTACGATGGTAAGTATTATTATAAGTAGGTATTGTACATACATAAATACTCGTGTTATTAGTGAAACGTATATACATACCCGTCGATACTTCCGCAATGATATTCCCGAGTGTAGCTATGTATGTAAACTTTTCTAGTAATATTATTTAGTTGGAAATTGTTTATCTATACCCATGTTAGATAAAATTTATAATATTGGAAATACCAGTGTTATAATGTAACATGTGTAATTTAAATTTGTAAGCAAACTCATTACCGTACGCGCATCGTAATTTTTTTTATGTAAGTATCATATTCTGTATCTGTATGAACCTTGACGATATCTGTTCGAAACAGAGTACAAGAATGTGTATACCCGTACCGATATCTTCTTCTTCTTCTTTTTTTTTTTTTTTTTCTTTTTTTTAACAATAACAAAATCGAAAATAACTCCTCAAGATAAACGATACAGCTTTAAAGCTTAGGCGAGATCCCAAAGAGATTAGTCTACATCAAGGTCTGTAAATAAGTCTGTGTGTGAGTATAATTCGTATATACTATTTGCAAACGAATTTTGTTAAGTGACTTCTTGGCAAAGGTACAAAAATTATGTTTACCTTGATTTTTATGGCTATACCCGTATACAGAGAATTGGTAAATCGTTATTTCGGTTTGGAATTTAGCCCAGGACCCCCGCGGTCTATGGGCTCCTGTAGTAAATACGATCGTATATATACATATATATAAATATAAAAGTTAGTTGTAGGTATAGTCCTGCAGACTGCAGTAGTCTGTGTACAGGTATACCAAGGTCAATATTCATTGGCGATTCAGTGCAATTAGTCATATAGTATTTACCTTCCTTGAGAAAGGTTGTAAGGTCAAGAATCTGTGGAATTAGATTCAAACTGGACCCTGAACCGCGGACACCTGTCGCACCGGTATCAAGCAGTGTGTATGTATCTACGTCATCTAAAAAGTATTCAAGTGACGTAATGACGAATATACGAATAGGTATATATATATCTATACTATTTTATTTTACATTGATGATGAAAACAGGAAATTCAAATTATTATCACATTTAAAAAGAAGACTCGTGACACCATTATGTTATTGTCTTACGTATACGTAGAATTACGTAAAGAGGTTAAACTCCGTATTGATAACACAATCGTAGCTTGTTCACCGGTCATTTTGGTCACTCGGTCAACGGTTAAGGAGAAAAGTTCTTCCGGATATTGTAGTTTCATTTTTACCAAGAAATCAGGTCTTCCAATCGTCATAAACTTTCAATATTTCTCTTATTCAGAGAATCAAGCGAAAGGTATATAACTGTGTACTGAACTTGTAGTATATTGGGATTTCTTCTTGTTCGTAAATTCGAAACTCAAACCCCAACTACAGTGTAATGGCAGTAAAGTTAATTGACGGGTCGTAAATTATTGAGATAAAAAAAAAACTCAGAATTAAAGTCTAATGTCTTGAAGGATTATTCAGAAGCGATATTATGTAAGAAATTTGCGGTATAATATATAACGCAGAAGTCTATTATTATACGAGGGATTTCGAGGGTAGCTAAATCCGTCAAATTGTAAAATATAGGGAAATTCTTGGAGATATATTACGTGATTCTCAATAGGCAAACAATGTCGATCGTCATATTTATCAGATCTTATATATCTCATCGCGATGATCTTCTATAAATATATTCACTTTTTACAAGTTAGTTTTAGTTTCGATATTATCTTTAAAGTCGAATGGGTTACGAGAGATAAGCAATAGCTCACGTACTCAGGTACTTTGGGATTACCATTATGATACATCGACCCTCGTCGGATTTGAAAAGCAAAAATCTTGGAAATACCACACTGTACTTTTTCAGTCTTGACTGGTGCAATATCTTGGATAATGTAATTGTCCAGTTATCCCGACAATTCTAGCACGTATCTCTACAATCTCACGTAGACTCACGTTTATCCGTTTTTTATTCATTTATTTATTTTTTTGTTTTCTGTTGTTAAAAATGTACAATGTACCTCATAGTCAACTCATATGCACACCTTGTCGACAACTACATGTAATGATTATATTCGTTAATTGAATACCAAGAGCTTCTGACGACCGATCACAATTAGTGTCTATAAGTAATTATTCAGTGTGTCGTATACTCCTTCTTTTTTCAAAAACATGTGATCGTGTTATCGATCAATCTTTACGCTAATGAATCTTTTTTTCATTATCTAAATAGGTGGATACCTATACAAATATAATCATCGAATAATCAACCGATGGACATTGTTTTAGTATCAATTATCAACGATTGAGTAAATGGATTGGGAAAAGTGCGTAATTATATATGTTAAGGATAAAAAAAAAAAATTAGACACATTTTCGGGGATTGTGACGATCAGTATACAAATAAATGTCACCTACAAATCTCGATGTAAAAAAAAAACCTCGCATATCTTGCATCAATATGTGGTTACTGCAGCATAGATTGAAGTGAGCCCTGTAGAAATGATGTAGAATTACTGTAGACTCAATAACTGATTGAACATTAGTCCGATCAACATATAATTCTTTTTACTTACAGTCCTTACGACTAGATATAGGGTGGACTAGACATGTTCAAAAATGTTTGTTTGTTTGGCTGTAAAAAATTCAACAAATCTCAAATTTTTGGAGTTTTTCAGTATACGGACTTTAGAAATCTGAAAATGTATGAGAAATTGAATATTTTTTGATAACTCTAGTCCACACTAGAATCATGTCAATATTGAGTAAGCTCACGAAGTAAGAGACAATTTGGACTAAAATCGATTTTGAAATTGCGTCGACGGTTAACCTGTGTCATAATTACAGAGTTCGCTTCAATTTATGCTGCTGGCCACATGATGTACGATGCAAGGTTCTTTAACATCACGATTTGTGGGTGATAGTACGTATAATAATTGCCTAAAATCGTATATAATATGTACGGTAATTTAAGAGTGATCAAAAGGTTTAAGAATTTTAATTACAACAGAATTTTCGAGACCTTGATAAACTTTCTTTAACGATTATGGCCGCATCTTAATTACAAATTCTTTGTTTTTCTATGAATTTTACGTTATTAGGAAACGCCTATCATAAATGGTTTATACATGAAATGGTAGTCTGGCCTTTCTCGGGGCATATATAGGTCTGCGTATTTTAACCAGGCGCCGAGTCGAGGCAGATGGGGAATTCCAGCTGCCTTTGTATATATATGTGCATATGTATACCGCAGACTTGTATCGTACTAACTTCATACGATAGAGTCCATCGATGAGTAAAAGACAGGCATATATAATTTTTGAACAAATATTTAATTATTTGTCATAAAAATTTTCTATCTTCGAGATACATTGGGCAGAGTAGTGCAACACTTTTTGGCCTTTCGTATGTAGAACAGGTTTGCGAAATTCACGAGTATAATGTAACAAGTTTTACCGGAAAATCAACTATATATATATATCATTATTTTAATTAGCGTCTTATTCATATATGCAAATTAAACGTCTTGAGCCCAGCGAGTTTTTTTTACGCAGAATTCAATGATCCAAAAATGTCTTCGACCACGTACAACAAAAGTTTAAATTTTGAGTTTAATAATAATAAATAAAAATAACACTTCAAGAACGACTATAACGTCTTTGGCATTTTTGATAAATATATCTAAATATAACAACGATAATATTTAGATAAAAAGATTAGAATCTGCTTCACGAATGATTAGAATGAGATGACTACTGTTTGACGTAGGTATACATTTTACAACTTTAAATTAATAATGAAACAAGCAAATATATCAAACCGTCGTAAAATTGTATATAAGTTACATTAGTGTGGGGATATCGTTATCTTTTCTCACTCTACATAATGATGAAAAAAAATAAATAAAAAATTGATGATAATAATAGTAAGAAAAACAGGAAATTACTAAAACATATCGCGATATTATACAGGGAAGCGAATTGTATACGAAACGATACAGTTTTATATTATTGGATATAATAATAATTAAATCCCGTACATCATACACTCATATCTATAAAACGGTTATTGTAAGCTTTACCTATTTCCTTTTAAACTTCTGCTTTTCGATAGCAACTTTGATATCTATAGTTAAAAATTGTGGTCACGTATGTACTTTACGCAGAAAACCAATTATTGGCATTAAAAGAACGAGTTAAAAGTAAATGAATAAATATCTAATCGCCCTCGTATATTGAATAATGTAAAGATTAATTAACTATTTAATGTTTCCCGGTATATAAAATTGACTATAATATATATTCATTTTATTGATCAAAAACATTAGTTTATTGATATATTATCAAAAAATTTCTGGTGGATTATGAGATTTCCAAGATTTGATCGTCAGATTGTTGAATATATTTTATAGTCCCTCGAAATTGATGATCATTAGAATGGTCCATGGTTAAAATTTATCCGAATTATATCGTAAGAAAAATTCTTTAACAAATGCGGATATGTGTCCTTGCGGACAGATACGTTCACGTTATTTGAAATAGGGAAAAAATATTTCAACAGTGTGTCACGCATTGTTCAATGTTGATACTTTTTCCATGAATCGAAAACTCTACTGAAAAACTTAGAGAAAGGATCACTGGACTTTCCAGCTCGAACTTAACCGCCCCTAATTATATTCATAGTTTGTATAATTTCTCTCAATTGATGTTTGTGGGCAGACTAATATCCGCAATCCGTACAATGAGTAATAAAATATGATCATCCATATACCTCTTAAAAAAAAATTAATAAAACTGTGTCAATTTATCTGACAACCAGCATTTTCTGTAAAAAGAAAAAAAAATAAATAAATAAAAAAAAAAAAAAACTTATACGGTTAAACCAAAGTCCACTCGAAGCGGAACCGATGAGTTTGTTTTAGACAAAGTGACTAGACATTTTCAAATTTTTCTTCCACAGACAAGGTCACTGCATCGCATCACATTCTCATTAATCGTGACTTAGATTTCCGATGTTAAAATGCGTCGAAAAATTCAGCTGTAGAACGTAAAGAATAATTAAACTTTTGCCTATAGTAACAAAAAATAAATAAATTTTTGTTACAAACGTTTTAAGATGTACTTGACGTTCTCGCCATTGCATCCCTCGCTGCAATAGGACTCGATTGGGATCAGTGTCATTGAAATAAACTAAATTTATTTTTATACAATAGGTGAGCTTAAAGCTTAAGGTAAAATCGCGTGTCTACAGGCCAGACAGGAGACACACGCACGAATTTTCATAGTCTAAATATATCATGGCTATGGGTATATATACCTATATACACTGCACATGAGGAATCCACGTCTAGGCAGTAGCCAAGACGAAGAGGAGCCGTAAACTTTTCCAATTAAGAGATGGTGAAACAGTCCGCAAGAAATTCTTGAAATTATTATCGTTAAAAATTCTTTGGGGGTTCCTAGTTCTTCAATAATCCCGTTTTTCCCCATTTTAAAATAAATATTTTTAGATCGAATTCCCAAACGTTGGCCATTTTTCTTCATTGTTTATTTTTTTATTATTAGTATTTTTTTTTTTTTCATTCTTTTTGCTCGTAAAAATTAATAAAAACCAGAAAAACATTCCGAATATTATTATATATATTTATAAAAAATTTCAAAAAATTTAAAGGAAAAATATAATTCCTCATAAAATTTCCCGGATTTTACTTGTCATTGGATATTAGCTATATAAACAGATATTACAGCAGGTATAAATAATTGCAGCGTTCGAATACCAAAGACGGTAAATTATAGTATGAAGAAGTTGATAAATGGCGTGACTAAATGTAGATACGCCGGAATATGACAGCATCGATAAATATAATAACAATAATAATAATAGTAATAATAATGATGATAATAATAATAATAATAATAGTAATAATGATAGTAAAGGTAATAAGAAGTGGTCATTTGGATTGAAAAGTTATAGAGCATGAAATTGTGATGACTTATAAAATATAGGTGTGGGTAGGTATAAGTTAAAAAAAAATTGATTATTCATTTTTATTAATATACCATATGTGTACATATAAGGGGACTACGTGATTAGTTGCTCAAGCTAAATTAATCATGAAAATACGTATATTATATATACATATATTTCATCTATTTAAATATTATTTACATATGAATTTCTATTAAAAAACAAAACAATTGTAGGATATGGTATAGGATGTGCATATACCTATATACATATAAATAATAATAATAATATATTTGCTTATTAAAAAACCATTCAATAATTATTGACGTCATGAAAAATTGCCTCACATTGACGTTCGTATTATGGTAAACTAAATAATATTAAAAAACAAATAGATAAAAATACTTAAAATGATGATAAAAAAAAAAAAAAAACTGATTAATCAACGCAATATATGTATGCGAAGAAATTAAAATGTTTATCAATATCTAAACTTTCATACAACTATAATACTTACTTGTCTCAGTAATCCAATTTAATTTCTTTTTTTTTTGTTCACTCCTAGCAAGGGGACATTTTTCTTCATTAAATTATCTTATCATAAAATCAAAACATTGACAAAAAATTTAAAGTTTTGGATCATCAACCTTTCGTTATCACTCTGAGTCAAATTGACTTCACGCCCAACTTTGGAATCACATTATACCTAAATCTATCGTTACTTGCCTTACGATGGAGATTTTTTTTTGATATGTTACCATTTTATTTTCTATATAACAAATGTTGCTACATATTTGAAAATGTGCAAAATATAGCTCCATAATTTTTTGCTCCCAATCGAATGGATAATTTTCACACGGCAACCATTTGAAAATGAGTTCGGTTAATGTTTTGTTTCTTTTTTAAATTATTTATTCTTTTCTGTCCAATAAACAGTTTTTAAATTTGAATATTCTTAAACAAGTAAGAATCCAGGTACTAAAAAAAAAAAAAAGGAAAGAAGGATATGCCATAGGTAATATAAAAGAAGCGCAAGCATTTTATGTTTTGTTTTTTGTTTCTTTTTTTATGAACGTTTGTTTATTACTAAAATATAATAATTATCACTATAATAATAATAATAATAATAATAATAATAATAATAATAATAATAATAATAATAATAATAATAAAAGTATAACACGAATGATAATAATATTAATAATAATAATTATAATAATAATAATTTGATATCTAATTTCCTAATAGGGGGTGGCTATGTACAATACCGGGAAGTGTTTCTCTCTATCTCATTAATCAGTTGCAGTAATAATTTATATCTGAATATAATCAGATTGTTAAAAGGTAAGGAGTTTTTTTTATTTACTTATTTTTTTTTTTTTCATTTTATTTTTTTACTTTTTTGGGTATACCTATAAATAGACCCTTAATAAAGGATCTATCAATTATAACAATTATAACATGTTTTATATTCTATCGTATTTTGATTCAGAGCTCATCGCTTTTTCGGCGATTTTTCTAGCTCTTAGAATATAAATAAATGATAGTTTTTTTTTTTTTGTTTGTTTTTAATTTATATATACGTATATCGCGATATATAACAAATTCTTTTTATGCTCTACTTTTGTTCAATATCGATGAAACGTGGATGATAATGTTCGTTTGAAAAAAATCACGACGATTTTTTTATTAATTTATAACTTATTTAATCATCGACTCCGTTTCCCACGCCTTACAATCGCTATTTAATTGTAACATCTACATTTATATACCGCACAGATCAACGAATCAAGATATGTTTCATTCCTTAAACTTTTATCATTTTAAATTCATTTTAAAGTTCACTTTATTTCATTTCATTTCATTTTATTTCGTTTCGTTATTCGTTATTCGTTCTTACAGCCATTAGATTCAGATCCCGTTCTAAATCACGTCGAAAAAAATCTCGACCACCGTTGTCCGTAGATTTCATTTCATTTTATTTCATTTCTTTTTTTCTATTACTTCATTCATTTATTTATTTATTTATTTATTTCCTCCTTATTTCATTTCTCGAAAAGAAAAAGAAGAATATCCTCACAACTCAGTCTCTCCATAGCCAATGAAGAGAGTGAATAATAATTACCACGAAATTAACAAAAAAAAGGACCTTAACCCTCGGTCCTCCGCGTTAAATTCTAGGCTCGTAAACCGACGCTATGCCAAATCTGTGACATGTTATTATTGTTGTTATGAAAGTTTGTACCTCCTTCCGTATTTCCATCGTCTTCAGAATCCTCATTCATATCTGAATCGCTGCTATCTTCAGAGTCTGATTCAGGTGGCGGTTGGGGTTTAGCTCCTAATTTAACCAATTCTCGAGCTAAACCATTATCTCTACACGCTGCTATTTGATAAGCTGTTATTCCAGCGTACGTCAATGCGTCTAAACGAGGCGCGCATTCTTCTAATAAAAAATTTGTCACTGATACACGATTACGCTCGATCGATAAATGTAGAGCTGTTCTTCCCGCGAGCCATTCACCGGCTTCTAAATCTGCTCCGTGGCGTAAAAGGAGTCGAACCATCTCCACGTGACCGGCTATAACAGATGTGTGAAGACAGGTTTGTCCTGAAAACAAAAAAGAAGATATCTTGGTTAGGAATTGAAGTTTTTTTTGTTTTTTTCTTTTCAAATTTAAATTTAAATTTAAATTTAAATTTAAATTTTATTTTATTTTAGGTTAAATTTTGTTTAGATTTTAATCACAAATTTACGCAAATATAATATTTAGGATAAGATATATTTAGTTATAACGAAAGAGTGATGTTTGTTTTTAAAGAACAGGACGCGGTACGTCAATCACATGCCTTAGCAGTGCGGTAGGTATAGTTAGAACTAGGAAGAAGTAAGTATAAGAACGCGAGTTGAAGGTGGGTGAGTCACCATCGTCAGAGAGATTTGGCTGGCAGCCTCCGGTCCAAACTAGGCTCGCCCCGATCAAAGCAACCGCTAAATTTATCCACCCTGAGTTAACGCCGGTCCTTACTGCAATGGCGTCGTTACAATGAAACTAGGAAACTCCCCGCCCCGATATCCCAGTTTTCAAATTATAAAATAAAAAATTATCAGAATTTTTATCATTTTGTGAAAAAATTTTTTTAAAGAAATGTGAATAAAAATTGGATTACGATATTAATTTTGAACGTTTTTTTTTTTTTTTTTTCTATATCAAGAGGAACATTCTTAGATTGTTTTTTTTTCTTTCTTTTTTTTGCTCCATTGAAATCACTTAGTGATTCTATGTCGAGTAATTTAATTCGATTTTACACCTTCAAGTGTATAAAATTGTGCAATTTGATGTTGTTTTTCACAACGTCCTTGAATATATAGCAACTCGCAAGTTATCGCGGTGAGTAAATAAGAGTAGTAAATGCGCACCGCGTTCACGATATAAGAGTTTGGGAAAATCCAAGCACGGGCGTCGTCGCCGATCGTGAGATCAGATATGTTTTATGTTTACATGCTATATTTTTTCTATATATTTTATATCTCATTTATTCGCTTATTTTATTTTCTTTTATTTTCTTTTATTTTCTTTTATTTTTTTTTCTTTGGATTTTATGTTTAATTATCAGACTCATGTAACACCCTGCACTGCATTTTGTATACCTCCGCTCAAAAAGATCGTAAAAACAAACAATTTGTTTCTTTTGTTTGTTTAAGTTTCGTTTTTTTTTTTTTTTATTTAATTTGTATTCTTTTCAATTTCCTGATTTCGTGTTATAAATCTTTACTAGAGATCGCGGAGAGAGACTGTAACCAGTTAAATGAATACGGTTCCAGTTCTTGTTACCGAGTTTGATATTTTCTGTCGTAAAAACGACGAAAGAAATGAATAAAAACAGCAAAAAAATAAATAAATAAATAAAAATAAAAAATAAAAAAAAGGAAGAAAGAAAAAAAAAAACAAGGTGGGGAAAAAAGAAGGAAGTCAGCTACTACGTTTTGAAAAACACGTATTACGTGTTTTATACACTCAGCGTATGCGAATCGAGGTTATATCCCTCCGTATCTACGCCAATGTGGGGTTTCCCGAGTGGAGAATGCCGCGTCGCGCAAATAGCCGAATACGTATTTTTAAATGTCAAAAACATCTGCTGCGACAGATTCTGTCGTAGTGCGTGCCACGGTGCATGATGTAACGGAATCTAGTGTGCTGGTATATGTGCCTACCTATAACATACGCATGTGCGTGTATCCTCCTCAATATAACTAAAATCTCTAATACCTATACCCACCAATAAATAATTATAAAATTCTTATAACATATATAAGAGTATAATATCTATATCTAAACAAACAGAAATCCCCCAAAAAAATATCTTGTGTTTTCTTTTTTTTCCCCACCTATTTTCAGAGATAAGAAATATATGCAATTTGATTATATCTACATATATGTAAGTATAATTGATTGATTAAAGAGGAGTGTTTTTTAATCAAGGTTGAAACATCCATCTGCTGCAATATCATTGCTTTGTACTTATAACTACGTATACCTATATTATGATGATACTATCGAGTGTCATGTAAGTATGTACAGGTTTATGATGTATCTAGATGAGTTGGGAAAACCCGGTCACTAGGGATTAATTATTATTATTATTATTAGTTATCTTTTTTCATCAAATAATAATCTTGAACGATCATCGCTATTATTTATCAAGGTACTCTAAATGATTACATATCAATGTGCAATATATTATAACATCACTCACGAATATATACATTATGTATGTATATACCTATATATCGTTGTATACAATTTGTCTTTCTTTATTCGCAAATCAAACCTATATTATAATTATAATCAAAGATGGAATTTATTATGCTCCGCTTAAGGATTCTTCTACAATTGTTATCATTATCTTTAATTTATTTAATATTGAGAAAATTATGTATTATACACACTCAATTCGCGATTTTAAACTTGTTGCTCCGGATTAATATTGTCGAAATATATGAATCAGAAAAATATGTATATATATATATGGGTAGATAAAATTTCAAATAATTTTAACGGCTTGTATGAAAAACAGAAATTTAATATAAATTATATAAATTGTTGTCATACTTTTTTTTTTCTACGCGGAAAATATTATTTATTATGTATATATACAGTGATCACGTTTATATGTGATGAAAAACTTTTGAATATATTTATGAATATATCGCGTATAAATTTTGCAATATAAGTTTCTTTACATACGTTAATTGCTGTTTCTTATCACATCCGAGTTATTACAAATCATCGTAATAAATGTGATAATATAATTATTTGTCGCGCGTTATAATATGTATATATAATCACTTGTCTGTAACGATCACGACACGTGACGATGAAACTTTTACGTCATGATAATAAGGATAAAGAATGAATAAAAAAATAAGTAATAAATAATGAATCAGGAAAAAAATAAAATAATTCCTATGTAGAAAATAAAAGTAATATGTAAAAATTATAACCGTTATTTTATACATGTTCATGGTGTGTTATGAATATATATATCAGTCTATCGATTCCCAAATCGTAATATTATAAGAATATTTATGACTCTGAAGACCAAAAATTTTGATCCTAAAATAGAATAATTTGTTTAACAGATTTCAAACTAAGATAATAAATCGTTATAATCTTTTTTGAAACTGTATAGAATTATATTTAACATAGTTATAGTTCCCCTCGCACAAAAATTTTTTTTTTAGGTTCCAAAAGCCTCAGGCCCTTGCAAATAGAATTCTAATTGAGATGCAAATCAGGTTTTGCTGTTTGTCCGTTTGGTGCATTCAAACGGTAATATAACAACAAGTTTGCCAAACATCTTTCACTTTCGGTTAGCGGGCCAGAACCTCGACTCCCTTCTTCTTCTTTTTCTTCTTTTTTACTTTTATTTTTTTGTGTTATTTCTCTTGTTTTTTTTTCTTGTTTTTTTTTTTTATAAGAGTTTCGTGTGCCTTCTACTGTAACAATTTCTAAGAAGGATCCCCGAATTCATTTAGCGAATTTAGTATATATGTGTAAATGAAAGGAAGAGAAGCGCTACGGTTTGTTTAATGTTTCGTTCTTATGACCCTCAACTTTATTAGCTGTAGGATATAATATATTTTTATTTAATTATATCAGATTTTCAATACGACGGACTTCCGTGTAATAAATAAATAAATAAATAAATAAATAAATAAATAAATAAAAAGAAGAAGAAAAAGAAGATGAAAAAGAATTCTCTTCTACTTATTTGGTCGACTTGAGGAAAAAAAAAAACAAAACAAAAGAAAAAAAAAAACAAAACTACTCAACCTATGGCCGCACGTATACATTCCTTGCGGTTTTAGAAACCGTTCACTGCAATGGCCATGATCTGTCCCAATGTAAGTTTCGGCATTACATATATATTATATGGTATGGTATAGGTATATGCCCCTTTAGCCTATTAAGCCTTGAACATCGACGGGCCTCGGGGATTCCCCACGTTTTCACACAGATTTCTATACGCTAATTATAATTGCTTCGTTATAATATGCTGTGACCACGAGTCACCGTTACTTCTCACTTCTTATAGGCCTGTCTCCCTTTCCTCACTTATTATTATTATTATTATCATCACTATTATTATTGTTAAATAATAGTTTCATTTCCTGTTAAATACATCAGTCACCGAATGAGACAAGATGCGTCAAGTCAACTATAATAATAATTCGATTCTATATTATAGATCTTATAATCGAAATAATAATAATAATAATAATGATATTAATAAAAATAATAACAAATGAAATCTATTAGTCAAAGAATACTTGGTAACAGAAGTAATGAATATTTTCTTTCGGAAGCTGTATTTCTGCGTTCCGGGATCATGACGCAGAACAATATTACGTTTGTTTTCTAAAATGAGGTTAATCGGGGAGAGGGCTGGAGTAGTTATTATTATTATTACTTTTCTTTTTTCATTTCTTTTGTTTCGGTTTTATTTAGCAATATTTTCTACTTTCATTTCGAAAGTTTTTTATAAGTAAATTATAGTGCCGCAATTAAATAATAATAATAATCATAATATTATTATTAATAATATACCTATATGTATACGATCGGCAATAAAGTTTTTTTTTTTTCATTTTATTTCTGTTATAATTTAAATTCTGTTAGTTTTAAAATCAAATGGAGAAGAAAAAAATTAACATTAATTTTATTTTTAACGTTTTTTTTTCTTCTACATTTATCGCTGAACAAATTCGCGGTTATCGTAATACTGAAGCTATGTATACGCGAGATTATACAATTTTTTCTTTTTTTTTTTCTTTTTGTTCTTATATATAAATATAAACCGCGTCGTCTAAGACGCCTGCGAAGGGCCAACAACCACTTCCGTTATAACTTATTTAGTTAATTTTGTTATTACCACTGTTTATGTACTTGTCTTCCGTTTATGAAAAAGAAAGTTATATATAAATATCCGTATATAGAATATAATTTTAACGAAAATTGAAGTATATAGGTACGTCAGAAATTTTCTCTAAATATATATAGGTATACACATATATATGTATAATTTTGCGATCTTTGGATTGTAAAAATAGAAAAACTGTCTTAAAATATGAAAATCGATATAATTATGCGTATAAGAAGAAAAAAAAAAAAAACAAAAAAGATCCGGTAAAGAAAGCGAGATTTTACACCAATATCAAGCGTACCAATGAAAATAATTCTATACGCTCATAATTGTTGCAATCTTTCATCAGTTTTTTACTTTGATGTTTGAGAGAAGAACAAAAAAAAAAACGATATCAAGAATAATTTCACGTTGAATTGAAGATAGGTGTATATATATATACATGTATAATAAATAAAACACTATATTGGGGCTTTTGTAAATAAGAATATAGGCAAATTCTTTAACGGGTTTCATTGCGTTGACCAGTGAACCCGTTCAACGCGGTGAAACATGATTGGCGGAATTCCCCAAGTCAAGATAGTCAATTAGCAGGTGCCTTGGGCTGGCGTAATCGCTATGAAAAACAAGTATAGAATTGGATAGTATAAGTTATAGGATAGGACAATTTCTCACGAGTTTTAAAGATGGACTTAAAAATATTTTGTTTATCTATAATAATATATATATATATATATATATTATTGTAAACGACTGACCGAACGAACGCAACAACGTCTTGTATTTCCGTAGACAATACTATACTTGTTTAAAAATCATATAAATTATACGAAAAATATATATGCGCGACTGCAGGTCTTTTTCATTTTCGGAATATGTGTATATATTTCGAATCCCGTTCACCTTTACGCGTCCTTTGTAATTGCAGAAATTTATTTCATCTTTTAATTTATTTATCATATGCAGGTATAGGAAATATTAAGTAGCAATGAAAATTTTCAGTATCGTTCGATTAATTATGAAGTAAGGAAGAAAAAATATAAAAAAAAAAAAATTATTATTAAAGGTATTTGCACGGAAAAAATTCAAAAATTACATGAAAATATATCTTAAATCAATTAAGATCGATATATGAAGTGATGGATGAACAAATGAATGTGAGTCTGGATTTCCCAATGACTAAATTTATAATCAATCATTCAATCACTTTAACGACGTAAATGCATCGGGGGAAAGTACAACGCGTGCAGTATAATATAATATATAATATTGTTTAAATATGGAATAGGATATTTTCAATTTTTTTCAGCATTTTTATGACATATGTATAATATATAAGAAAAAGAAAAAAAAAAAAAATTGACGGCATATTATGTATATTATTCAAACATTCCTTAGCATATGAAAAGAAAACTATTAAGAATTTATAACGATACGCAATAATCTACGCACTGTGACGATGATTAGGATAAGAAAAAAATGAACAACGATGACGGTATATTCGAAGAATTTATCAAACCGCAAATTTCTTATTGTTGACTCATCGTAATCATTGTTCAATAGTTCATTACGTCCATCGGTGATAAAATAAAAAAAAAAAAAACTGGAGGAAAAAAAAAATAAATAAAAATCAAAAATAGCTGATTATTATTTTTGAATTTGCGTGTACAAGTAATTTAGAATTTTCGAAAAACTGTACTATATTCTGTGACGTAAATCAGCATTAAAAAAAAACATCAAATAAAATAAAATAAGAAATGAAGAAATGAAAAAAGATTTATAAAATAAATATCAATCGGATATAACAATACTTAGAAAGTCAAATCGAGCTCAAGTTCGTTCGAAAAATATCAAGTGACCTTTAACGTATAATAGGAGTCGTTATCTTCCGATAGGGGGAATTCGCGATAGCGAAATAATATTGAATATTTGACGACTGAAACGGGGGTTTTTACGACTTAATACGTGGACAGCGACAAGACGGTCACTTGAGCTTAAGAACATAATAATATTTTGAATATAAATTAATTAATGTATACTCAATGCTGCTTTGAGCGTTAATTTTTCCAAACCAGATAATAAATCGACGGGTTTATTTTCATTTTTTCTACATGCCGGGCGCAAAGTTCAATCTTGCGCCTGCTTCGCGTGCATAAAATTTCAACTGTCCGCACGTTGTATCGAAAAACAAGACTCGGTACAAGTGCGAAAGATGATTCCTGACTCGTATGATTGTTAACCTCGTTTCGTTCGGGAAAAAAACTTCAGACTTGTCCGAGAATCAACAATTTCGCACTTGTATCGAAATGTACTATTAATCCACTAGTATAAGATAAAAAAATTTGTAGAAATCTTTCATGTCGGTGAATAAACTTCAATAAACGATGCTAAAATTATTCCATAGTAATGTACTTCGTGTACATCGAGTATTAGGCTAACATAAGATAATGTTATCATATCTGCAGCCATTGATTTCGCATAATAAACCATTTAATCTCCACTCTACTTAGTTGATATTGAGAATTTTTATTACAAAAAAAAAAAAAAAAACGAACTAAATAGCTATTAACGTTTTCACCACGATATTCATTGGTGATATACGTCTACATCATTATTATACCTGTATAATGTTTATACATAATAACCGGCGATTTAAAACGACTAAATTCTTTCTCAATGAGAGAATCGATAAAATAATAAATTACAGAAGCTTCGTAGGTGTCAAGTAATTTTAATTATATCGTACGTGATCGGCGACCATATTTAATCATCACTATACAGGTATACGTTTTCTATTCCTCTTAAACTATACGTGTAAGTATACATACTGGGTGGCCCATTTCAATTTCCCCATACCAATATCCCGAGAACTAAGCAAGATAGTGAATAATATTTTAGACAAAAGTAATGTATTCTTTCGTATAGATTATGAATTTGCACGAAAAATGGGGGTTTCCATTTGAAAAACAAAAATTACCTCATAAAAATTGTATAAAAATTCAAAACCCATATCGTTATCAAATGTCCCCTTCTGAACCATACAACTTTTGTCTAAAACAATTTTCACTATCTTGCTTAGTTCTCGAGATATTGGCTCAGGGAAATTAAAATGGGTAACCCTGTATAAACACGTACGTGTATAGGTAGCAAATTACGGTTCTCTTTTTCCCATGAACCTATACTACAATGCATTGAGCCATTACATACAAACATACATATCGTCTGACACATTTGTACTCATTTAAATCGCAAACATACCAACATAACGTGGTACAGAAATGTATAAACCGCGAGTCAGACAGACAGACATTGTACATATACAGAAATGATCAGCACATTTCGTCACGGAATGGGGAATCCCCCGTTCGAGAAGCAAGGACTCGCGGCATCGCTTATTAAAGGTCTGATTTCATCCGTAAAACTTCCATCATGATCGTTAAATAAAACATGAAAAAATATATGTTGAGAGTTAAGAGATTAATTTTTCTCATATACATATATAATATATATTTGTTTATTATGTAATGTTCGTCATTTGGTCGACTATATAATCTCAACAATTTTTAAAGATAAACATAGTCAGTTGAAAACAATCCGTGAAAAATGAGAAGAAATGGCGTCAGCATAATTAGAGATAATGATGATGGTATATTACAGAGTAGTCTTTGATGAGCTGTTTATTCAACGTTAGCATAATACACTCATTGTGGTAAAAACCGCGTTGTGCATATTACTAAAGAACGGATTCTTTACGTTGTTATACTACGAGTTAACAACGACGTCATAAAAGAAAACTGATTAGTAATCAACATGTGGCGTTTAAAGCGAGCAAGAACCACTGTAAAGAATGACACTAACTTCCAAGATTTATTGAGTCATATATAGGTATATGAAACATGATGTATACACGTGTTTTCCACCAATTTTCCTATATCCCTGAATACATGTACATATCGTTGCAGAAAATAGTCAAAATATTAGAAGATAAAATCGATTAATTTTAATATTATTTTTAATGCTCACCTTCGTAGTTTCTTTGCTCAAGGTCCTGAGGAAGAGCAGGCGCAGGTCTCCCTGGTGCAATGAATCTTTTTTCAGATGATGAAAGGGGGTCTGTTAATGCTCTCGCGCTTGCCATATCTCCAGAATTACAAGCCAGATGAAGGGCTGTGTTGCCGTTACCATCTCTTAGCGAAGGATTTGCTCCAGCAAGTACTAAACTCCTTACAATTCTTGCTTGATGAGTTATTACAGCAAGATGTAACGGTGATAGACGTTCGTCATTTAGAATGTCTAAAAGACAGGGATGTGGCGCCATTCTGATAAGGCTAAACGATACTTCCAAGAATCCTTGGCCAATAGCATTGTGCAGATGCCTGTGGAGCAGAAAATTCATATTGTTAATGACTGGTTGTCTTAAAATTTCTGGTTTTAGACTCTACCGATGGACTGGGGATCGAATTTGAAACCCAAATTGAAAGGGATTGGATACAGAGAGTTTGCATTTGAGAATAATCTGTTAAAAAGGGTCTGTATTTGATAGTCCCTTTGAATTAATGGCAGATTCTCTTCCGAAACGAATATTGTGTCATAAATGATCAAATAATCAGCCGTCAAGTATTTGACCATAAATGTTTGGTTTGGACCAAAAAAGGACCAAAAAACAGCACATCTAATGCCTAGCGCCGTCCATCGTAGACCAAAAAATTCTCCACAGATCTTTTTCTGGGTTAGTTAAAAAGAGCTGTCGATTATATTGTCACGACAACGTTTAGGAGATGACTAATAACAGATTATCCTATTTACTAAGAGTCTACAATTTATCGTTTATAATAAAACAAGGAAGTTTGATCATTCCGTTAAAAAACTCATGAGTAGTATATTGGGAAAAAACAATTAGTCACACAATTTCTGTAATCAAATCTCACTTTTATCGTTTAAAGTAAGGGAACTAACGTCAACTACTGTTGTGTTTCTCTGATATCTGAATAAGAGATATTAATACTACTTTCATTATCCACCCTTGGTTTGCTCTTCTGCAAACCTGAATATTCAGAATATTTATAGAATATAAAGCCTTTCAGTATCATAATGAACTAAATTAAGTAGAGATAGGATTAAGCCCCCAAGCGGAAGAAGATGGTAAAAGAATCACGAATTCCCAGATTTTGGATCTCAAGTCCCAAAAAACTATCTCAAGATTCCAATTTTCATTGATTCATCACCGATGAGATGATAAAATGAATAGAAAGACTCAAAACATGTGATAATAGTTAATTCATTGGTCAATTTTCCAGGAATAATCAAAAGTCGAGATGAATAAGTATTCTTACGTGTCGCCGTCGTCATCCTGTACGTAGTACAGCTGCCAATCAAGTCGTTGTTTTTGTGCTTGTTGAAGTTGTAGGTTTATATTAGTCTGAGAAAAATCATTTTGAAGATTTAACTGTTGTAGCTGTTGCTGTTGCGTAGAAGTAACTGGAGTCAATTCGATGGTTGGTTCAGACTGAACTTTGCCGCTTAAAGGATTGAGGGTGACTGGTTTCAAGGATAATTGGCTCAAGTTATCACTCAGGCCTATATCAACTCCGCTATCAACCCTCATTTGTTCCGGAGCAATGATGGAGGGCTCAGGAGCTACGGTACCCGGCTGATGAGTTCCGTCTTCAAACTCCAGGCCCTCCTCGCTAGCCACGAGATTTGTACCGGATAAAAAGCCAGAATCAACGTGTCCTGAATCAAATTGTTGGTACTTATCCCCATCTGCAACATTCTTGCCTTTTTGTTCTGCCCATGGTTGCCACATTTTTATTTATTTAGTTTATCTTTTATAGTAAATATTGAGATACTTTTAGAAGAGAAGCAGAAAACGTGGGTATAGTCTCTGTTTCTGTTTATTTTCTATTGTTTTTTTTTTTTTTTAAATATAATAATAATAAATACGTATATTTCGAACAAAGAAATAAATAAATATATAACTACGGTAACAGTATGCGTAAATTTAATTTACACACAACTAACAAACTGGATAGCTGCTCAAGAAATGACGATAGTAAATCAACAGTTATTGTTTCTTTTAATAATGATGATAATAATCACTCTCACGGTGCACAGACACACTTTATGTTTGGTCCCACTTTTCTATAAAATTACTATGTTATTATGGATATACATATGTATAATAATGAATTGCGGAGGAAGACTGATGATTTATATTATTATTTAATATTTAATTTGGCAACTTCGTTGCCTTTTATTATCGATATAAGTGATAGACACGTGGAGTTTTTCATAATAAAAATTATTCGTTATTCAATACTTCGATATATTTTATTCAAATCCGTATGCATGTAGTACGTTACAACAAGTCGTGGCGTTTCGTAGCAGGCAGATTTTAAGTGGCACGTGATTATCTACCAACACAGTGATGATTCGGAATAATTTTATAATCTCTTACTCTATTCTGTCTCACTGTTTTTCGTATTCGATATAGACACGTTTTCGAAGCGTTTATTTAACTTTTCTCGATATTTCAGTATACAATATAAGTGTACTATTCAGTCGTAATCGTCGTATTTAGGAGTAAAGGGCGTCAAGTTTGTTCGCTTGTGTGTATAACGCGTATATTTATATACACATGTACAAATGTGAAATTAAACTAGTATCGATGTCGAGGTTCGAGGCTTGTGATATCTCGTATTCGTTTTATTTAATAGGCACAGAATTAATCACTTAACGATTTTTTAAATACAGGTGCAACTTAAACAACCCGCGTAACTTTAATTATATTATACAAATTATATATTTATATTATATTAATATAAACTTTCTCGTTTCACACTTTAAATACGCTCCGTAACTCTGGCGACTGCTGACTCGCCTGGCTTTTCAGAACGGACTGGCTACAGTAATGGCTGACTTTACAGAGCTAGCGCCTCTTGCGGAATGTAGTCAAAGTGGGAGGGGAAAAACCTCTGCATATTACTTTTCTACTTAAACAACCTCTGCAACCCGCCCCCTCTCTACCTTTAACGGATACGACTTCGATATATATCGCGATTATTCTTCATTTCGATATAGTTTATACTATTGTGAAGTAATAAGATTCCCTTATACTTTCACTTTCCAAATTAGAATAGTTATCGATAAGAGGTACATTGCTTGATTACCTTCAAAGGTAAACCGACGATGTAACATTAAATTGTAGGTAAATTAACTTTCCTTTGATATATCCTCGATAAGATCGATAAATCGTTGATTCGTGAAAGAAACGGGGACTTTTTGAGTTTTACCTCTATCTTTATCTAGTTTATTGCAGGGAATTCCAACCAATTCAGACACTTAATGTATCAGACTTTTAACATATATATATATATATATACGATAATCGATATAGAGCTCTAATCAGTCTTCTGATTATCTGGAATTATCGATGTGAATTTTTATTGTTATACTATCTGTCGCAATAATTGAAAATCTGTATGAGGCATTACTTCGAGGAAATTGTACTACTAATCGGTGCACTTTTATTCATGGCCGAGAATACATGTTCTGTAACATTGTCTCTACATATATGCATGTGCGTGTACTGCATTCATGGTGAATATCTATACTATGCTAATGTGTTAACGTTTGCTCGATTCTCTCACTTCCACGCAAGAAACGTGTTTGAAATAGGGAACCGAACTGTGTTCGTTGTACTCGAGTTCGTATGCAGTAACTATAGTTTGAACTCTGAGGTTTATCTCGCAATACCGCTGCAGCGGGCGCCTCGACAGTCATTGCATACATATTATATTATCAAACGCCAGACTTTTCTTTAGTTAAATTTAAACTTGCACGTAAAAGTTAACCGATTTAAATAACGATAAATAGATTAATGAATAACTACATCGGTATACTATTAATAGACCTGCCGATATAAATTCATATATATGTATAGTTAAATTCAATAAATAAATCATTTAATTGTTATCGAAGTTAGGGGGGTTGGGCATGGAACGTTTCCACTCTTTACAATGATTCTGTGCTATCAGATCGACCATTATCATGTTTACTGTATAGATGTTAATCTCTGCCTATAACAGTCAACTATCTCTACCTAGTATATATAAGTTAAGATATACAGAGCGTTTTAATTACACGTCTGTCATCCTGTATACTGGGATTTCTTCAAATTATATAGGAATACGTTATACTATTATGGTATAGATACACACTTCTAAGTTTTACGAGTAATCCTGGTTGTCATTATGGCTATTATGTATACGCGTATCCGTGGAGCTGTGCGCGGGAGTCTGTCAATCTACGTACATACATACATATATGTGTAACGATTAGTAATAATCGTGTGGTCACAAACCCGCCGTGTATAATACATATAAATGCGGTTTTTCTTATTGTTTATAGATTCACAGTCCTTGATCGGATAAGACGCATAACGTACTGGCACGTGGACTGAGAAATTAAATCCATAATTAAATAACAAATTCCCTATATGTATATCTAAACCCGCTGCAGTTTGTTAGTACATAACTGTCTACATATAGCATATAATGTTGATCAATGTATTTATGTATATAATATATCCAGGATGTAAAACCATCGTTTATACGATTAACCGGTATCGATCACGAGTTGGAAATTTTGCGGTTTTTTCGAGAATTTACTTCGGAAACTACACATGTTGACAGTATTCTGATATAAAATTGTTATTATAATTAAATTATACCCACTCGTTTTAATTTAAATTTTATACATATAACTATATGATGAAAGCTATTATCATACAAGAATGTTTCTGCAATGCAATAAATAACGATCGCATTCTTCGACGTAAATAGAATATGCAATCGATATATGAGGTTACAAACAGAATGAAACAGTAAATAACTGATCGTTTACACAGCTAATTGGAAAATCAAGGCTGCATTTAAATTGTGTAATTATCGTAACCGCGCTTTTCACATATACTTATAATACAGGGTTAGTCAGTTCAAACTTCGATAATGGGCGAGGAACTTGGTTGATGAATAAGTCCTGTAGCTCGATGAAAATTCATCTTACAGAAATTAACAAGAGATAAAAGTTGTAGTAGATTTCATAAGCTAAAGAATACCGTTTGAAAATTCATATTACGGGCATGGGGTATTGAGCTGCAGGAACTAATTCATCAACGAAGCTCCTCTAATTCTCGGAGTTTGAACGGACTAACCCTATACAGTATATGGAAAGTATATAAAGAGAGTTGTGTCATTACTTACCAAAACACACTCATCATCAGAAGTACACGAAATATTATATAAATGATCACAATATCATAATGCTCGCTATTAAATCGATTATCTAATTTTTTAATCATTATAACGCTTCACTAACTATACAGTCACTGCAAATACATACGCCGCTGCACATTTTTGATAACTATGTATGAGCATCGACTCAGAATGAAAATGGTGTGTAAAGTCTACGCTGTGAAAAATGAAAAAAGAAAAGATTTTTCGGTTTGAAAATGAAAAAAAAAAAAAAACAACACATTATTTACACTTTTGGTTATCCTTGACAGAAATTTCCATTTACACAGAATTTGAAGAGCCGCCGTTGTTGTAATTCGAATATTAATTTTTACCGGTACGTATGTATCGAATTTTTTTATATATATCAATTACTTGTATAATTTATGGTTCATAAAGATATACCTATAATCGCAAGATAAACTTTAAGGTAGGTATATATCTATATATAATATAATAGCGTATATTTTTGCACCTGCGGCAATACGGTGCATTGCAGATCCTTTGTCCGCAACTCGTAGGCGACCTACAATGAGCTTCTTTTGTACGAAAGGTATGTACTACGAACGATTATACACAGCCTATCCGGGGAAAACCCGGGCAAGATATCGCTGTATGTACATGTACAATATGTAGGTACTAAATCCGCTATCTCTGGGTTTCTACCACCAACGACGAACTGGCGGGGGTATTTTAACCTCGAGCTAATTCAAGGCTCGTTTCAACAATTATCTTTCAAAAAAATATTAAACATTTCTCACGATATCATTTCGAGTATTAATCCTTATCCAAATATCATCTCTTTACTTAAACAACATCTTTCGACGTTGCAGTGGCTTTTGAAATAATGAAACTTAGAGCGCAGTATTATAATTGTCTCAAAATATAATTTATAGTACAACGTAAAACAATTAAGGTAATTTATAACGGACAGTAAGTATATATTTTCAATCGGACGTACAAATGTCAAGGAGAAAAATACTTGTCGTACCTACGCCCTTTTAAGCGAGGATATATTAAAATCCGGAAAAAACAATCTGGTTTCGCGATTATTTTTGAGAAAATAACGTATGAGGAAATATAAGGTGTGTGCAGTGTGCTATCTATCGTAATAAACAATGATACATACTTATATACATATTTGTATTTTGATAGTACCGAAGTATATCCGGTATACGTACAATCGGAAGTGAATAAATTTATATAATACCTAGTATAATTTACGAAGATAAAAAAACAAAGAGGTGTGGATTTTTGGCAGTTAATCGAGTCGTTCCCTTGGGACGAGCTATTGACGTCAGGACCTTTGTTAAATAACATTAATGAATATTATAAAATCGTACGTATATATCTATTTCCTTCCTCATAATAATTCCACATTTCAAAAACACATTTATACTTCCTGGCTATAACACGCATATGATTTAATCCCAGAAACAGCTTTACGAAAGGTCAGTGGAACGTAGCCGAAATAACTATTTAAATACATACACTATAATGCATATCAGGATAAAACCCAATCGGTATGCAAATTGGTTTTAGATTAATTTTCGAAGTGCATTTCCATGTATGTCTATAACCCTTTTATCTGCTGTTTATGGTCATAACTTACTGATCAACATTATGAAATTTATCTGTTAAATAATACAACAGTAATATGGATATACATCATACACGTTTCGATCAGCGCGAACGTAATTAGTGTCAAGGAACTTTTACCCACCGACCTTCCCTACGCTGCAGGTTTACTGCAACAGCGAGGAATCGTTCACCGGTTTATACTTCGTACTTTATACTTAATGCTTACAATTCATTATACGTCACTATAGAATAGTCGAGAGCCCAGTTTGCCGTGAAATTAACAACACGTAATTTTTTATTATTTTTTTCAAAGCTCCCATTTAAAATTTTAATTGATATGTGAATATGCGTGTATATTTATTCAATCGACAAGGCCTAGGCATCGAGGCCATATGATCGAGTCTCGGGGAATTTCAAGCTTTTAATTAACGCGGATATTATTATACTGTATATGTATATACGACAAAATACTATAATATCGATTTATTGCTGTATACATTACTGACAAAAAAAAAATAAGAAATTAATTTTTCTCTCAAAAACTTGCATCTACTTATATAACAACATGATTTATATATAAGAAAAAAAGATTATTCCTCACCTGTTTTAGCACCGCGATTTGATAGTTGATCTCTGTTATTCACCTTCGAAGTTTGCATTTCTCGTTTATATTCAGAACGGTTGAAGAAACTCTTCATTTAAAACGTTAAGAAATGATATTCGAAAAATAAACTAATTAAAAAAAAACCCTCAATGTTACGTAAAAATTTATAACCATAATATCTTAAAGATAATAATTCTTTAACGACATGAAATGCCTATAACGGATATTTCGCAATAAACGCGTTCCATGAATTTTAATTATATAAGCTTTTCTGCAATGTAGCATTGATATAAGAAGACAAACTACTGCTTGGAGATTACTTCAGTCTAACGAATGCGTCGACTAACTGATCGAGAAACCGTCCCTGCAGTTATTTCACTCGGTTTTTTTACTTGTCCTCTTCTTCCTTGTGGTTCTTAACTTATCGTATCTTTGTTGCGGGGCTGTACTGCAGCTCGTAACGTGATCCACGGCCGTCCACGTCGACGGTCAAGATGGTAGGAACAGTTTACCGGGTAGGAAATTCCTGTTGCTTGGCTTTGCTTGGCCTGACCTGGCTCTGACTGCGGCTTTAGTTATTCGGGAAATACCAATAGCTGCCGTCCCTCGAACATGTGGGGGCGCCAATTTTTCGTGCCTACCCGTACGAGGCAGGGAATCGGCTTCACTAACAATAAATTTAATGGGCTAGGTAGTTTGCAGACCCATACCTCCTCCTTATTGCAGTCTGCAGGGACGATGCACTTTATGCTTTGTCTTGCAAGCGTCTCCTTTTTAGACTCTCTCACCTGCCTTACCTTTTTTCCCTTTTTGATCCCCATCGGACAAAGGTACTGTAGCGGTTGGTCGTACCTGCAACTCCCTCCGCGCTCTACGAGTACAGTAAGATCAACAATGCAGTTTTAAATTTTCTGCAGCTCTTTATATATTATACTGGTTCAGCAGATTTTTGTGTACCACAAAGAAACGGGTGTATATATAACTATAGAACGTAGATTTTTTTATCGCTCAATGTTATGAACACTTTATTTCATAAACGTGATATTTTCAGTACTAACCGCCAACCGTCATTCAATTCTGCATAATTATATTTTAAGAAATTTATATTTCATTCAATTTACGACGAAGGCACTTTATAGCCGTTGAGTAGTAGGTCTGAGGACATAACGGAAGATAATCGAGAGCTAAATTTAACCGGATATTATTTTATCAGTAAAATACTTTCGACGATTATGAATTTACGCTCATTTTTAGTTTGGCAATTTTTATTTTCAGGATCAGAGTATAGTTTAATATATTTTTGGTGGTTGCGTTATAAAGATGTTTAAAAATTCAAGGTCGATATGCATATCTATTTTTTTTATTTTATTTTTTTTAAGAACGGTCATATTTCGAGTGCGTACAAATCTTTTTGCTTTTGTTTTTTTTTGTATACGGCTTTAGAATGATGGAGTAATGACTACGTCAAGAAGAATAATAAACCATAATTGAAGATTTATGACGCTAAGTCTAGGGCCAACTTTAATTACTCTGTAGTAGTCGTTACGACACGTAGAAATGATTCTTTTTTTATTTACCACTATACAATTTTATAACACCCGCGGTGAATCCTTTTGGGACATGGGCTTTTGGCATTGATAAATTTATCGCAGTATAATATCTTACGATTCGTAATATACGTATAAGTTCTTTAGTTGATACGTATATGTGTGTGTCGAAAATTTCGACAGATGATTTCTGAAAGCATACGGATAGGGTTGTATGAAAAAAAAAAAAAATAAAAACACTGCGCGAGAGAGAGAGAGAGAGAGAGAGAGAGAGAGAGAGAGAGAGAGAGAGAGAGAGAGAGAGAGAGAGAGAGGAGTACAAATATTTTTGTTACAAGTTTACAGCGTAACGAAATAATTGAAGACGGACTAGTCATTTCAATTCGCATAAATTTCATTTCAATGAATGCGCGTAGGAATACAATATGTACGCGTGCGTACGTGCGTCATTAGAATTAGCAAACGGTAGAAGGTTGTGAAGGATAAATTTCTGAAAATGGATAGAATCAGCTTAAAGTTTGCGGAAAACAATGCATATCCTATATTGAAAAAAAAAAAAAATAACGAAATAGTTTTGTAGTGGACTTAGATTATCATGAGCATAAGGAAAGAAAACTATATTATAGTGATGAATATTATGTAAGGTTACTTGCTTCTATCAAAGTATAAAATATGACTTTTATTTGAAATTTATTAAACAGAAAAAAATATCAATACATATATAATTAGGTAACGATTATTTCGCAATATATATTTACGAAATCACATGCTGCAGTACACCCTGTCTTACCAAACCTTCGCATTCGGCACGGGGCAGCAAATGCTGGCTATTTTTTTTCAGAAAAATTACCTCCCCATCGTCAAGTTCAAATTTTCCATAATCAACTAAACATCGTACCTGTAATTGCAGAATATCCATTTGATAGAAAGAAAAAAAGAAACTTTATAAGATTTGATTAAAATTAAGCAAGCCATGACTACAAGCTGGAAAATCAGAGTCTAATAATACCCTGGAATGAGTGACTCTTATTAAAACCCTAAGTTGTTCAATTATTTTTTAGAAATTGTTACTTATTTTTCTTTCGCAATTTTACACATATGTATGTGTGTACATGAGTCAATTTTATTTCACAAACTATTCATACTACCAAGGATCTGATACAATAATACCAAAATAAACATTTTCGCTGAGTCTTACCGCTGAATCATAACAATGCATGAAATCAAATAATTAAAACCACAAATTACCTCGATGTAAAGTGACTTTGGTGGAGTAATATCTGTGGTTAAATTCAACCCGTGATTATCTCCAATTGTTCTCATATAAGTTGCTAAGGATTTGCTATAAGTTGTAAACCATTGAACTTCTGGTTCAGAAAGTAGGGATTTTATTTCAGGTGGTAAAATGCTACCAAATTCCCAACGTGTTTGTCTTATTTTTTTTATTCTGTTATATAAGTACGCCAAAATGCAACGTTTGTTTCTACTCAAAGCTTCGTGACGGAGTTCGATGGAAGAATAGTATGAAGGATCATTCGATATCTTCGCTCTGAAAATAGTCCAAAACAAAAAGAACGACATTTTTCTTTTGTCAAGTTTTGAAATCGATGAATTAGAATTATTTTAATAACGTTAATGGTGTTGATAGAAAATAAATAGATAAATAAAATGACTACTAACATATCATCTAAATTAGCTTGATAAAGTATTCTCATTTCTTCTAAGACTTGGCGGATCGTGTTATCCTATAATGAATAAAAATTATTTCTTTAGATTTTGCTGCTCGATGATAGATTATAACCTAAAATTTTTTGTCAAATTAGAAATCAATTTAATTACTCACGTTAAACTGTGGGAGCCCGTCTGTTGATCGTTCAAGTTCTTTTATAAGCTCCAAAGCCTTTTCTCCGAACATGATATTCTCTTATTTCCATCAACTAATATTCGATAATACGTAAATCTAAGATTTGTTTACAACTTATTCATCACAGGAATCACGTGTCGCCTACTACGTCATGCTCTGTGGCACAAATTCAACCCATTTATTTATATGTATGTAACAAGTTGAATTGATATAAAGAACGATTATTTCTGTACTAAAAGGCAGTACCAAGTAAAATAATAGAGAAACAATTCATTAATAAAGTTATCATTTATTTCGACATCGTAATATGCTATAGTGAAATAACATACAGAGATTCTCAACGCACAGTATAATTCGTCGATTAGAATCAAAATGGTGGCGATAATCGACAATAGCCAATCACCTTTCTTAAAAGCATAGCGCGTGCGCAAAGCGCAGATTATGCTGCGCGCAGTATCTGAGAACTTTATTTAATAATTTTAGGTTAGGATTGATAAAATGAAATAAGGTTAGGTCTGGTCTTTTGTTGAATGCGGCTTAACATTAGATTAAAATATAAACATGTCACATCTATTTCGAAGTATTATAACAAGGCTTGAGTTATGTTCGGGCCGAATAACGACACGGTTCAGTTCTCTCGCATCAGAAACTGAAAAAGAGCAAGAAATCGTCCCGATTATATCGTCGAGTGAAGCAATAGACGCTGGTAAATTTTACGAAAAACCAAAGCAAGTATGGCTTGAGAATTTAGACACTATAAAAGAGAAGAAACTTGGACTCATGAAACTTCATCCAGATATTTTTGGTGCTCAACCGAGAATCGATATTATACACCAAAATGCCAGATGGCAAAGAATGTACCGATTTGTGGTAAGTTTTTGAGGTCTTAGAACACTTCATACCTCAAACAATACTTTCTCTGCTAATACATTCTTTAAACATTCAAAAATTATCACCCTAATTTCAGTCTTACGCGCACTCAAAAACCAAGGCAGAAGTTAGGGGTGGCGGTAGAAAACCGTGGCCACAAAAGGGTCTTGGCAAAGCTCGACACGGTAGTATTCGTTCTCCTTTATGGCGTAAAGGTGGTGTAGCACATGGTCCACGTTCTCCAACGCCGCATTTTTACATGCTACCTTTTTACACCAGAGTATTAGGTCTGACTTCGACATTGACGGTAAAGTTTGCTCAAGACGATCTTCACGTAGTAAATAATCTTGATATACCATCCGCGGAGCCTCAATACATTGAGGATTTAATTTACGAAAGAAATTGGGGTCCTTCTGTACTATTTGTCGATGTAGGTGATATTATGCCAAAGAATATCGCCTTGGCTACCGACAGTATCAAACATTTCAACATGATGCCAGTTTATGGTGAGAATTATTCATTAATTATTTTATGGAAGCGATTTGTTACTTTGCTTACATTAATCGTTGTCATTTTCAGGATTGAATGTCTACAGCATGCTTAAACACGACACGTTGGTTCTGACTCAAAACGCTGTTAGAGAAATTGAGGATAAAATACTGCTCCAGTTTAACAGATTGAACGAGCACGAAGTGAATGCAAAGTTCAAACTGAGTCAGCATTAAGGTTGTGATTAACAGAGCTTGTTTAATCGTGTAAAAAGTTTATAGAATAAAAAAAAGAGGCAAAAAATCATTGTTTAAAAAAATTATAATCTTTTTATTTACACTGACATGAAGGAAGAAAAAATTCATACATATGCTTTTGTCATTATTGAATAGATTTATAATGTTACATTTCATCTGTATGCAACATTAATCGTTATCTTTTTTTTTTTCACGGATTAAACTTATCAATTAGGTATAGACACGTTCCTAAATTAATCACAAATCTTGCTAAAAAAATATCATTTATACTCTTTTTGTAATGAAACTTGTTCTGAGACAACTGATATCACATGTTCAGTTCAGTCCACTTCAATGGCTAGAGCTCGATAATTATTTACCATATTTTCACATTATTAATTAACGAGCTAATGTGTGTCCACATAAAACAAAGGTAATCAATAACAATCATTAACACTTAATTAGATGCGAAATCCTGATGATAGAATGTTTGTTAGGCATCGATCATCTCTTTTTTATTGCTGATGTACTGGAGCTCTTTCTTAATATCGGCTGAAAAAAAATATTAATAATCGTAATTAGACCGTCATTATAAAATGGTAAATATTTTATTATACAAATTCAAGGTACACATGTTACAAATCAATGATCATTCCTGATTATATTTTAGTTTTGTATAATTTTCTCAATTTTTATTCGTTATCTTTGCTTTGCAAAACGCAACAGCATTTATATTTATAAGTCTCTGTATATGAATTAATATCTTTGACTAAAAGTTTGTTGATAAGCCTCCCAAGTGTTTCCTTAGCACTTGTTACTCCCGAACGAATTACTATAGATTGACAATTGTGCTTCGAGTATGAAAACGATTCAGAATTGAAATTATGTTTAATTTTTATCCCGTTAAGTTCCTGTGTTTCACAAGCAGAAGGAAGAGTAAGAATTGATTGTGGACTTTGAGCCCTTTCGGTATGATGCAATTCGAAATTTGCTGACCGTATTAAAACCGATTCCGAAATACTATTGAAATAGGTATACCGTTTTTTATCGGCTGTAAAAATGGGTTTTGAAATAATTTTAACAGTATTACTGTTTAATAATTCCTTTCTAATTTTTCTTGACTTTCTTCTATGAACTTTGCGTTCTTTCCGATCCAAAATACTTAGAGAATTTGAAGAATTACTTGTATAATCTTTATTTATTTCATCAATCATTTCAATATCCAACTGAAATTAATTAACACAATGTACAATGTAAAAATAACGCTTGAAAATAACAAAAAACAAATATTTAAATCTGATATCCAAGCTAACATCATCAATAACATCCATTGTAACTCACCCGTGGATTTGGATCATTCCCAAGCATCTTTTCCCTCACCGCCCACCTGATCCCTGCATGATTTTCTTCGCCAGGGAGAGCAAGCTGCTTCCACTCATCTCTATATTTCTGGTACAGTGCGACTGGATCTGATTTCTTATTTGTAGAAGATCTATGAGACTCTGGTTGGAGCCTCCAAGGCCTTATGACTAAAGTGGCAAAAGTATACTTAATGAAATTTTACAATTGTACTAATAGACGAGGATTTTGTAGCTGGAAAGCTCCTCAAGCCTTCGAAAATTGATTCAACTATCACCATGTAGTAAATAGAAAAACAGAAGGTAGTCATACAGGATAATTTAAATAAAATGAATCTTGATGAAGATTATAAGTGAGAATGAGCATTTTTATTCACGAGGGCTCAGCGAAGTTTATTTCCTGTTTAAAATCTGCCTTACATGATTTTGCTTTGGAGTGGACAGAGCTTCTTGACGGTGGTGGATTGGTAGGAAGATCAGCTGTTGATTGACTATGTTTTTCATCAGCGTCACGAGAACTTGAGGATTTTGTTCTCATGGTTGATTTAGGAGGAAGAAGATTAGACTGTTTCAAATGTTGGTCAGACCGGGAGGCTCTGTTAGTTGGTTTTTCCAAAGATATGTATTTTGTACTGTCCGTTGATGCCCCGGCGCTATGATTCTGACTCTGATTATTAGAATGGTTTAATCTTCTTTGAGATTCATGGATCGAACTAGAAGAGCTGGTGTTATAACCATTGTCATCATATCTCAAGCTGTTTTGTCTCAACTCTTCAGCCCAAGAACTAGTGTGAGTTTTTCTGAAGGTAGTTTTCTTTGTTTTATTATTGCTGTTATCTTCAGGTTCGTTCTCCTTCTCTTTAGGAATACATCGGATTTTTACTGTTACTACTTTATAAGATGAATCATCTTTGAATGTTGAAGATTCTGATGATATTGTACTTTCAGTTCCGTTGGTGAAACTCATAGTTTCCATTTTATGCTCATTTAAAACTTCTCTGTAAAGTTCTTGCTGACGTAGCATAATCTTTCGCTTTGTATCATCTTTCCACTGTTGTCTTTCTCGCTCTTTTATCTTTCTATGCATTTTAAGGTCTGCGAAAATAAGGGATTAGCAAAGAAATGTTCGACAATATCTTTTTTTTTAGCAAAGGAACAAATAAGAATGGCGAAAACTTGAAGAAGAGTTCTAATTTTTGATTCAGAGAAATTTAACGGTTTTTTTTTAATTAAATATAATCTAACCTCTGAGTATTGTCGATGTTAAATGAATATTTTTGAATACAAAATAGGGAGAAAGTTTTTGAAGATAATTTTGATTCGGTGTTGAATAATAGGAGAGCGTTAATTCGGCGTTAAATTGTGTTGTAAAGGTATATTGATACGTGTGTTAGAATTGAAAATAACGGTTACAAATTGCAGTACCTTTCATGAATGCTTTCAGCTGTTGAGCGGTGATTCCAACGAAACCGAGGGAATTTAATAGAGTCAATACTTCACGAGGATCGTCTCTTTTGTCTGCCATTATAAACGATTTACGATTTAAACTTTAGTGAATAATATAACAAATTATAAATATTTAACACGGTAAACTGATATCTTTTAAAAGCTCGTAATCACGCTTCGACTCCCTGCGTCGAATGGCATTCGAGCAATTCTATTGGTCTAAAAACTCGCCATGTGTCTCACTGCGCGGCTTGTATGCGCGTTGAGTATTAGAATCAAATTCGAACTATCATTTCTTTATGACTGTGGCGTGCCGATGAAAGGGATTATAGTGAAGGAAGTCCTCGTTTCGTTGATATTGTTATCGTATTGCATTATGATCACTATGTATACATGTGCGGTTTTAAATTTCGATGAAAACTAGTCTGGATTCTTACGTACTGCACAATCAGATTCTTCAAATCGATGGCCTGCACCCTAAAGAAATACCAATATTCATTACAACGTTCTTTACGTTAGTTTTCTCTTATTTACGATTAAAAATAAGTTTAATTAAGTAGAGTAAAAATGGCTCTCCATTTAATGAATATCTAATGTAATGATACCTGTGTATATTATCGTATTGTATTATAATATCAATAAATTGTTGTTTGATAAAATGTTATATTACTTTTTTTTTTTTTTTAATCTTTGAAGAAATCATGTTATCCTACTTTCCTGTGCTTCTGACGGGGATCATATTACCCTAAATTCCCCTATTATAGAGTTCAGCCAGATTTTTGACTCGCTTGAACTAAAATATCCTAGATAACAAGATGTCTGCACAATGATATTATCAGTTAAGGCGCACATCGCTCATGCCTATATCGTGAACATGCTATGATCGAGGTCTAAGAATAATATTTTAGAACTAAATTCATAAGAATAATGTAACCAAGGATCGTATGTTCAGAAATACAAAAATAGGTACACAAAAGGTACATAAATTTCCTTAGAAATATGTTAAAAATAAAGATTTTTTTTATTTTTTATATTCCCAATATCATTAAATGTTTAACATCTGTCGTAGTTATTCATTATACATACTGTGACTTTATTTCAATTTATTGTACCTTCTGAGTTCTATAATATGTGTGTGCATCAATATGAATTAGTACCTACCATTATTCTAAATTTTCATACTTGTTCTACACTATTTGATAATTTTTTTTCAGTCGATTTACTCGGATTTTCATTCTTTCGCTAATCTGTGCGTTGCATATTCAGCGAAACGCGTAATTGGGTGATGATGTGTGCAACTCAATGGGCTCGAACTTGTAATGGTTTTGTGCAGCGTACTCAGACCGGCATGTTACCTAATAATAAAACTGCGATTTTTATTCAATTTATTTTACAATCAGTATCAATCTTCATCTGCTGTTATGAATAAGTTACTTTCTTGGGTGGTCAGGGTGCTGTTTTACGGCCACAAGACTATTGGGCTAGCCTTTACTTTCCATTCAGATTGAAACGTAGCTTAGAAACTCTTGCAACATATTTTTCAAAGTTTTTCTATTCTTATGATTAAACCTGCTTTATAATCTCGTACTTTCAACTCTGATTCTGATCATAGGTGTTTGTATAATTTCATCTGTGGACTTTATGGAATATTGAGACAACTCCACTGTAACTAAAACCCTGGATCGATCTAGTGGACCACATTTGCCACGTTTCTACGAGCTAATCGTTTATAGTTTTTCACTTGGAATTAAGAGAACAAAGCTGTGATTATCATGAATAAACCTTTAGATGCTTATTTTCTGCTTTCTAGTGCACAAAGAACAGTTATCCCACAGAAGAACGATTGGATGGAATTCCGTATAGGTATAGAGAATAATAAGTAAACTGTTGCCCCTAAAATATGCAACCGAAGTTACACCACGTTTTTAGTTGTCATGAAAGGTGGCGAACGAGTGAAGCTCGTGTAGCTGTATTCGACGGTACTCGAGTTGGACATTGCCAACTTAAAACGTGATGTAAACTTCAGTTGCGTATTATAAGAGTACATACGTGCTTTATTCTCACTGACAATCAGCGGAAAACAACATATGCTTGTTCCACTCGCAGTAGAAGTTTTACTCCTGCTTTGATTCTCTACACTATAGCCGACTTAATTATACATTTATTAAACCCTCGCACGTTTTACTGATAGCCAAAATTAAACTTCCCTATTTTTGATGCTTCTGAACTCAATTCATGTCTGTGTTTCGTTCAGCAAAGTCCAAATTCGCGTAAAAAAATTTCAACTTTAGAAAACCAGTATACACATAATTAGGAGAATGAATAAGTAAAAAATTTCGATTTTATCTTTTAGTAAAATTTGTGTGATAATATGTCACTGTAAATCTAAGAGCGTTATAAAATTGTAGGTGTGCTACGACAACTCATATGCCTTGGTCCAGGTCACCCAGGTCATGGTTCTAAATAAAAAATTAGAATAACAAATCGTTGAGAATTATAAATCAAATAATTGAGAATTATGATTACTTTTTGTCTGATACTTACCATAACTTGTTCGTTATTGAAAGCACTTTTAGTTTTGAATTTATTATCGTATGTCGTATTTCAAATTTTTAGGAATATTCTCGGTCAACTTTCAAGAACATTAGCTGACCGTGTGATCCGCATGCGTTGTTATTAGATATGAGATACACGGGTATCAGATTGCTCTTACGTGAACTTTGGATAATGGCGAAATAGTGTAAACATGATTTATTCGCCACCTGTTTTTAGAATTTAGTTGTAAAAAATTATCTGTGGTGACAAGATAGTGGTAAACGCCCAGTATGGCAGTGGGAGTCGATTCCCTTTCGATGTGTAAGACTATAATGCATGTTACATATACGTATATATATAAATCGCGTATTTGTCACATAACACATAAAAGCAGGAGTGGCTTCGCCAAAAGCATCAGTTGATTTAATAACGTGGTCCCTACGGAACAGTTCCAGTTTACACAACGGAAGAAAAAGTAGAAGTAATCGCAATTGTTCTAGCAAGCATTTTTTATTATTATACATATATTCATACGTATATACAATGTGAACGAATAAATGTACACTGTACATTTATTTCAAGCTAATTACATTTTGAGTTAAATCATGAATTTACGAAATTCATTAAATCCTGTTCTCATGTTCATCACAACTGCAGATAGAATTTTTTTTCAACAATATACCGTGAGGTTACGATGCAGGAATTCCACCTAGAGTTAGGCAACCCAATAATCATAATGTTTTTTATAAATTTGGCAACAATCTTCTTTCTAGCCCAACAACGTGAGAGCTACCGCTACGTCTTTTGCGGATACAGCGAGCGGACATTGTTGCCCAATTTATTAAAAGTATAAAGACTATTGGGTTGCCTAACTCTAAGTAGATTCCCCGCACCGTAACTTCACGGTATATGTAATGTAAAAGTAGTGAAAACGTTCATTCCACGGAAATCCGTAAAAGTATAAAGAGCAGTATAGTACACCCAACGAACTTGAAACTGTCGCCCCTAAAATATGCAACTGAAATTACACCACGTTTTTAGTTGTGATGCAATGTGGCGAGCGAGTGAAGCTCGTGTAGTTATATTCGACTGTACTTAAGTTGGGCATTGCCAACTTAAAACATGGTGCAAACTTTAGTTGCATATTATGGGAGTGTACGTGCTTTATTTTCACTGACAATCAGCGCAAATCATCGAAGCTTTACTCCTATTTTGCTTCTCTGTACTATAATGCAATTTGGGTTGCATGGCATCAGGCGAAAGATTAAACGTAGCCTTCTCTTTGTGCTTTTCGATACTTTAGACTGTGCAGATATACTTATAATGTGTATAGTATTGTGTGAGTTTAGGAGTTCGTTTGAAGTCGTCAACGCTATTTTCTTTTTCAACAGTATCGTCGATTCTCTTCAGACGTTGGATACTTTGAATGTTGAATGTTGTCAATTTTAAATTTTCGTTATATTTCAGAACACACTACGACTACACTGGCTGAAATGGAAAGAATTATAAAGAACATACCGATGGGGTTTTTCGTCGTTGCCGGTGTATCGATATTGATGGTAGCTACCGATCCGCCACTCTGTATGAAATGGGGTGAGGGGGTTAGTATAATTATCATCTGTTTTATCGAAATCATAATTGTCACAATAACTCGTTTACTGAATTTGTTTCCTTAGCCCTGTATAGAAAATATTCACTGATTGTGAGGGTCCTGTAACTGAGCGTTTGTTATTTCCTTTCAGTGTTGCATCAATGGTACCGGTTGGCATAATTGTTGTCCTGGCTATCAGTGCATTGGAAGTTTTTTGCGATTTTTCTGGTACACTTGTGAACCGAAATAATACTATTGGTATGGTTGAAAAAATGATAATGAAAATTCAGACTAAAATAAAACATTCATTGGAATTATACAGAAAATATCCTCGTTCGAGCGAATTATTTTTGCCACCCCAAAACCCCATACAGGTAGGGTAGGGGCAGAAAAATCGGGGACGCTAAAGAAATAATGGACTTTCGTGAACTGAAATATACATAGACGTTGAATCTTCTTTGTTTTTCTTTTTTTTTTTTTCCGAAGTAAATGAAGCAAATCTTTAGTTGCCATGATTTTTTTTATTTTATCTTATGGGAAGTGGGGTATCCCTCCAAAAGAATAAAAAAAAAAAAACATCAAGCTACTCCAAATCGTTGAAAATGATTGCAAGAAGAAAAGATTACAATTTAAAAAATAATAAAAAAAAAATAAATAAATAAAAATTTCTGTAAAATTTTGAAAAAAAAAGTTTTTGAAAACAAATTTTTGGACATTTCAAATTGTGTAATAATGATAATAAGATTAATAAATGACAGTTTGGAACCATTTTGGAAGAAAAAATAATTTTTTTTTTACCAAATTTTTGGGGTACCCCGTTCTGCTCCCCTTCCCTCCCTCCGAGCCCCTTCCGTTGTTCCCGTTTTGCGATATTTTACTTATGGAAGATCACAGAAATACGCTAAGGCTTGTCATTGGCTGGTGTCAAGTAAATATAATAATGCGTTTAAGTCTTGGAAATTTTATTCGTGTAAAAATCGAAACGTGTCGAATGAAATCAACTTTCATCTAGCTGTCGTATCATGAAACTTTTTGTGAATTGAAATCAAGATTCCCTCGTTAAATAGAAGGATTATTTCAACCGGATGTAGCGTCGGATGTTGTAAAGTATTTCTTACAACGAGGATCTGATAGCCTTCCAAGACAAGAAATGAGAGCGATTGAATTAAAACGTGAGGACAAGAGGAGTGATCGCTTCGAATAGCCTTTTTTCTCTTTATTTCCATCCAGAGCTTATTAATTGATCTCGTTGTCAATTATTCAGAAAAATTTCTTTATACAAAATTAACAATTCGTATCGTCGGTTTTTCGTTTTTAGACAAATCTATTGATTAAGTAAATACATTGTCTAGTGTTGAGTAATAAGTTTTATATGGAAAGGATATGAGGTTTTTATTGAGATATGGAAAGACGACCGCGATATCATAAATGCCTGCTTCCAACTACCATTGGGATTGGTTAAGACGGTCAACGATTGTAATCCCCTCCTTTACTGATTGCACGCAAAGTAATCATCAAGTACTCGAGCTTCACAAGTCATTTGTATTTCTGCTAGGCATAGTGAATAGAGTTGGATTGACATCTGGAAAATATCGATATTCTGTAGCTATATGCAAATGCTAGTTCCTTAAAAAGGTAGGCATTTAGAAAGTGAATAAAAATTAGAAAATTGTAAGTAGATGTATGTATTTATCAACTTTATCGTCTAAATATACAAAAAATCAGACATTATTTCGAAGAATAGTCGAGTTAAAACTTCCTAAAGTGGTTGCTGAAATTTTCACATTTCTCATCGGCTCAGTAAATGTGAAATTAGTATAATAAATTGTAAGGGATTATAAATCTATGGTAATATCTGGTTAATTTTCACTATTTGATAACAAACGTTATGGTGGAGTGGCGATAACCAGATAATGTGGAATACCAACCTATATCTTGTTGCTCTACTGCAAAATCTTACCATTATCTTATCTCTGCAATACAATGGACGAGTGTGAAATCGAGCGTTATATAAAACCTACTACAACATTGAGAAATAGTTATGACAGTATGTATATCGTATACAATTCATACATAAGAGTTAAGTCAACTTGTTTCACATAAGAAAGTCGATAACTGAGCCAATGGTGATCATGATTAGGGAGTAGAGTGGATAGAAGAATCCGGGATTTGATATAATTGTCTATGACACACAATCAGACGTGATCTGGAAATAATGAATTTGGAAGATTCTTAATCATCTGACAATAAGTTGTACGCACAAAATAGAGTCAAGCTAGAGTAAGACCTGAAGACTTATCTCCTTGTCACTTCCGCTCGATAACTTATAGGCTTATCATGAAACAGATGATAATGAACAGTATTTGGAATCAGCAGCCTTTTTAACTATCATATCGATGACGTGTAATAAAAATCATCTATCTCGGAAGATACTGATGATAAGACACGTACATACATACATATCTCTGAGATGGTTCATGGAAAAAGACGTACTTCTTGCGTTCAAGCATGTATAATCTTTTTTAGACTTTCTTAGGCAAAAAATTCAACGAAAATGGGGATTCAATTCTTTTATCCAGAAGAAAATTACAACTCAACAGTTTTTTTAAGGTTAATATATGGTTGTGTACATACTTATATACAATATTTGGTTGCATATATACGTATACAAACAAATAATTATGTAGAAACACTAAAATTTATTTTGTGAATAAAACTATACTCTATTAACTGAGCCGTGATTTTTTTTCTGGATGAATAAATTAAATCGCCATTTTCGTCAAATTTTTTTGTGAATTGTATGCATTTAAGGAGTATGTAAAATTTTTCCCATGATAATCTAAGTTGCCCGAACACATGAAAATGTCATTTTAATGAAATTTTTCTTGTTTCTTAGGCAAAAACACGACACAACAGGCCTTAGATAAAGGAATAATTTCATGATTGGCATACCTCAGAAGTGTTCCAAAATGCAGAAATATAATTCGGAATCATCATTGACGGACGGTCGCACATCTGTTAACGATGATGATCTAGATAACTGGGATGAAGAACTGATCTTTGCCGTTGGTCAAAGAGTAGGAAAATCGGAGAAAGATCCGGAGGGGATCAGACTTCATCGAATTAAGCTCTGTTTGGTCGAAGGAGCAAGAATAAATGCACAGGATAGAAACGGTGATACAGCCTTGCACATTGCGGTAAAAAAGAATTACCAGCGAATTGTTGAATTTCTTCGACAAACAAAAGCAAGGACTGATATTCCTAATCACGAAGGTTTCACGGCGATAACACTGGCCGAAAATTTACGAAAAGAAGATATCGCGATAATCTTGAAGAATCCTGTTGCGAGTGATTTTTTTCCAGTAGCAGACAATCAACAACCTTCCACAACGCGAGATAGTGACATTGTGGTACAGCAGAAATTTATCACATTTGAGGATAAAGACAATGGTGAAAAATTTTCTGGCCGCAAAGAGGCAAACACGTACCCTGCAGCTGCGACTTTGACACGTTCCTGGCCGGGAATAGTTTATCAATTGAAGCACTTGGAGTTTACTCTGCATTGTGCGTTGCAGAAAGATTCCGTCTTCTTTTTAGCAACGGAAATGATCGCGGCCGGAAAACTAGATGACGTAGTTCTCCAGTATACGAACGATGAGGGTATGCAAGTTGGTCGATTCGTACAAATTAAACACCGAAATAACGTATCCGAAAAGATTACAGCGAATCACTTGTTACAAGACGACGGTGATTTCAGCGTGTCAAATTATTTCATATCATGGCGTAAGGTTAAAGAAAACAAATTATTCAGTGAAATACAGGTCAGAAATATGATCCTGTGTACTAATATGAATTTGGATTTGGACGACTTGGCAAGAAATAAAATCCATTGGGAAACTGCAGCGGAACCCGACAAGTCATTCGAAATAAAAAGTAACGTGAAAGAAACCGCTTGGTACAAGATTTCGGTGGATAAAAAACTTAACGAAATGATGTACAACGAATTGAAAACGTGTGTCGTTCGTCGGTTAGCAAAGATGCTGGCTGAGTGTGTTTATAACGGTAAGCCTGTAAGGTTGGAAATGGATTGTTTTCAGGATTACCATCTTGCGTTGGTGAAACATATTTTTGATGCTAAGACTAGAGAATTTCACCAAAAGTTTAGTAACAACGAAGATTTATCTCCTAGAGTTGAGAAGTTTCGTCAGATATTCTTTTCCGAATATCAGAGAATTGCAAAAATATTTAAAACTCATACTTCTGAACAACTTGTATGGAACGATATAGAAAAACGATTCCGAAAAGTGGAGATCCGAAAAAATTTCGGTAAAGTACCCAAATTGGAACCTAATCCTCAGCTGACTAATCTGAACGACTTTACTCGGCACTTCGTGGAATTATTGAAGAAGTCAGCGAATGACTGCCTGGTCGAAATCGTTCTGAAAAAATCTAAAACGGACGGTGCAAAAGAGCCCATCAAAGTCATTGTAGATAATAGTAATAAATTGGCTGGGCATGTGTTGGTCAGGGTTGGGAACAAAATCAGATTCAGTTCTCAGTTTCTGAATGACGACAAACAATTACCAGGCAACATAGATGAATTCAGAAACGTTTTAATGAATCAAGTGGGGAGTAAACATGAGCTCGAACGATTCGAATTTGTTATAAAAAATTATGAAACTTGGTCCGAACACGAATTACTCACCGTAGACGAGTTACCCGATGACATCGACGACGAGGAAATCTCAAATTTCTTTAAAGAATTTACATTGGCAGTGAATCAACCCAGTCTGCGCGAACTTGGTGAAATAATCAGTAGCAAAATAGTTGACAACACTCTCTTTAATCGGCTACGTGCAGATCAGATAGGAAGTATCTTCCTATCGAAAATTTTGGAGTGGTTTTCTGACAAAGGGAAGAAAGGAAATGACGTTGAATACTTATCGTACGAAGTATGTAAGAAATTCTTTGATGATATGAAACACAATATCAGCACTTGTGTAACTTCAGGAATGACCACACTCTATTGTGAAAAGATGAAGGCTTACGATATGTGTTTCAAATTCGACATAGAAGAGGTGAAAAATTTCTTAACTGTAGACAGATCCGATTCTCCGTCTCATCGAATTATGCAGCTGGTAGCTAGTTCAGACGGAACTTTCTTATACGCACTGAAGGTTTACAATACACTCTGTAGAATACCAAAATACATCAAAGCAAATAGTTTCATCTTCATCCGTTTTGACGACTTGATACTGCCAGAGGTAATGGATCAAGTGAAACTAACTTTCGAGTCACCGGATCGTCCTGATTTATTACTCATTGACTTCGGGTCGTATGGTGGTGCGCAGGATCACAGATTGTGGGATTCATTACTAAATATCATGGAAGAAAACACCAACAAAAAAATGATCATTATAACTCGGAAATGCTACAATTTAGTTATTCCATTTGCAGTTGATCCGGATCTTCGCCGAGAAGAAAATGATGAAATCAACTTTCTAAATTTGACGGGTGATTCGCAGAAAAAACTGTTAGAAAGACAAGTAACTGAGTTTCAGGGACAAAGAATCAGTACGAGCTTCGGAAAATTGCTAGGCCTCTGTGACTCCGAGAGCTTCAGCGCAGATGAATTAGAAGATCTAGCTGACATAGTAGACTCAGATATGTTAGTTGAGCTGATCCGTAGTGACGAACTGAAAATTGGTAACGTAATGGAAGGATTGGGTGAGATTCAAGATCACTATATAACTCGCACGTTTTGTCGACGTGTGTTGATCAAAGATGATATTCTTCAAGATCCAAAAATACCTGATTTGCTCTTAATCAGTGGCGTCGGTAGAGAACTTTCAGATACGTTGGAACGAGACGGCGACACTTCACAAACGGAACGAGATTCGACGTACTTTACTGTACCGGAAAGTATAAAAGAAGAGGAGCAATTCAAAGCGTTATGTACCAAAAATGTAGACCGAAACATTCATTGGATAAATAAGGAGTCAGGAAGATACATCTGGAAGCAAACCCAAGGGGATATCACTTATTTGCTTCAACACAGATGTGCAGACGACCATGAAAGTGACAACAGTATTGATAAGGTAGGTGCGACATATCTAAGCGAAAGTGAACTCGCAGCCCATTCCAAGCCCGTGATTATTTCCGATACAGCGGGGATGGGTAAGTCAACTGTGTTGACTTATCTGGCACAGAAAATCAAAGAAACGGAGCCCGATATGCTGGTGTTGAAAATTAATTTGAACCACCACGCTACCACATTCGCAGACGTAAAAAAGAACTCACGTCACTATCCAAGTATCGTTAAACAAGCAATAGAATTTTTGGTAAAGGAACTCTTGAGCCACGAATCTATCTCGGCAAGAAAGGTCTTCAAAAGAATTATCAAGAACCGAGGTAAAGTGACACTTTTATTCGATGGATTTGACGAGATCAGTCCAACGTATGAGGATATCGTGATAGATTTCGTACAAGCACTCGTAAGTTATGGTCTCAAAAAATTGGTTATTACTACTAGGCCACATACCAGAGAAATGTTGGAAATGAAATTGAATGTATTTTCTTATGAAATGCAGCCATTGTCTGGGGAAAGTCAAGAATACTTTCTAACCAAGTTTTGGACAGCTAGATTAAGCTCACGTCCTGATTACGCGCAGAAGATCGAGGATCGTATAAAAAAGTATTCTCGGGCTGTTATGAATACACTGGCCATTTCAATAGGAGATTCCGAGACTAAACTTACCGGTAATTTGTTACAGGCAAGGTTGGTTGCAGAGATTTTCGGAAGTCATAGTGAAGTGAAACGAGGAAATTTTGATTCATGTGAAGAATTTATAAACTCGGAAGCTGATCAACCGAACATGCCGGAAAAAATTGATCTTCTTTATCTGTATCAACAGTTTGTGGAAATGAAGTTCAACATATTTTTCATCAAAAGAGGTGGCAATCTTGCAGATGTAGCGGTTCAAGAGGACAGAAGCCTTCGTTACCAAACGTTTATAAAAACGCACGAAAAACTGGCTCTGTATGCGCTATTTGACGCGGAAACGGCGAAAAAATTGCTGCCTTCACTGGAAAATAAACAAGATATCACTCAAGAACGTACCGGGATAATCACTCAATTCATCGATGGTCAGCCACATTTTGGACATCGAACTTATGCGGAGTATTTTGCCGCAACGTTTTTTTCAGATATGTTAAAAAAAGGTGAACCGACTCAATCAGTACAAGAAATCTTAGTGGCGAATATTCTACTTATGAAAGAGTACAAAAATATGCGGGCGTTTATGAATTCGCTAGTGTCAAACGAACATTACAATGCATTCGCGGGTGAATCTTGGAAATATTATTTGAGTCAGCATCGGAACACGTCGAATGAAACCATCTTCCATGTAGCAGCTGGTGAAGGTAATGGTAATCTCATGAAACTTTTGCTAAATCGGAATCAAGAGGCCCTCACATGCGAGAAGAATCACGACGGCATGACAGCTGTAGATTTAGCAGCTGGATATCGACATTGGGACGAAGTAAAATTGTTGCTTGAACACAAAATTTTTGATATAAATTCTCGAAACGTTAAAGGTGAAACGCTTCTGCATTTCGCTGCTGTACATGGTGAATTGGAGGTGGTTAAATATTTGGTAGAAAATAAGGCCAATGTCAACGCTGAAACGAACGATGGTTTCACACCGCTGATTCAAGCTATCATGATTTGTAACTTAGACGATGCATTGAATAAATGTTCAAGTAATAAAAATCGTAATTCGCGAGTGAACGAGACTGTCATGATGGTGATGCGTAGAAGTAAAGTATTTTGCAGCAAATTGGACGTAGTAGATTATTTACTTGATAACGGAGCAAATGTCAATTGTCAAGCGGAACGTGGTATATCACCGCTACACGTAGCCGTTATGGATAAACAATTAGACGTAACAAAGCGTTTAGTCGAAAGGGGAGCCAATATCAATTTCAAATCAAAAGTTGGCACCACATCGCTGCATATAGCTGCTCGTCAAGGTAGTTGGAACATATTGAAGTATTTGCTAGACGAGGGAGCTGATATTGATAGTCAATTAGAGAACGGCGTGACGCCGCTAGTTGTGGCTGTTCTGGGAGGTCATTTGGACATTGTAAAGTGTTTGGTAGATAAGGGAGCCAATATCAGTTCTTTGATCTATGGCCGAACTCTGATGGAAATAGCTGCTGCGAACGGTCACTTGGACGTGGTGAAATATTTGGAAGAAAAAAGATCCAATGTTAATTTGGAATCGGATGAAGGGTAACGCCGGTGCTCCGCGGCTGGTGGTTCGAAAGGAAGACTGTAAGCAGATAAATGTTTCCTCAACAAAGGATGTCAATATGAGCTCTTCATTACCGAACGGTGCACTGCCGTGACGCCACTGTACTTTTATGAATGGCAAGTCGAATGTTGTAGAATCCTCGTGATAATCATGACCCAACAGCCTCTTAATACAAGTACAAGCCGCCGCTGCATTGGCACCTGATCGTTTTAAGATTGATACTTATCCCATGCTTACGAATAAGAGGAAGAAGAAGAAGAACAGAACGTAATCATTTACCATAGACTTTTCTGTTTACACATTATCATACAGAGTACACCAAATCTCGTTGTCCATTTGTCGGATAGATTTCTTCGTCAGCACTTTTTTTTTTTATCACAAATACGTATCATCAGATTTTCGTCTTTTGGGAAGATTCATCGCCGAGATGAATAATTTCTCATGTTGATTAATAGGTTTACACATATACAGATAAAAATCCAGTACACCTTCGCGGTCTGGATATCTCGTCGAAAACTCGAGCCAGAATAAAAATCGGAGTTTCTTATGATGCATAATTAGTTCTAAATTGCATAAACTAGGAAAATTAAAAATAATAAATAATAAAAAAATACCGGGTGCTCAGAAAGAAAAGTCAAAAGTGTTGGATGAAATTTTACTGTTTGATCTTCAAGAGAAAAAAAAAACAGCAAAGTGACAACTACCATATCAGTTCATGCAAAAAAAAAAAACACTAATTTATACCAATTTAGAGTATTTCCGGTAATCAGTCATTGAGTTATCCACAATACTATAGATTAACCAAAAAACGGTTTTGAGATAAACGAGTTTCAACTGATTCGACAAACTTGAATGTATCGAAAAGTGGAAAAAGACAAATCGATTTAAATATCCTTTGAAGTTTCAATGGCAACTGTTACCGCAGAACCTTCTGAATTATGAATAATTGATCAGAAAGACGACTGAACCATGGATGAAGCCTTGTCATGACATGTGAGACTTTCCATTAACCCAGGAGCGGGTCGATATTTACGGTCAACGCTGCTAGAAATTAAAGATATCAAACGGAGACAGTTCAGAAGGTATCGAGTGTATTTACTTTTCTTTTGATTCCGTACTTC